>VZTB01005271.1:83622-148580 GCA_013397245.1 Thryothorus ludovicianus | reverse complement strand
TTTTTTTTTTTTTTTTTTTTTTTTTTTTTTTCCCTGTTTTTCCCCCCTTTCTATTATTCTTTTTTTGGTCCCCTCGCAACTTACAGGATAGAGTGACAAAGGAAGCTGTGCACAGCGTAGGTCGTGTTGACTTTTGACTTTGCAGAATGAAGTCGCTCGGTTGGAAGCCTGGTGAATCACACACACACACAAAAAAAAATATATATATAAAAAAAGAAATAAAGTTCATCCGAGTTAATGCTGAATCCTAAGATGATAAAAAGGGGATTTGCGTTTAATTCCCACTTTCTAATTGCGTAGTAGAAGAAAACCCTGCACCAGCAACAGAACTTGTAGATTTCTGTGAAAATGTTTTATCTTTACTTCAGTAAAAAAAAAATTAAAAAAAAAATAAAAATAAAAAGCTCTCTCTGCTTCCCCAATAGTTTTTTGATAAGTGGTAAAATATGAGCCGATGTGTATGAGATGGAAATGGTCCTTTGTGCTTCAGAACATGTACAAACTGCAGAGTTGCTGGTTCCTGATAGGAAGACACATTTTAATAATTGTGCGATGAGAAACTGCTTAAGTACACATTGCAGATCAAATATTTGGAGTTAAGATGTTAGTCTATATAGATGGGTGATTGTAACTTTATTGCTATTAAGAAATTTCAAACTGCATTTATGCTTCTGTGTACATGAAATTAAGAAAATGGGCAAAATAATTAAGATTGATATTTCTTTAAGTCTGCTTTGTTTAATTTTGCTGTCTGCTCTCCTATAATGTTGATTCCTAATTGTACACAGTTTAGTGATACCTAGAAGTATAAAGTTGTCGCCCATCAATAAAAGTCACAAAGTTGGTTTAAGGTGTGTGTGTGTGTTTTGTTTTTCCAAAGGTGTCTGTGTGGCACTTCTCAAGGCTTTGGGGAGCCTTCCCCAAATGAATTGGAGATGATTTTTCTTTGCTTTTATAACATTTTGAAACTTCAGAAATGTTCCCATTTTGCATTCAGGTGGAAGTGGAGGGGAGAGGGAAGGGGATGTGGCAGTCCCAGGAGTGAGGAGAGGGATGGAATTCCTTCTGTGTCCTGGAAACCCTGCCCTGTTGTTTCAGAAGCAGATGATGTTCTGTTCCTCTCTTTTTTCAGCCAGCTGACATTGCCCTGGAGAACTCCTGGTAAAAATATTTCCTTGATCATCTTCCTATTGCTTTCTCTAAAAAACTCTTCTATATTATTTAATTCTTTGATGATAGTGGTGTTATGCCCTTATTTCATCACGGGATGCTGGAAGCTCTGGCTTGTCCTCACTCTTCTGCCTTTCTGCTGTCCCACACAGGATTGTTATGTTTTTGCTGCTCAATCCTTTATTAGTATTTTTTGATTTACAGACAGTGACCGCTCGTGATTTTTGGTGACATTTCACCAATTCCAAAACAATTTCCCGTGCAAAACTCTTTTGGATTTTGACTGTTTGCAGGGAAATCCTCAGCTCCTGGAGCTGGGGCTGCTGAAGGATTGGTGCTCCCAGAGCATCCCTGGGATGGGAATTGTCCCAGAGCCCCACTGGTGAGAACTTGAAATCTTGGGGGATTGAGAAGTTGTTCCAAAAAAGAAAGAAACCAGGTTTTGAGCTTACTGTTCTATGTTGGTTATTATTCACATCCTGTTTCTGGAACCTGGTTAAAGTGGTTTTCTGTACAGAAATCCTGTTTTTAATTAGTCCTGTGCCTGTGTTGGGTATTTATTTAGCTCTGTCTCATTGTGAAAAAGTGCATTTCTGATAGTGCAGGTTAACCTGATAACCTCAATAGTCCAGAGAAATCTGCAGGTGAGCAGTAATTAATATATTCCTTAATGGGGGTTACATATGTTACTATCTTGAGAAATGGCAATGAGTCATCACCAGTTTAAAAATCAAGTGTTGAAATTTTCTCAGTGTGATTTAGAATTGTCTCAGTATCACTTAAAAGTGAATTTTTGTATTTTTTACTGAGGATATGACAAATATATTTGTCACTAAAGTCCTTCTGCAGTATATTAAAGGGGAAATAAAAGTATGTGGCAACAGTGATGTGGACACGCAGCCACAATTTTTATCTTCTGTATTAACTCCTCCCATTGTTGCAAAACAAGGGGCTTGCAGCTTTTGATCATTTGTTCTGTGTGGGATTATGTAAAAGAAAAACCCCAACACCCACGATGATGCACTCTAAATCTGGTGGTTGTTTACTGAAGTTTAAACCAGATTTTGAGAAATGTTGGTTTGGTTTTTTTTTAAAATGTACAGTAAGACCTGAAATTCTCAACGTGAGAAACTGGGTGTGCTGGTCCAAAAGGCTGTGAGGAAAACCTTGTGCCATGAGGCAGATGTGCAGGGGATGGGCTGGGGGTGGAGGATTATTAAAGCCATGAGGTGTTTGGGGCTGGGGGAAGGTGTTTTTTGAGTAGGAAACTTCCATTTTTCACAAGATCCCCTGAGATGATGTCCCTCAGGGCTGGCCTGGTCTGGGGGGTCCAGCTCCAAGGCTGCTGCCAGGATGGATCCTGAGCTGTCAGCAGAGGCTTTGTCTTTGTAAATGTGCTCTAAATCTGCTGCTTTTCACTAGGAATGGAGAGTGAGCCTTGGACGTGCAGAGGATGTTCCCAACACGCTGGAGATTTGTCCACCTGGAGGTTTATTTCAGGCTGTCTTAATGACCCAAAGGATTTTTTGGGAATAGTTTATATTGGTAAATAACCAGATGTGGCTGCAGAGCTTGTGGTAGCAGTTCAGCTGGTCTGGGATGAAATCTCCAAAGATTGGTGCTGGGTTAGGAGTCCTGAACTGTTCAGTCTGCAGGTGTGGCCAGGGAATACAGGGAGCTGTGGGAGCAAGGTGAGGGTTTTTCCTGGAATCTCAGATGGATTTGGGTTGGAAAGGACCTTAAAACTCCTCTTGTCCCACCCCTGCCATGGACAGGACAGGGACACCTTCCACTAGGCCAGGTTGCTCCAAGCCCTGCCTTCAACTCCTCCAGGGATCCAGGAGCAGCCACAGCTTCTCTGGGCAGCCTGTGCCTCACCACCTTCACAGGGAAGGATTTTACAGATTTCAGTTCACATTCGACTTGTACTTAGTGCAGTCTGTGGTGCCCTCTAAATTCTCTGAAATTGCTGCTGCTTGTGTTCTTATTTCATTGTTTTACATCAGCTTTTTCCTGGTGACCAATGGGAAGTTGTTTTCTTGCTCCTCATCAGCTGATGAAGCATTTGGGGTGATGTTCTTTAGTATGAGAAGGTGGAGAAGCTGCAAATGAACCTGGATAATCAGTCCAGGCTACCCCAAACCAGGAGAGCAGCAAGGAAGAGCAAATGGGGGCTCACGGTGCAGAGTAAGGCTTGTGTTTGGGAATAAATCCATCAAAGCCTGGCTTTCCCTCCTTGATTTGGATCCCCACACTGTTGGTTCTGCTGGAGCAGCCTCTGGATTGCAGCGTGGTTGAGAGAGGAGCATCTCCACCCTGCTGGAGCTGGGGATGTGGCTGGGAATTCTTGTCTCCCTCAGGTGAAGACACGGCCCAGGCAGGAGGGGGATGTGAGCAGGCAGCGATCAGGGGGTGATTCCCCCAAACCTGGGTGTGGCTGTGCCCAGAGCCCGTCAGGAGCAGCTCAGGGGCTGCTGCTCCCCTCTGTGCTCTCACTGCCCATCCCCTGCTGCCCCTGGGTTCTCCTCACCCTGTTCATCCCCTCGGGCTCCCCTTGGAGCAGGAATCCAACCAGGGGATGGATCCCCTGCAGCTCTGCACCTCTCACCCTGTTCCTCACCCTGCCTTGGGGCCATTCCTGCCGAGCTGTGTTGGAGTAGGAAAGGAAGGGGGAGGAATTCCAGTGGAGAGCTCGGCTCGCTGTCTGCCTGGTCAATTAGGAGGGCACTGGGAAATCTGTGTCTCTTCCATTCATTGGCTATTACATTAAAAGCCTCTCTGCTAATATATACTTATATATGCAGCCTGCTTTATGTGGCTTTTACCACATATGAAATGGAGACGTTATAATCAAGGCAGTAATAACGAGGAATGATTAAAAGTAACTTCTGATTGTTTTGGCTTTGGTGGAACATATGACCCCAAGCTGCTGACTCAAGACAAAATGAGGTGGGTAAAAATTCCTGTTCCAGGCTGTGCTCATCCCTGAGCACAACCAGGCCCTGTGTGTATCTTGTACAGTGAAACTATCCTGGTGTATATGAAAAAAAAAATTAAAAAATCAAATCTTTGTAAAGCAGCCAGGTTGATGGAGCAATCAGACAGCCCAAACCATCCTACAGGGATTCATTTCCCATAGGGATGCTTGCGGAGATTACAAAATACCAAATTCCTCTGAGGTCTGGAAATTATTTGTGTGTCGGTATGTGAGATTTAAAATGAGTTAATTCAGCTTTATGGTAATTGGAGTGAGCAGCACCTTCTGAGGGCTGTGAGTCAGGGCTGGGGAGTTCTGTGCTTATGGGGTGGCAGCTGGTCTGGGGGCACGAGGGTTCACAGTATTTTGGGGAAAGTAGGAATTGAGAGGGCTAATTAAATAAGCCCTCAGCAAACTCACTGATCCAGAGAGAATCATAAGAGCAAGGAAAAAGAAAAGAGGATACAATAATTTTACAGTAAAGGAGTGAAGAACTTTGTCATCCCAGTTCTGGGTGGTCTTTGATTTGCCTGCATTGGTGTCAAAAGTCTGAGCTTTTTTTTGGGAGCAAACTGCACTGAATGGTTCCTGGCAGGGCAGAAGTGCCAGCTCCAACTGCTGGACCACGTGTTGCTGGTTCCCATAGACAGTTTGTTTGGGAGTAAATAGAAACTCTTTGTAAATACAGCTGGGAGAGTGTGGGCAGTGGGAAGAGCAGCCGGAGGGGCTGGTGTGGCTGCACCAGGGACTGGGGCTGGCTGGTGAGGACTGGCTGCCCCAACTCAGCTTGAAATGGGCTGGAAGACACAACCTCAGTGATGACAATCTGATCCCTCTTGAAAAATTCTCAGGGAAATGGTGTCAGAGATGGACTCAGCCTTGGTGCTGACTTCAGAGGGTTCTTTTCTTTGCTCGGAGCAGTGGTGCTTTCCCAGCTGCCAATATTTGCTCCTCTGCTCTGTTGAACGAGTTTGATAAATGTCCCTCTGCTTTCTGAGCTCTGCTGCGTTTTAACAAACCTCTGGGAATATCTTGTAAACTCCCTCCTTGTAAACAGTAAATAAAAGTGGTTGGTGTTTTGCCTGAAGAAATAAATATTGACTGGTTAGAAGAATGGAAGGACTTTTTTTCCCCCCAAAGGACTTTGGAAAGAGGACAAGGCGGTGGATTTGGAACAATCAGAGCTGCTTTTCTTGGATGTGGCAGCTCCCAGGAGATGGGTGCTCCCCTGGCTCCGTGCTGGGTGTGGCTGGTGCCCCTCCTCAGGGGACATCCCGGGGGAGGCGCTGGCCCTGCAGTGCGGGATGAGCATCCCACGGGAATCCCCTGGACGCTGGTGCCTGGAGCGGCACGGAGGTGCCGTGACACACTCACGTTACTTACGATAGTGGTTTGGGTTTTCCCTGTTTGTTTACCTCAAGAAAAAGGAAGGAACTTTTAGCTTGTCTTTTGCTCAATCGTTTCCTTTCACAGTGAGTAAAACCACGGAGCTGGATGCCAAAGCTGGAGCTGTTGGGACATCGGCACAGGGGTGAGTCCTGCCTGCGTTTCACCAATTTTTTGCATTCCCTGTTCCCTGTAGCTCCCGCTCTTGCACCGGAGGAATGTCAGCGCTGGGAGAGCTTTAGCAGCAAACTACAGAGTGCGATTAATCTCCAGTTCCCAGCAAAAGTCCGGCTCTGGGAAAAAGAAAGGGGATGCCATGGAGGGGCTGGAGCCGGGAAATCAAATCCCCGAGCCCTCGCTGTGGGATTTCCCTGTGAGGAGCAGGAATGGCTGAGCCGGCAGCCGGGCTGGCTTTAGTCCCTTACAGAGAAAATTCCTTTCTGGAATTCCCCCTCCCTTGTCACCGGAGCCCCTCACCCTCCTCCTCTGCGGGGAGGATTCCCCGTGCCCCTGGAATTCCTGGCTGCGAGTCCCAGAGCCGACTGCTGGGGACATTTTTATAAGACATGGGGCTGCCCTCCTCCTCCTTCCTCCTCCCTCCTCCTCCTCCTCCTCCCTCCCGCCTTAGAGGGGATGGTCCTGCTCCTCTGAGCCCTTGAGCTGCTTCGATCCCAACCAACACTCCTCTCCTCGTGGCTTTCCCCCCCCCTTTCCCCTCCCTTTTCGCTCTTGCTCCACGCCCGTTGTCACAGGGGATGATCCAGGGTTCTCCCCTCTGCCTGGAGAGCATAAATACCACTGGGGAGCTCTGTGAGACTGCACTTGGTCCGAGTTGCTGAGCCGAGACCTTGCACATCTCGCACCTCCTGAGGCTTATTCCAGCCTTTTTCTCCCTCCTCCTCGTTTAAATATTTCAGATACATTAATTTATTTCCCACAAGCAGGCTTGGAGGAGCTGCAATTACCTGGAGACTTGGAAGTGCTCAGCAAGGTAAGTGTAAAGTCAGTTCTGGCTTCTGAAATGTGGTTCTGGGGGTGGTGTGAGTGCAAGAAATGATCCTTTAGAAAGCACAGTTTTAGTAACTTCTCCAAAAAGTTGCCTGGATAATATAAAATAACACAATACTGTCTGAGCTTCCTTCACGTGCGCTCTGCAGAATTTAATGCAAGATTAACAAACGTTAATCTGGAATGAATGGGAGGAGTTTGCAAGTACAGGAGTGGATTTCTATGCAAATAGAAAATATCCAAGGGATGCTGTTGCAGTCCCCAGGAGCTGATACTCGTGGGCACATTTGTGTGCTCCAGGCTGCCTGCGTTTGTGCAGCTCTGCTCTCAAGTCCTGAAGGAGAGAAATTTCAGCGTCACCACATGTGGTGTCTGTTACCAGTGGGTTTTCCTTGTGGTTTTATGTAGAAACTCACCCACCAGGGCTCTGTGGCAGTGGACTGAAATGGAAGATCCAGATGTTTTGGCCCATGGCCTTGAAGGTGCTGAATCTGTGGTGTGTTCAGTGCCGTGTGTCACTGTTGTCCTGTGTCTAGGAACTTGTCACCCTGCTTGTCTTTGGAAGCCAACACAATTCTGCAAAGCTTGGAGCGGGTGCATCCCAGGGAAGGAGATGAGCTGGAGTTTAGTGCATCATGTTGTGGCTTTATCCCTGGTTTTCTTTGCACAGGTTAAAGTTGATCCCAGGCTAACCCAGGCTAAAAGTTGATCCCAGGCTCAGTTTAGAAGCTGATCCCAGGCTAACTCCCCTCTGCTTTTCTGTTTTAAATGCTCTCCTGACATCCTGAGCCCTCTTTGCATTTTCCTTCCCTGTCAGCTGGTGCCATGTGTAACTCCACAGGCTCTGGGATGTTTTAGTGCAAATGTCACCCATAACCCAGGAGCAGGCACCCACCCGAGTGCTTCACCAGGGAGGCAGTTAAAGCTCAATGTCCCTAAGGAGTAAGGTGACACGGGGACATGAATCAGGATCAGCCTGCATGTGGCTTTTGCAGCGTCTCTGCCAGGCTTCAGATGTGACCAGCTCTCCTGCTTTCCGTGCAAAGCAGACACCATCCATTAGCTGGGGAAATAGCTTTCTAAAAATAATCTTTCCCGAAGTCCAGTGCTGCACTTTAACTCCCTCAGACCCCAGAAGAAGGCCTCCCATTTCTCCCCAGTTTGGACAGGCTTTACAGCACATTCAGGAGTCCTTTTCTGCTGACTCAGCCGTTTCTGATGGCTCCCAGATGTTCACCTGGCATCAGTGTCAAGGGCCTGATGTGTTTAAAGGGAGGTTGTGCTCCTCTTGAACCCTTGAAATCAACAGCAGAGGCTTCCTCAGCTGACTGTCAGCTGATAATTTTCTGTGAATAATGTCAAACCCCAGCTCAAAGGCAATGTGATTTCAGCCACCCAGGATGAGGAGCTGCTGCTGCAGCCCTGAGGAGTCACCCCAGCCCTGCAGGGCACTGGGACTGGCTGGGCTGGAACACACATGGCCCAGTGCTGCTTGCACCTGGACATGAGGATATTGAGGGGCAGATGGATGGACATCTGAAATTCGGGAGAATTCTGAAACGTGAGCATCTTTCAGCTGCTTTCAATTAATCTGGCCAGGGAACTCTCTGCTCCCTGTCCCTCTCTGATCCCTTAATCCTTCCTTGGGATGCTCAGCACTCCTCACCCCAAGCCAAAGCAGAGGAAGGGACTCGCACACCCCGAGTGAAACAGAAAATAAAGCCAAAGTGACCTAATTTTCAAGAGGTGCTGGTATCCTTTTGCTGGCAAGTGGGACCCAGGGAAGCACATCCCGAGGAATAATGCACCATCTGTTGGGAGGTTTTGGCCGGCTCGCCGGGCCAGACGCGCTGGCTTCGCCGCCGAGCCCTGAGCAGAGCAGCTCCTCTGGCTCTCAGATGCTACAGCTGATTTTTTTCAATCTGCCCTTTCTGAAAGTTCAGTGTTTGCCTTAGATGGGTGGTGGATTTGAGCTGCTGTTTAGCAAAGGGCACTCGGCCAAACGAGGGGTGCAACGGCCGCCTCTGAGAGCGGCCGGGCCTAAATGGCCACATTGTGAATGGCCGCGGCAATGCCACTATTTTTAAACTCTCAGGGAAGTGCCTCAAAGTAGGAATTGTTCCCTGAATTTGGGTCAGACAGTCTACAAAAGCAACTGCTCCTTTTGCCCCCACCCCTCTGCAGCCGGGTTAGAAAGTCGGGCTCCTGCCTGGGGGGAAGCGAATGCCGCAAGCGGGGCTGAGGAGAGGATGAGGTTAAAGGAGGGTTTGTCCCCGTGCCACCGAGTGTCCTGACTCCCAGGTGTGCCAGGAGCTGGGGACAAGGCGTGTGTGTTCGCCTTGCTCTGCAGAGCAGGAAATGATGAGGAGCTGTTACCTAAACTGAGCAAATTACATCGTGCATTGTTGTACCCGGGCAAAGGCTTAATGCGCTGCCTGGAGAGAGGCGGAGGGCAGCTGGTTTTCATCTGCCTGAACGTTCAGTCCAAGAGAGAAGCCTCAAGCAGGCACTTTCTGTCTTTTGTGCAGTCAGCCAATAAGTTTTCTGGGGTTCTCAATGTTCTCAGGGGTTTTTTTTTGGGGTCCCTGCCTGTGCAAAGCTCTTTGTGCTTGCCACTGTTCTCCTCAGATGCTGCTCTAGTGGGTTGGGGGAAGAGGGGTTTGGGGCTTTGTGCTCAAGCATAACTTTTCCAGCTGGGAGTTAGATGGCTCTTCCCTGCTCTGGTTGGCTTCCAGCTCATCTGGTCTCAGTGTCCAAATCCCGTGTCATTGGACAAAACTTCTTGAATAGTTCCTGCTAATCTGGGGTTTGTTTCCTGCCGCTGCAGAGGAATGCTTTCAGCGTGGCTTTCAGCACTGCTGTCAAAACCAGATCCTCACCTCGTGTTGGAGACAGGGATGGGGACACTTCCTTCCAAAAGTTAGCCCTGAGGAGGGAGATCCTGTGCTTGCAGTGTCTGTACAGACGCTTCTTGCCCGGATGGATTGATGCTGCTCCAGGGGCTCCTGGATCCCGCAGGAGAGCAGTGTGTGCTGCACAGCCCTGCGGCAGCACCTCTCGCCTCCTGTGAGCAGCTCCCGATCCAAATAAACGCAGCCAAGCCGCTCAAGGATCGCTGGATGGATAAACCAGAGCGTGGGGGGGTGGAAGTGCCTGGGAGTGACAGGTGGAGCAGGAGCACTGCGGAGCGAGGGACAGCGATTAAACGAAGCTGTCCAAAGACCAAAGCGAGACCCTGGCTCGGTGCTGACGGCATCCGAGCGCCTGGGAACACCTAATCTGGCCGGGGGAGGGCGGCTGCTGCTGCTGCTCCATAATTCACATCCCTGGCGCCGCTCCCGCCCGCCGGGAAGCGTCAGCGAGAGCCCCGGGTGCGTCAGTGCGACATTCCCGGGAGCAGCCGCCTTCACAGAGCCCGGCATCAGCTCTGCTGCAGCCCCAGGAGCAGCTCTTGCTGCTGCCGGCCTCCTCATCCGGCTCGCTGGGGATTTTATTCTCCCTTTTATTCATAAAGTAAAAGCGCTCTCGGGTTTTCCGGCTGCTCTTTGCGGGGATGGTTCCAAAAGTCGCCCTGCCTGGGCATTGCAGGGTGGCGGCTCCACCAGGGATGCCAGGGGTGCAGAAGGCATCCTCCTGCATGCCTGGGAGGTGTTCACGCCCAAATCAGCACCAATGGGATTCCCAGGTGTAACAAACGGTGTCCCGACCTCTTGCGGTGCCGTTCGGGTCTTCCTGTCTTTGGGGTGAGCAATAATTTTAAGCACCACTCTTTTCCAAGCTCAAATCTGGGCTGTGTGACCTCGTTGTTGGGGGACAAATGCACTGAGAGCTGCTGTGGCACTGCTCTGACTGCCTGTTTCTCCCCAAATTCCAGACCTGCACTGAGCCACGGGAGTGCCTGCACGAAAATCCACCGTCACCCTCATCTCTGCTCCTGCTGGCAGCATGAATCCCAGCCTGCCTTGGATCATTCCTCTTGGATGTGTGCTGCTGCTGACAAAGACAGCTGAGAGCTTTATCTTGCCCAACTCGAGCCACCTGGAGAGCATCCTGAGTAAATATCAGGATGGGGAAGCTCACTCCAGGTCCAAGAGAGCCATTTTATTCTCAGACAGACAGGAGATACTGATGCTCCACAATAAATTGAGAGGTCAGGTGTATCCAGTGGCCTCTAACATGGAACACATGGTGAGTCTAGAGCCTGATACATCTTTTTATTACTACTTTTTTTAAATTTTTTCCTAACTGTATTTTAATTTTCCTTGCGGTGCAAGAGGTGTAGTGAATTCCCTCTGAAGTCAGATTTTCTCAAGAGGTTTCCTGAAGCCTTTCATTCCAGAGTGAAGGATACTTTATCTCAGTGGCCTGTTTTGGTTGGAAAGGGCTGCTGATGGGTCATTGAGTCCATCCTCTGCACAGTTTCAGGACTGGTTCCATTATACATAAAGGAGCATCTGGCCCAGCCCTGGATGCATCTCCGGTGATGGCAGCTCCCCAGCCTGCCTCAGCAGGTTCTTCCATTACCTTCAAGTCATAAAAGCAGCAAATTTTCCCCAGTGTTTAACCCCTGCTCTCCCTGTGAAAGCTTTCAGGCTGTTGTGGGGATGCCACGGTCTGCTCAGGGAATATATTTGGGTTGCCAGCCCAATGCTGGAGGTGGCACCTGCCCTCAGTCACACAGTGACCACCTGGGCTTAGCAAAGTGAGCCAAGCTCCACGATGCTCCTGGGAATCTGCACAGGACCACAGGGAAATGGGGCCCAAGGAATGTGGCTCCATCTGCAAGGAATTTCAATCACTGGAAATAACTGGAAAGGCTTTGGGAGTTCCTGGGTGGATGGGTCAGTGCTGTTGGGTTTTGTAGTTCAGGAAACCAAAATAAAAGTTTGGTCAATGTATTCTCCCACTTCAGAGGGAGAATTTAAAAGTTGGAGGAGTATGAAGTACGCCTTTGCCATCAACAATTCACATGAATATTTTTTCTTCACCTGGTGCCAGAAACACTACTTTGAGCTATTTTTGCCATGCCATCAAAATATTACAGGGCCACAAGATGATGTAGGCAAATAATTACTTTTTGTGTGCCTTTTCCCAGTGTGCAAATATAGTTCTGACCAAAACTAGTCTGACTTCAGCCGTGCCCTCCTGCTGATGGATCAAATGATGGATGACTCGTTAAGACCCTGTTTAAAAGGGTGAAAGAAGAGTACACTTAAATGTAATATAAAATTGTTTGCCAGCTGTGCTGAAGTGAAGGCTGCAGATGGAAAATCCTGCCTTTTGTGACTGCAGGGAGAAGGGAAAGAGGGAGGGAGGGCAGGGGGTGGTGAGGAAGGACAGCTGTCCCTCGGTCTGTCCCCACCAGCTGGGTTTTGCCAGAAATCCCTCGCCTTTCGAAGAACCGGGGATTGTTTCCCTTTCTCAGCGGCTCTCACATTGTCCTGCGGGGAAATGCTGCCAGGAGAGGCAGCTGGATTGATTTCCAGAGGGTAAACACGAGGCATGAGCAAGCCCAAGGTGTTTTGGTTGGCCGGGGGCTGGCAGAGCAGCCGAGTGTCCCCGGCCCGGCCGCTGTTTGCTCTCGCGCTTCTGTGTTTGCCTTTGCTCGGGCAGCTTTTCTAGTGGTTTTGATGGGTGATTGAGGGCAAATGAAAGGGCCTTATGTGCTCTGCAGAAAGGAGCTGAGTATGAGATGGTGCTGCTTGGAAGGGCTATAATCAGCCTTTCATGTGCTCGTGTTTACCCAGTATGACTTGGAAATGCCATGTATACGCTGAGCGGGAATTTCTCTTTAATCCTTTGTCCTGCAGAGGACATTTCTCATTTGGACTCGTTTAAGAGGATGGTCTGTCTTTAGAACCATAGGTAAACTTTCCTCTTTCCCTTTGGTGCCGGAGTGGAGAGTCACTGGAGATGTGCTGGGATAATTTGTGGATGAGTAGGTAGAGCTTGTTCTTGCCCATCCACCTCCAAACACTCCCTTGTGAAAATCCTTTCTCCCAGCTCCATATCTGATGTATTTAAGTGGTCAAAAAGGGAATTGGGACCTAATGTATTCCAGGAAAGGGACATATTTAACTGCTACTGGGTAAACTTCAGCTGTTGGACGCTGTTAACTGGAAAGCAAGAACACAGTGAGTCCTGTGATTTATCTGGAGATCAAAAGAATTGTTATATACATATGGGATAAAGGCAAAGTGGACTGAAAAATGAAGAAAGAAACATTTTAGCTGCTGGGTCTGTGTAATTAATTGAAAGCTGGCAGAGGTAATGAAAAATCAGTGAGCAGGGCACAACTTCCTGACAAAGCTGGGCCAGTTCAGAATTACCTTAACCACTCTAGCAGCTCCATGATCGACACTTCCAGAGTGCATTTGGACTGCTTAACAGAGGTGGATGGGTGCCAAGGCCAAAACAAACTCCTTGTTAAGAGCCCCAGAGTAAAAAGGACATAACGGACTCAGAGGAAAAAGGACATAACAGATCCTAAGGCAGGGTGACCTTTTAAGAGGGCTTAGTCAGATGCTTTCAGCAGTGATGAAAGGCAGAAATCTTTCCTCTTGTGGCGGCCTCAGAGACAGCTGGATAAAGCAAAATTGTTCTCAGTGCAGATTGCTGGAAGGAAAATAGTTTGTTTTCATGTATAAGGTATGCATCCTTCCTCTCAACTGTCGGGTGGTGGCTTTGCCTGTCAGGATGGGATTGTGTTTCTGGTGGGGGTTAGCAAAAAGCACCTCCAGACCTCTGCCAGGACCTGTCAGTCCTGGAGTTTGATGCCACTTTTAAAAGGAAGCTGCCAGTATTGCAGAAAGTCTGAGCTGGGGAGGAAAATGAGTGAGTAACCCGATCACTGCAATTCAGGTGTCTGGCTTTGGGTTTGCAGACTCCTGAGGCTGGGTGAGCAGATTCCTTGTGGCATGCATTATTAAATCTGGCCCTACAAGTTGTGGTATGATGTGTGTATGCCACGAGTATATTTTACATATGCACTGTCCACTCCACTTTGAAGGGCCATTAGAAATTTGCAGGAGTGAAAAAAGAGAGTCCATGTGCTAAACCACTTGGAATCACACACACCCAAAGAATTTTCAACCTCTGCTTCTGAAGGAAGCTGAGCACAGGCTCATTGCCCCTCTGGCTTCAGTCATCTTCCTAGACAGTGCTTTGAATATTGGCATAAAGAATTCTTGCAAGTATGGCTGGGAAAGTCTGAAATCTCTTTTTTTTTCCCCCCTTATGTTTATTGCTCTGAAATAATTCCAGCCTCCTGACCGCATTCTCGTCTGAGAAGCAAGAGGCAAAATAACTGCTCTAATTTAGATGGGATGGCTTTGTAATCTGATGCCTGCTGAAACGAGCTTCTCTCCTCACGCAGCAAAAAGCCGTGCAGAGATGGAGCTCCTTCCCAATTACCTGTAAATGTCTTTTGTCCGAGTTAATTCATTTTATCCGCAGGCATCAAAGGGGGATGTAACGCATTAATTCCCGTTTAATAGCCTATTGCTCAGGACGTCTCTGCATTAAATTAGATTTGGAACATCTCTGCCTCCAGGACTGCAGGGAATAAAGCTGGGTAGAAAGTCTGAGGAGCTCGGAGTGCAGAACATCCTGGGAGGGTTTCTGTGGCTTTGGGATGGGGTGGATGGATGGGAGGGCAGCTGTGGCCAGTCACTGCCGAGCCCACAGAGTGGGAAACCACAAAAAGCTGTGTCTTGGCACAGCTGCCTGAGCAGAGGGTTGGGGATGTGTGGTGGGTCTGATCCCATCACCTTCAAGGAGCCGGAGGGCTGAGGAGGAATCTGGTTTGGTTCCCTGTGTCAGAGCTGTGTCCTCACGGGGCTTTGCAGCCTGGTGTGAAGTCACTTGGCCACTGCTCAGTCCCAGGGAGAGCTGCAGGGCTTGGGGCAGCTCTGGGATGCTGCTGGGGGCTGGGTTGCTGAGAGTGCTTCATGATAAGCTGTTCTGGGAGGCCTGGGCTGTGAGCTCAGTGAGATGAGCTCATGTTTGCCTCACTGAGATAGTGGAGACACACCAAGTTCCAGGAGACACTGCGTTTTCCTGTTGTCTTGTCCAGGGATGCACATTCCTTCCCCATCCCAGCTATAACTGCCTGAGACTGTGTCCAGATATGCTCAGAATGAGCGCTTGATGGTTTTTAAATGTGTTTGAGAGCCTGGATGCCCTGCAGCCCTCCAGGCTGCAACAGGTCCTTTGAAACGTTTGAGATCAGAAGCTGCTTTTCTTCTGGAGAAGACAGGACTTGGAAAGAGCAGCTGGTTGTGATGGTAAATGTCCAAAGAGGACAGTCTCGTGCTGGCACGTGGATGGGCTGGATACACATTACAAGACCTCTCTTCTCTTTGGTTTTATTTGTAGGAATGTGCAGTAATATTTTAATCCCAACGAATTATCCTCAAAGGGCTGCTCTGAATAGAGCAGCTGTCAGTAATTACACAATGAATTCAGGGCACTGGCTGCTGGGCCCAGCAAGTCTGGCCTTTAGAACAAATCCTTTCCTGGGCAGCAGAGCCAGCAGAACTGCTTTCCTGTTTGCCTTTGTGTCATGTTGGAGCTCTCCTTTGGCTCACGGCTGCCTGATATTCAATGAGGAGTGATCTCACCCCAGCATCCTGCCCTCAGTGGGAACAGAAATGGGATTTGTCACTTCTAACGTGATGCCTGCTTCAGTGAGAGTGGAAAAAGCTTAAAAACCCTGGGACTTTGCCACCTCTGATGTATTTGGATCCACTGGTGGACTCTCATTAATTCTGGAAGGAGAAGGGGAGCTGGGACTGAGAGACTCAGACCCACACCCCTTGATTAAGAGGTTGGGTCAAAGATCTCCAGCTGTGTGGTGCTGTGGAACTCTACTCCAACAACTCTCCACTGCTGGAGTTCCCCTTGGTGGGGAAGCCTGGAGATATCCCAACAGTAAGGACAGCAGGTGAAAAATCATGCTGAAATAAAGCACTGAGTGTGTGTCAGAGCTCTTGCAGGACTCAGAAATATCTGACATGTTGGTCACCATGGGATCGCCAACCTCGAATTTTAATTTTTAATTTTTTAAAACATACTAGAAAAACAACTGCCAAGAATATCTTGTGGTTTAGGGTGGATGGTCTGGGTTTGTTCTTGAGGTGTTCCCACGTGGGTTTGATGACCTGAGTGAAGCATTTGCTCAGAAATGTGGCATCAGCTGGGGAAAATCATGGACTCTTTAGTGCCCTGGGCTTTCATGGCAGGGAAACACTTTGAGAAATGTGATTTTAGCACAGAAATGTGGTGGCTTCACCAGGACTGACCAGACACGGTGGGGTGATCTGTACTTTAGTCTTTCTCACTAACTGCTGTTGGTTCAATCTCTTGACCTAGCGAGTCTGAGATGAAAAACTGACCTGTTCTTGTCTCTCCCCACACCCTGCAGAGCTGGGATGAGGAGCTGGAGAGGTCAGCACACGCTTGGGCTCAGCAGTGCATCTGGGACCACGGGCCCAGTGACCTCATCAGGTCAATCGGGCAGAACCTGGCTGTTCACTGGGGCAGGTAAGGCTTGGGAAGCTGCAGGGTCATTGCAAGGGGAGATTTATGGGTCCTCCTTCAGAGAGAGATGGAAAGATTTGCTCTGGTGCTTGGTGGAGCACTGGGGAGATGGGAGAAAAGCTGGGGGTCATTAATTGTGATGGCTTCAGTGGGATGGTTATCGTGGTAATGCCCACAGCCACCTTCCACTGGGACTTCCCAGGAAACCAGCACTGCTTTGGGATCCTCCAGCCATCTGGATCTCGGGGTAGCTCCTCTGTAACACATTCAAACTCACTCCTCCTCCTTCAGGAGAGCAGGAACAGAAGGCTGAATCCTTGCTCCTAAATCTGCTGTTTCAGGGCAGTTCTGGCACCATGCAGCTGAAGGCTGAAGTTTCTCCAGAGCAATGTCTGGATTCAGCTCAGAATTTGTGTCTGGATTCAGTTCAGAATTTAATTATCTTTTGCTGTGTTTTCCATAAATATTTATCTGGCTCCTGATTTTTCTTTACTGAAAACACTTTGCAGGGTTCTTTTTTTTTCAATTTCTGTGACAAGTTGTTAGGTTAGAGTCATTAACCCAGTTAGGAAAGCTGACATGAAGGCTCACAAAGAGATTTTCCTCTCAATTTCAAAATGAAATTTGTTTGTTGTTAACTCTCTGTTTTTAAGCTTGTTTTATGTTAAACCTGCTTTCCACAGCAAACATTTTGTATTTGCTCAGGAGCCCTGAGCATTTCTCCCCCCATTTCCTGGGTGGAAGTCCAGTTATCTTTGTTGTAAATCAGGTTGAACTTGGTGAAAAGCAAAGGAAATTTGCTGGTGTGAAATTAGCCTGATGTAAAAATTTGGCCCATTTTAATGTTTGGAAAGAAGAGTGGTTAATTCATTGGAAACAAATTCAAAAGATCGTGCTGTTCTTGGCTGTCCTACAAGTGCTCAGGATGGCCATGGGTTCCTGATGGAGGAAGATCCAATCTTGGTCCCTGAGAGGAAAGAAAAATCAGATTTATCTCAGCTTTTTCAGGAACGGGCCATGACTTGATTGCCTCCATTTCCTCTCCTGTAAAATAGGACTCGGAAAGTATTCGCTTCATGACATCATGAGAGGGATGTTTTTAAAATACTTCTAATGAGTGATTTTTAATGAGAAGTTGGCTGAAAGAATAAGCTCCAGTTGGTAATGATATCATTTGGATTTCTGGCAGCCTGCTTTGTGTGAGCTGCTGAAAGCACTCAGAAATCCGTGGGTTTGGTGCAGCCTGCAGATCACAACGTTTGCTCGTGGTGCAGGCAGCGTGTAAAAGGTGTATGAGTTTCTACAGGTAGTTTTGACACCATTTTTTTTCCACAAACAGCATCAGCACTGTCTCAGACCGTGGTAAGTGAGGCAGAGATTACACACAGGGTATGAGGGGCTTGGTGCAGGGAAAATTGCTGCCAAGAAAAGGTAGGAGAGGAGAGCAGTGCACCAACTACTCCTCAGAAACTCCTGGAGGGGGTAAAGTGAGGAAAAGCCCACTTTCAAAACTCACTTTCAAAGGTCTTCCAGTATTTGCTGCAATTTAGGATCCAGATTTGGCATTAGATTTTTGCCCCGTGGTAAAATAGGTACATGATGGCTTTTGGTTTAAGATGTTTGGCAAAGCCTAACTTCTGTTTACTTTCAAAACACAACTTTCTGCCAAACTAGAAGTTATTTTGTAGCTGAGTGGAGAAGTGAGAGGGCATTTCAGGTCAGCAGCACTTGAGGATCATGTCAAGCCTATAAATAATACAGAGTCAGGTCAGGCTGTGAATATGAGGGGAAAAATCATAGAAATACACAACAATTTGGATTGGAAGGGACCTCAAAGATCTTTCCAGTTCCAACTACCCTGCCATGGGCAGGGACACCTTCCACTGTCCCAGGCTGCTCCAAGCCCCATCCAGCCTGGCCTTGGACATTTACAGGGATCCAGGGATAGCCACAGCTTCTCTGGGCACCCTGTGCCATTGCCTGCCCATCCTCACAGGAAGGAATTCCTTCCCAATATTCCATCTAACTCTTCATCTTTAACATTAAAAAAAATATATATTTTTTTTTAAGTTTGAAAACTTCTACAGGAACATCCTGATTCCAACTGCCTTTTGCCCCTCAGGTATCGCTCTCCAGCATTCCACGTCCAGTCCTGGTATGATGAAGTGAAGGATTACACATTCCCATATCCCCACGAGTGCAACCCGTGGTGCCCAGAGAGGTGTTCAGGTGCCATGTGCACGCATTACACCCAGGTAAAGGACTCCAAAGGGTCTGAACCCACACTCCCCACATCCCCCCATGTCTAGATTGAGGTAATATGCTTATTTATTTTTGATATCTGCATTTCCCTTGCAGATAGTCTGGGCCACGACCAACAGGATTGGCTGTGCTGTGAACGTCTGCAAGCAGATGAATGTGTGGGGAGAGATCTGGGAGAACGCCGTCTACCTGGTGTGCAACTACTCCCCCAAGTAAGGCAGAGCAGCTGGGCTCCCTCCAGCTCCCCCAAAACTGGCAGCTTGCTTAGCTAGCTCAGGATCTGGGGAAGAGATTTCAGGCAGTCTAGACTGGTGGTTGTGGCTTTAAATTTTTCTCTTTAGGCAGCAGCACAGGGCTGGTTCAAAACTACTGGAAAACTGAATGAGAGGCTGGGGCCAGGCTGGAGCTTTGATGTTCCTGCCACGGGAAGGGAGAGGAGGAGCAGGAGATGGCCAGGCTGGAGCTGGCGTGTGCTGCTGAGCAAGGCTTGCTCTCTGCTGTCAGAGGGTGGGAAGGGATGGGGTGGTGGCTAATGCCAAAAAAATCCCTGAAATAACTGCAGCCGTCAAGATTTCACTAGCTCGACGGTTTGATTAAATTTCAAAATGAAAATCATATTTCTTGCCTACTACATCCAGGAGAAGTTTACTACCTGGCAATGGCAGTTAATATTTTCTGGTTTAATGGCTAATAGGAGAAACATTCCCACTCCAAGCTCTTGGCAATTTAAAGCTTCAAAACAAAATGAAATGGGGAAATCGCTCTGTGCGATTCAGGGGATCTTAGTGCAGAACAGGGCAAAGGAAAAACAACTGTGGGGCTGCAGCTGTCGTGTCCCAGGCAGAGCTCTCTGGGTGGGGTCTCTAAGCCCCTCTCCCCACATCAGGTGAGCACATTTTGCCCGTGGTTTGGTGGGATTTAACAACCTGCTCCTCCTGAGGGATAACAGCATCTCCCACAGAGCCCCCGCAGCAGGCTGGGCGATTCACACGTCATCCATGCAGAGCTGCTGGGTGGAAAAATACTCTATTTCTGCAGGTTCTGCTTAATCTTTTCTCTCTGGCATCGGTGCACATTGTCCTCATGTGGCCTTATAGGTGGAGACAGCTGAAAGAGCATAACCCAGGAGTTTACAGCCACAGCTTCACTCCAGCTCCTTCAACCTCCTCATCCCCTAAAGCTTGCAGGACAGAATGCCAAAATGGGCTGTTGTTTCTGAGAAGTTTCAAAATTCAGCAATCCATTGATTTATTTCTGTTTACATAGGATCCTGGTGTTTATGTTAGAATGTAATGTAAAAGCAATATGGCACATGATTTAAGCAAACCCTTAAAAAATTTCATTTTAGAGACGAAATGAGGAGGAACATCTTTCCTACCAGGCTGGTTGTTCAGTCTTTATTTAGTTGGTCTAGGCCAGGATGATGTTTCTGGTTTTGGAGGCTTACAAAGGTGTTTGGGTGTCTGATGGGTGCTCCTTTCCCCTGTGCTCCCAGGGGGAACTGGATTGGAGAAGCTCCGTACAAGACCGGCCGTCCCTGCTCCGAGTGCCCGCCGAGCTACGGGGGCAGCTGCCAGAACAACCTCTGCTACAAAGGTACCTGCTGGGGGCTGGGGGCACCTCTGGGATCAGGGACAAGGCTGGAGCAAACCTGTGGAAGCTTCTGATTGGAACCAGCCACAGCTCCATGCCCCTTTTATTTAGCCATCCTCAATATTCTGATTTTGGGAAAAATGGGGGAAAAAAAAAATCAGCCACTGAAAGCAAGAATCCCTGAAAATCTGGAGCTGGGATTCAGCACGTTTTCCTGGTGAAAACAGAGCCTGGATGGGGACAAGAAGCTCTGAGCTTCCAAGGGTTTGGCACAGGAGCTGCCGGGGGTTTGGAGCACGGGCAGGAGCGATCCCATCCTGGCAGGGTCTGGTGGGGAAGGAAATGTTCTCCAGTGCTTAGAGAGGCAGGGTTTGGTGGGGAAGGAAATGTTCTCCAGTGCTTAGAGAGGCAGGGTTTGGTGGGGAAGGAAATGTTCTCCAGTGCTTAGAGAGGCAGGGTTTGGTGGGGAAGGAAATGTTCTCCAGTGCTTAGAGAGGCAGGGTTTGGTGGGGAAGGAAATGTTCTCCAGTGCTTAGAGAGGCACCGTGGGTGGGCAGAGCTTGGCTGCCTGCCCTGCTCCTTCTGGGGCCACGGGTGGAGCCTTTGCCTCCCTCCCCACCTTGGTTTTCAGGGGTGCAAAATGAACGTGGCCTCCCTTGGAGGAGAGCAGGGGGATCCTGAGGGGTTTTTCCCTGACCTGTGCAGTATTTTTGGAAGAGAAGTCAATAGAATCAGACATATTATTAGGGTGAGCCCTCCAGTGCAGCAGAGCATCCAGGATCTCCTGGGGTCATTTCTGTCCTCCCAAATGCTTTGTTTCCCAGAGAAACAGGCTCTTTGAAAACAGGGAGAATCCCTGGAGACTTGCCCAAAGCAGAGGCTTATTTTGCTGCCACCGTGCATTTCTCATTTTTAATCTTGTGAGGTTTGAAGGAGGGCCCCAGGGTGCAGGTGGGCTGCAGCAGGGAGAAGGAAGGGGATGCCCCAATGGAATATGAGCTCTCCAGCAAATTTGTGTTTTCCTCCAGAGAGAAGAGCCCAGTGGGAAGCAGAGGAAGGAATATCAGCACTTTTTTTCACTAGTTAGTGGGGATCCCTTCAAATCTTTATTGTGAGGTGCTTTAAATGCTGCTTCATGTACAGAGGAGCAGGAGAGGAGTGTCCTGTGCTGCATCCAAAGGATATTTTTGATCTCCCAGCTGTTTCAAAAGCAGATCCTTGTCCAGCTAAATCACCCCCACCAAACACAAACCTATGGTGCAGTTTGCTGGAGCTACACTGGCTCTGTCCCTACAACCTGTGCCCAGAATGGGTCACTCCCCAGGGCCAGGATGACCTGAAGAGTGACAATTGTGGTTGCTCTATGACTTTTTTATGTCAGTCTGTGCTTGAAGGTGACAAGGAGGAGGGGGAGGTCTTTTGCATAGGATAAAAGAGGATTTTATTAGTCTGGGGAAGAAAAGACAGAAAATGCAAGTGTATAATAGCTTGAATATAGGGAGGTCTAAAGGGAGGGTGCAGTTATTGGCTAATGGAGGTGTCCTGGGGAGGGGTAAAGGGCAAGGTCCACAAAGGCATTGTCCAATGAGGGAGGTAAGGGGGGGATATTAAGTCTCTGAAAAAATGAGGCATCCTATTTTAGGGGATTTCTGAAGGGGAATTCCAAGCAGGGTGTTGGCATGAGGTAGGATTGACAGGGAACTCAGGGCAGGCTGACAAGGAGGGTGTAATTTGCACCAAACCTTTACTTGGGCAATAACAGAACAAGCTATTAACAAGAAGCACAGAGCTGCCACAGAGCTGCCTGGCTCGCCCACCAGCTGAGCACCCTGTGATTATTTCCAATCCCCTCTCCTGCCAAGATCACCGTTACGAGGATCCCATCCTCGCTGAGACAGAGGAGACCAACGAGGTGGAGATCCCGCAGGTGGCGGAGCAGACGCCGGTGCAGTTCCACCTCCCCGAAAACAAACCCAGCAGAACCACCAAGCGCAAGAAAACCACCCCAGAATCCTACATGAGTAAGGCACAGCCTTTCCCTTCCCCACCCCCTGTGGGTTTTGAGGCACCTCTGTGGGGGAAGGTGGTGAGGAGGCTCAGGATAAAGGAGCTGGGGGGATGTTTGAGTGGAGAGGAGGGGATCTGTGGGGAAATCCACTCTTAATCGTGCTAGAAGCTCTCAAAAACCTCTTGTACTTTCTGCACATCTATCAACAAAAGTTGGGCTTTTTTCACTTGTTTCATAGAATGCTGCAATGATTTGGTTTGTGAGAGGCATTAAAGCTCATCCCATTCCACCCCTGCCATGGGCAGGGACACCTCCCACTGTCCCAGGCTGCTCCAAGCCCTGTCCAGCCTGGCCTTGGATTTTCCAGGGATCCAGGGGCAGCCACAGCTGCTCTGGGCACCCTGTGCCAGGGCCTGCCCACCCTCACAGCCAGGAATTCCTGCCCAAAATCCCATTTCTCCCTGCCCTCTGGCAGTGGAAGCCATTCCCTGTGTCCTGTCCCTTGTCCCCAGTCCCTCTCCAGCTCTCCTGCAGCCCCTTTATGCCCTGGAAGGGCTCTGAGCTCTCCCTGGATCCTTCTCCTCTCCAGGTGAGCATTCCCATCTCTCCCAGCCTGGCTCCAGCTCTCAGAGCATCTCTGTGCCATCCTCTGACTGACTCCAGCAGTTCATATCCTCCTTATCTCAATAAAATATCAATGTACCTAAAGCCCTCTCAATCAGTAATAAATTTAGGAAATATTTGCTTTATTTCTCCTTTGAAAAACTCTACACTCAGCATTTACCCTTCTTTGCAGCTCTGGACTTTACAGCTTGTTTCCTCTTTATTTCTTTCTTGGGAATATTCCTGAAGTTATTTGTGGAGCTGCTGGTACTTCCTGAGTTGTTTTCCAGCCACTGTTAATTAAGAGACGTTTCTTGAGAAAATAAGGTGGAGCAAGCCAGCGGGTCCTTTTCAAGTTTATCTGCCAGGATCTGGCAAGTCTGTAATTAAAAAAGGAAAATGAGAGCTCTGACTGCAGACCTGGGGCTGTAACTCAAAGCCCTCAGCTGTCAGCTGCATCTTCCTTGCTGATATTCGAAAGACACCTGTCTCAGGTGAAGGGCTAAAGAGGCACCAACTGCTCCAGGCTGCAGAAAATCAGATTTTTATCTTGCTGCACCAAAGGCCTCCGGGAAAGATGTGTGCAGGTTGCTCATTTCTGTAGCTCAGGAGCAGGCTGAGCTACAGAAATTTCCCCTGAGCAATTTCCCCTGTTTAAAAATGTATTTATTTGTTGTTTTTTTTTTCTCCTCAGCACAAGTCATTACCTGTGAAACCAAGATGAGAGACAAGTGCAGAGTCTCAACGTGCAACAGGTAGGGTTCTGTGGATAATTCTTGGAGTGCTGAGGGAAAAAGTAAATAAATATTTACTATTTTTAATAAATATTTTAAATAAGTATTTAATAATATTTTCATTTATTACTAAATATTACTCAGTTCTTACAAACATAGGATAGGTTGTACTATGTACTTTTTGTGTCTCTCCAGGTAAATCTCTTTAGGAAAACCCCCAAAACCCAACAAAAAAATCCCCTAAGTTTCTCTTAATTCAAACCTAGAGCCAAACCTGGCAATAAGGTGATTTGGCTGATTTTATCCAGCCACGATGACCCACAGTTTCAGGTGTCCCAAAATAATTTAATAAATTTTGGCAGAGCCATTTTTTTCGAGCCTTTTTCGTGCATTCCACTGCTGTCCAAGCCAGACCAATAATTCATGGCTCGTCCCCTCCCAGCCAGGCAAGAACTTCTGGTTAAAGTTTCTGCAGAGAACAGGACAGTTTATCACTTGGAGAAAAACCAAATCCACAGAACTTAAATATTGGTCGGGCTCTTGAGGAGGGTGGAGCAACAGTTTTAAAAAGTAGCTATTTTGCAATCTTGTTTTNCAGGTTGCTCATTTCTGTAGCTCAGGAGCAGGCTGAGCTACAGAAATTTCCCCTGAGCAATTTCCCCTGTTTAAAAATGTATTTATTTGTTGTTTTTTTTTCTCCTCAGCACAAGTCATTACCTGTGAAACCAAGATGAGAGACAAGTGCAGAGGCTCAACGTGCAACAGGTAGGGTTCTGTGGATAATTCTTGGAGTGCTGAGGGAAAAAGTAAATAAATATTTACTATTTTTAATAAATATTTTAAATAAGTATTTAATAATATTTTCATTTATTACTAAATATTACTCAGTTCTTACAAACATAGGATAGGTTGTACTATGTACTTTTTGTGTCTCTCCAGGTAAATCTCTTTAGGAAAACCCCCAAAACCCAACAAAAAAATCCCCTAAGTTTCTCTTAATTCAAACCTAGAGCCAAACCTGGCAATAAGGTGATTTGGCTGATTTTATCCAGCCACGATGACCCACAGTTTCAGGTGTCCCAAAATAATTTAATAAATTTTGGCAGAGCCATTTTTTTCGAGCCTTTTTCGTGCATTCCACTGCTGTCCAAGCCAGACCAATAATTCATGGCTCGTCCCCTCCCAGCCAGGCAAGAACTTCTGGTTAAAGTTTCTGCAGAGAACAGGACAGTTTATCACTTGGAGAAAAACCAAATCCACAGAACTTAAATATTGGTCGGGCTCTTGAGGAGGGTGGAGCGACAGTTTTAAAAAGCAGCTATTTTGCAATCTTGTTTTTAAAACGGGACAGCTACGTGAAATGAATGGAATGACTATTAAATGAAAGAGAGTCAAAAAATCTGTTTTTCTTGAATTGTTTTTCGCCACCCTCAAAGATATGTATCTTTACTAGGTATTTGTGCCCAGCTGGCTGCTTGTACAGTAAGGGAAAGATCTTTGGAACATTTTATTATGAAAGTGTAAGTACCCTTTAATAGCTCCTGGATGTAATTTGTGGGAGTCAGTGGTAATGACAGAAATGGGAAATGCCAACCATTCTGGTGTAATTTGGCTTTTTCATATTCTCCACTTGTGGTGCTGTGAAATGGTGCTAATAAAGATTATCTCTGTTTTCCTCACTTGGTGTTGAAAAAAGGGAGAGACTCTGGGAAGGCAAAGTGGTTCCAGACGTGATTTTATCAGGAATTATCCTCAATGTGGACACTCATGGAAAGGGAGGGATGAGGATTTTGTAGGATGATCTCCTACTAAGATCTCCTTTTTTCATGTGGGCAGCTGTCATCTGAACAGGAACTTTATATAAAAAAAACCACTGTTAAATTTCATAACAAAATAATATTTTGGACTTATTTGCTTGACCTTAAATTAGTAAGATAATTTAAAAATAAAACACGCCACCATTTTCCCAACAGAACTACATTTGGGGTGAAGGAAATTGGAAGATAAAAGGGTTTTTTTGGGTTAAATCCAGTTTTCTTCCCCTATTCCAACCCTTGGTGTGTGTCTGCATCACCCCTGATGTGTCTCTGCCCTGGAACTTCTGTGATTGCAGACACCCAACCCCTCCAAGTGGCGTCAGCAGAAATATTTTGGGTTTGAACATTTTGGAGAGAACTGGAAATGTTTCAGACTGGTTGCTCACTTCCAACACTGCTTTCCCTCTAAATTGTATTTAAACGTATGGTTTTGTTATTTAAAAAAAAAAAAAAAGAAAAAAGCTTGCCATTCAACCAGGCAGTGCTTAAAATAATAATAATAAAACAATCAGGCTGTGTTGGGAGAGGAAGATTTAAACAACCAGATTCCAAAGGGGAGTACTCAGCTGATTTTCCCCTCAGTGCTTTGGTGGTGGTTTTGTTTCTCCTTCATTTTTTCACGTAGCAGTTGGGCAGCGTGGCTCTGTGAATGAGATTTATTTGATTTGTTTCACACCCCACTTGTTTATCTCTGGTCAGTCCTCCAGCATCTGTCGTGCTGCAATCCATTATGGGATCCTGGACAACAAAGGAGGGCTGGTGGACATCACGAGGAGAGGGAGGACACCTGCCTTTGTGAAATCCACCAGGAATGGTGTGGAGTCCTTCAGGTACTGCCTTCACCAAAAACTGCTGCTCTTTGCTTTAAATACAAGCACATCAGTCATCTTTGTTGCTCTCATGTAGACACAGTAATCCAAATAATTCTACTCTGCTTTATTTTTTTTTAATAATTTTTTGTTTGTTTGTTTGCTTGTTTTGCAGGAAAAGTAAACCTTCAAACGCATTCATGGTTTCCAAAGTCACAAGTAAGTTTTAAAAGCTGAGGGGAGAAAATATTGTTGCTGGAATTTTAAGGGGTACTTGAAGACATCATTCCTTGCAGGGCTCTTTTTAATTTTCAGTGGTGGTGTCAAAGGGTTCTGTGCCACTGTGGTGATCACCCTAAGGTGATCTAGAATCTTCAGAGTGGCTGCCCACCCACCCTGGGCAATTCCATCACCACCCACCTCATTTTCCCTGAGCATCTAAGAGGGGGGCACAGAAATAGGTGACAATGGGCCCATTCCAGCAGCATCTCCTGCTGATGGATCATGGTGGGGTCCTGACCTCAGCTGCTGATGGTAAAGGGATGGAAGCTGAGCCATCCATCTTTAAAGGCCACAGTCAAGAGTCAGCACTTACAAAAAACTGGAAAAAAAAAAAAATGGCTACTGTCCTAGTGCAGTAATGTAAGAAAAATTACAATATATGTGAAATTGGTTTTTAACAGTGAGTCAACACATTTCTGATGGGCATATAAATAAATGCTGCTCTGCTTTTTAAACAATTCCCACTTTCTGAATATTTTGGAAAAATTCCTCCAAAGCAGAACCATCCCTATGGTCAGATCCTCCTGAGCCCTTTTCAGGGGGAGCTGTAGGTGTCAGGATATTTGGGCTCCACATCTGGAGCTGTAGGAAAACCAGGTGTTGTGGATCAGCCTCTTGTCTCTTTTGAAAGGGAGCTTTTTAAGGCCACGCTGTGGGGTGGTTGAGAGCTGCTCAACCCCACCCTGCTTTACTCCTGGTGCTCTCAGTTGGGCAAGGGTCTCACCAAATGCATTGTGTGGCTCTGACTTGTGTTTTCTGCAGCAGCCTGAGCTTCTGGGTCTTATAATTTGCCTTCCCACCTTTATCTTGGCAGCACAGACTCTGGATTGTTACACCACAGTAGCTGAACTGTGCCACTTCAAAAAGCCTGCGAGACACTGCCCAAGGTAACACAAATCTGTTTGGTTTAAGGCCTCTGTCCTAAGGTGGGGCAGCTTAACAGAGGTGCTGGGGGCCCTGAATTTGAGGGCTGGTGGGAGAAGAGCTGATCATACTGGTTGAACTGGAGGAGGGGGTTGGGAATGGCGAGTTTCCCCCTGCCACCGTGCTTTTCTTGGCATCACTGTAGAAAATTCACTTTATGTTTTTGGATGGCTTCAGTAACGAATCACCCAGGCTGCACAATCCTGTCCCAGCACACTCTCATGTGAGTGTGCAGCTACACACTCTTTGTCTTTTTGCTTCTACTTTAGCTGGGTATGGGATGTGGTTTTCCTTTCTACCTTACAACATGGAAGAAGTTTATTCTGGAAACTGTGCAGGAATAAGAGAAAGGGCAGGGGGGCACAAACACATTCAGAGATTTATGTGCACAGAATAGAGCAAAAATGCAGGTACTCCTCCTTGAAAGAGCCATAAAAGACCAATTTCTCTTCTAGAGGTCCAAATCCCTCTGTTTGCAGCTCTGCAGCAACAACCAAGTGTCATCTGAGGGGAGCCAATAATCGAATTCACTGTTGCCACCTGCAGACCAGATGCAGGCACTTGAAATCTCCCAGGAATGCAGCTCACCTTCCTGTCCAGCCCTGATCCGGGGAATAAATGAGAATCCATTGTTTTCTAGGATTTATTGCCCAGCCCACTGCAAGGACGAGCCGTCGTACTGGGCGCCGGTGTTCGGCACCAACGTTTACGCGGACGTGAGTACAAACCTTCCCTGCACATCCTGACAGTCCTGCCCCAGAGCTGGGGCACTCTGGGCTCCAGGGGGGAGAATCAAACTCTCTTGTGGTTATTCCACGTGGGGATGGGCAAACGGGGGTGAAAGATGGGGGTCAGCAGGCTTGGGGAGCCCTTCTGCTCTCCAAATGTGATTTATTCTGGAGGGCTCGGATGTGTCACTCCACAACTCCTTGAGTGGTGGCCACTGGGTTTGGTGAGCCCTTCTACTCTCTGGAGATTTGGTCACTTAACCTCCCCAAGCCTCTGGGCTCTGGCTGTGAAATCATGGTGGCACTTGTTTACCTTTGTAAAGTATTTTGGGATTTAGAGATGAGCACCAAAGGGTTTTTGTTCCACCCTATCACATTATAGAGTTGACACAAAAAGACCTCTCTCCTCTCCTCCTCTGTCTGGGAGATGAACAGTTTCTGAGCAGCCAGGACAGAGCTCAGAGCAGTGGAAAGAAAGTCTGTGAGCTGGTTTTATGGGTTTGTTTTTCTGAGCTCTGCTCATGGGGATGAGCAGAGACTTGATGCTAAAAGTAGGCAGAGTCATTTTCTTGAAATCTCTTAATATTAGGCCTCTAAAAACTGGGTCTCAATGTTTTTCCATTTTGCGGGTGTCTGGTTATTTTGGGTTTTCTCCTCATTTTCTTTTTTCCACCGGGGACTGTGCTCAGGAATGCCAGCTCCCTGGCTGCCCTGCAGCCTGTAGGATCGTGGCTTTTGAAAGCCTGGGGGAAGCAGTCAGCAGATTGTGGACCCCCAGCTTTGGGTCACCCTGGAGCTCTGCAGACTGCTGAGAAAATCCATCCTGCAGCAATCATACAGTAATTTGGAGAAGCAATTTTGAAAGCAGTTAAAAAAGAAAAAACCAAAACCACACTATTTTTAATTTTGCTCAAGACCAGTTTTTTTGAAGGTAGAGCTGCACAAACAGGTTATCCTGGACTAGCTCACAGGCAAATCCACGGGGCAGCTGCTCCCTGCAGTACCTGCCTCCTGCATGCTCCCACCTGCAGGAAATGGGAAATAGCTTTCTCTTTTTTACAGAGGACAAACCTCCCTCAGATCAGCCCCAAACAGGGCCTGTGATTCCAAAGGAATTAGGTGAGGAGCAGCATCCCAGGCTGGCATTGTGCTGACGCAGAAGGATTAGTGTCCTTTAATGAACCCATTTCCTACTGGCCCTCCTGGGTATTGTTTCATAAACTGGGGCATGGATGGTGGCTTGGGAGGAAAACAAAAAGCAGTAACAGTAAAGAAGTATTTGGCCACTTCCTCGAGGGTTTGGTTAACCATTTTTTTGGACTGCTGTGATGTGGAGGTGCCAGGGAAGTGTTGAGGTTGGTGGCAGAGCAGGTGAAACCAGCTGGGACAAAGAGCTTGAGGTGACTCTGATGGTGCTGGAAAGGGAGAGGTGGGGATGCTGGGAATGCTCAGAATGGGAAGTTGAGAGGAAAAATAACCACACCACACAAGGAGAATTTGGGGAAAGGCTTTTCCCAGGGAGAAAGGCCTGAGCAGGATGCTGGGAATTAACCCAAGCCCACTGCTGAGAAATAATTAAAGCAGGCAATGAGCTGGATGAGACAAGTGCTGGTCTTTTGGGAAAGGTTTGGGAAACCAACTTCATGTCTAATGTGGCACCCTCATGGTCCTGGGGACACTTGGGCTCTTCTTAAATAAGCTGTCTAAAAGAAAATGAAGCATTTAGCCCCAGTTCCAGTCTGTGCTTTGCTTTAAAAAGCAGTTCAGGGATTTATTCTTGGGGAAATCAGTAAAATTGTGGATCAGGGACATAGAGGAGACTTGAATTTGGGGGTAAATGAATAAAATGCAAGAAATAAGCAATGGTAAAGTGGACAGGCCTGGCTCTGGGACGACCATAGAACCATGGAATGGTTTGGGTTGGAAGGGACTTCAGAGCTCATCCAGTTCCACTCCCTGCCATGGGCAGGGACACTTTCCACAGACTGGATTGCTCCAAGCCCTGTCCAAGCTGGCCTTGATGCTGGAGCTGTGGGAACAGCCAGGGATCTTTATGGAGGTTGTAAAAGAGCTTTTGAGTTCCGTGAGACTCTCATTTGTCACTCTGCCTGGATCCTGGTGTGGCATAATCCTGCAGGGGAAACCCTTCCCCATCCCTGCCCAGGAGCCAGGAAAGGGAACAACTGAGATAAATAAGGTTTTATCCACAGTGATTGCTTGGAGGACATGGATGGATGGGTGGATGGATGGCCTGCACAGAGGCAGGAATTTGGCACCAGAGCAAACTGAGCTGGGAGTCAGCTCTCAGGAGACATGAACTTAGTGATTAAACCAGCCACACTAATGAGGAAATTCTGGATGATTAAGCTCATAGTCATAGTGTTAATGACCCACTATAAAGTGTGCTGTCATTTTATGGTGTGTGCCCCAGGGCTCATTTCATCAGGAATTGCTCTCAGAGCATCCCGAGGGGTTTCACCATGGAAAGCTTGTATTGTCCACACTGCTGTACTCCTGAACCTGGAAGGGAAGGCCTTTTTCTTGTGATATCTCATCTTCCAAAAGCTCTGCAATCAATTCATCAGAGCCCAGCCCAGCTTGGGACAGGAGAGGGCTGTAATCCAGCAGAGTGATAAGAGGAGGTTTGGGCTGAGTCTCTTGGTCAAAGCTTTGAGTGAGCGGCGGAACAGCAAGTCCTGGAAACAAAAACAACAGGAATGCTTTGAAAAGAACATTGTTCAGGATGTCTCCCAGTGGAGAGTGTTGCAAATCGATCCAGGAGAGTTTAATTTTATGAGCCAGTTTTAGATTTATAGATTTCCCACCGCATATTAGGGCAAATTCACTGCATATCTTCCAAACACAACATTCCCTTGCTCCCTTGACCATATATAGAAGCAAAATACCAAACTGGCACTCAAAACTCCAGGGACTGCCAAGAGATAGGCCATCCAAAGAGATAAATATATAGGGGACAAGGCAAAGCTGCCATATATGGCTGTGAGAGGGAAGCAGCACGGGCCATATTGTACATATGCAATGGGAACAGTTGCACTTGGCACTGGTTTTGTGGTTCATGGATTTTCAGCAACCAGGGCATTCTGGGGTTGGGGTTTTCACCTGCTGCAGTTTGCTGTGCAAAGTTGGTTTTTGCTTTCTGTTCTTCCAGCTTGCTGTGTGTAAACCCTGCAGAGAGCTGATGGCCAAGTTTGCACTCTCCCTCAGCCTTCTCTGCTTTTGCTCCCTTTTCTTGGATGCTTTGAGGGCTTAGTCACCAGTTGTCACTGGTTTATGTTCCTCCAACTCTTCTGACTCTGCACATCTGGGATGTGCAATAGAGGAACTTCAGTCTTTCCAGAAATGTAATCTCCCTCCACATTTGTTTTATGGGATAGTGCCCATCCAAAAATGACAGCAGTCAGTGGGGGCAGCCCTTCTGGCTTTCCTAGACAGAAGGATGTGAACTGGCCCAGGTAATTCGTGGCCATCTACTTTAATTCCAGAGAAGCATTTCATTTTTCAAGCAACTGTGTGAACAACCTTTGCTGAGGTCAGTAGCACAGAATTTCCCCTCAGAGGCTTCTCTGGTGCAGTCCCAAGAGGCACTGGCTGGAAAGTTGTCCTCAATTCAGTCTTGGCCCTGGATAAGATGAAGAAGTGTGGGTTTAGACTGGATATTGGGAAGGAATTCCTCCCTGTGAGGATGAGGACGCCCTGGTACAGGTGCTCAGAGCAGCTGTGGCTGTTCCTGGATCTCTGGAAGTGTCCAAGGCCAGGCTGGATGGGGCTGGGAGCACCCTGGGCTGGTGGGAGGTGTCCCTGCCCATGGCAGGGGTAAAACTGGATGAGCTTTAAGGCCCTTTCCAACCCAAACCATTCCAGGATTTTACGATGACCTCACAGGGGCAGCTCCACCTCAGAATGATGGAAAATCTGCTCGTCCTCTGTGGTGATGGTGGATCTTCTTTCACCCAGGGATTATGACATACCTGCCAGATCTAGTCCTGATTTGTCTAAAAGAGGGACAAAATTATTCCATAACAATTTCTTTGTTTGTTCCCTGTTTTTCTTGGTGTTTATGGAAGCGATAACTTCGTATATAAAATATAGACAGTGCTTAAGTCAAAAACAATCCAATATTTTTCAGAGCTCCAGTATCTGCAAAACTGCAGTGCACGCAGGGGTCATCTCAGATGAGAGAGGCGGCTTTGTGGACGTGATGCCTGTGGAAAAGAAGAAAACCTACGTGGGCTCCCTAAGGAACGGCGTCCAGTCAGAGAGGTGACATTTCTCTCCTTTGTGCTCTCCTCTCCTTGTGCACAGCGGGTTCAGCTGCCTGGCAGAGTCAGCAGATCTCAGCTCCACAGGCTGCTGGCTGGGAAGGACGTGACTTCCCAGTGTCACTGTGGATTGTGACACCCAAGCAAGTGGAGCGTGGTGTCCTGCTCCGACCTCGCCCCAGCCAGGAGCTGCCTTCAGGCTGCTGGGAGAGGTGGGAGGTGTTGTTAAGCCTTGCTGGATTTTGTTTCAGCACAAGTCCATGCTAATACATTTTTCTGTGTGTTTAATACGTCAGGAGATAAGTGCAGGTACATTCAGTTTTCAGCCCAGGTCATGATTTGGGTTTTGTAATTTGGATTTCCATGCAGTTCTGGGGTGTGGGATTCATTTGTGTTTGTTAATTCATGTCCTCTATTCTCTTTGAAAGAAGCATGGGTAAATTAACCTCCTGAGACATGACCAAACACTTTTTGAAGAAGAATTTGCCACCCTTGTTGCTTTTTTGTGGTTTCTCTTGGGCCAGCCATGCTGGTTTCAGTGATCAATTGCAAATCTGTGCTTCCAAAATCCTGCACCTCCTCATGATCACAATAATCCAGTCACAGCCCATCCAGTTCTTCCTAATTTGAGACTTCACTTTCAATCTGTTATGTATTTTTTTGGATATTGATGTGATGGTGCTGATTTCTTTGCAAGTATAGAATTTCCCACAGTTAGGGGGGTTTTGGTCACTGCTAACTCTGTCTGCTCTGTGCAATTCTTCATTTATAAAGACCATAAGAAATTCTATCAAGTTTGCTGAACAATGGATATTCCAGAATGCTTTAGAGCATCTCAAGAAATAAAAACAGACTAAGACAGGAAAGCTATAGCTGTTAAATATGGGAGGTTTAATATAGATTACCAGGGTCAGCATTTTCCAATTGGATAAATTTGATTTAGGTGAAGAAGCTCGTGTTCCTTTGAATTTTTTTCTATTTCAGTCTTGCTTTTACTCATATTTTGTACTAAAAGACAACTTTTTACTGTGCAAACTGTGCCCTAGCTGAGAATAAATCCCACCACTCTCTGGGGTGTGCAATGTGAGCAGGCAGTGCTGATCTGAGAGGTGAGGGAAACCAGAGACCTTCTCACTGTGGGGATGGAGATTTGGGAAGGGCTATTTACACTCAGAAATAAGGAGCAGCTTCATGCAGTGAGATCCACCAGGCAGTGAAACAGCTCTTCCAAGGTTAAGGTGAACCCTCACCCTCACCCTGGAAATAACCTTGGGTAAAGATACACACCCAAACAGATATGGGAAAAGATTTCCTTTAGGATTTACTGGGTCCTTACCCTTGTTGCAATGTTTTTTATGGGGGGAATATGAAATTTTGTATTTTCCCTGGGTTTTTTCAGCACAGTAGGACCTGGGAATAGAACACCCCCTTTCCCCATGCACGCAGCCACCCCAAGCAGCTTGGAGTCCTGGAGAGCATCTGGGGACACCTCTGCAAATTGAAAACGAATATCCATGTTTATTGTCATTTATCCATATTTATTGTCATTTAACGTGAGCTGATCTGGCCATTCCCACTGCCAGCTCCAGGAGCCAAGCCAGACAGGCCCTGGGAAGCTGCCAACCTCTTTGACAACTGTTTCTTTAGGAAAACATATTCCTCTTTATGCCTGAATCTCTGCACAAGGGAGCACAGTGTTCCTTTGATAAAAACTAGGCCTTTAAGAGAGTTTGTTGCCTTCCAGCTCCTTTTGTTGGCACTAGCCCTATAGATTTGGGTTTAAAACATAAAGAAAAAGGTGAAACCATGGATTTGTGCCACTTCTTTTTTCATCTTTTACCTTCTTCCTGCTCCTGGTGGGAAAGAGAGAGGAGAAATTCAGCGTTGCCTGTTTGGGTTCTGCGGTGTCCTCATTCCATGTTTGTTTTCTTTTCCTCTTTTCCCTGTCTCCAGCTTGAAGAATCCTTCAGATGGGAACGCTTTCCGAATCTTTGCTGTGAAGCAGTAACCCCCCAGGGAAGGTGCAGGTTCCTTTGGGAGAGCTCTCTGTTGATCTCCAGAGACGCCAAAGCTCCTCTGAACGGCATCAGCTCTGCCCGTACCCTCCTTGCCGATCTCCTTCAGGGAATTCCAAAAGAAAAAGGGGGGGAAAAAAACCCAAAAATTCCCCCCAAAAAGACCCCAGGTTCTGACTCAGCTGTTGGCATCTCATCGCACCCGTGCAGCGTTGTATCTCCTCGTCTCGTGTTTTTGTTTCTCTAGGGGCATTCAGCGACCATAAACTGTTCCAAGTTTCATTTTTACCAGAGGTGTTGCTACACAGAACGGCGTTGGCTCCATGTGCAGCAGATTCAGGGATCTCAGCCCGGGCCTGGGTGGTGTTTTTAGGGTGTGCAGCTTCTCCTGGGATGGGTGTGAGGATGAGCAGACTCGGGAGTGAGCGGCTGTCCAGGCGCTGGGCACTTTGAAATGAGAAATTCATTGAAAGATTGCGTTGTCTGGGGAGAGGATGGGCTTTGACAGAGTGTTTTTGTGTGTGAGGGATGGTTTCTGTGCAGAAGAGGATAAAAAGTGGTGATTTCCCACTGAGGTGGTGTGCAGCAGCACTGTTGTGCGAGGCTGCTGGGTACCTCGAGTGATGGGGTTTGGGAATGTTCTTTTGGCGGCCAAAATTGAGCTTTTGTGGGCCTGGAGCAGGGTGTAAAATGGTGGCAGAGATCCTCACTGCAGAAAATGAAGCCACCAGATCAACCAAAGAGCAGGTTTAGTGTTTGCTGGTCAAACACTCCCAGCTATTTTGCAAGTCTGGCAACCTCTGAGCAGTCAGAGAATTGGGGCTGCTGTGCTGGCACATCTCATCCTATACTCCATGCCATAACTTCAGTTAAATGCAGTGTATTGGTTTATACAGCAGTGCTGGTTGTTTTATAGTAGTTTAGTGATAAAATTAATCTTATTTCTGCTAGGAATGGTTGCATCTGTAGGAAGCAGGTTCACTTTCCCTTTGTGAAGCTCCTTGTGCTGTGTGCAGTTCTGAGACTTTAAAGATGCAGCATAAATTGGGGTAGATTAATTTTTCCTGTCCAATTTGTGAAGCCAACAGATCCCCACTTTCAGTGCAAATGCTGTACCCGTGAGCTTTTGATATCCAGGATGGTGGGTTTTGCAAAACTCATAAGGTGTTGTAATGATGTTATTCCATATTTTGATATTTTTGTCTTCAGGTTCACCCAAATTCATTTCAAAGCCAAGGGAAGGGCTCAGCATGAGCTGCTTTTTTAAGGCAGAAGGATATTCTCTGCTGCAGGATGGAAATTAATTTTTAGGATTGGTCTAAACACAGAACTGGTGGGTTTTTGATACACACACATCCAGTAACTTCATCAGTCATGAGAAGACAAATTCAACAGTAGTTCTTCAGTTCTTGTAAATTCTCAGTCTTTCTGCTCAACAACTGAACTGAATAACAAATGGGAAAATATTTCCCTCTGTTTGGCAGATGTTTCACAGCTGCTCTTACTCCCGGAACATGTTTGGTTTAATCTAGACAGATATGAGAGCCATCTCATCAAGCTCTTCCAAAACACAGACCAAAAGCATTTATATTATTAAATGCTTCTTTAATTCTGTAAACACCATGAAATCAGCAAGGAAATGACATTTAAATGACATTTATCGCCCAGTTTGTCCCACCACTGGGATTTATTTCTCCGTAAAATCTGAATTTGGAAGGAAACCTTTTGTGAAACCTGAAATTGGAGCTGCTTTGCAATGTCTCCAAAAATACTGCACAGAAAAGCTGCTTTTGGGGTGGATAGAGAGAAGTGACTCTTCGTGTCATCCTTGTTTATGTAGTATTGTCGTCCAAGGTGTACAGTATTGACTTTAGGCAGGAAAACTGAACTGTTTCTTTTTCTTACTGAGCAAATTGATGTTAAAAACAGCTGGAACATGAGCTAGCAAAGCTGCTGGTTGGGAGCATTTGAGATGTTGGCAGTGAGGAAAAGCTTCCCCCGTTTCTGCCCGCTGTGAAGCCTTGGGCTCTGCGGGGTCTGGCTCAAGCCCACCCAACACTGCAGCAGGAATCTGGGACACCCTGGGCCAGATGGGCTGGGAATTGAGTTGGAGAGAGTGAGAGGTGCAGTCGGGTTCATGGGGACTGCAAGAGCACATAAAACACCTCGGGGGTAACGTAGGATCCATGAGAATTACGGATGGAAGGTGGTGGAAAGGAAGGTGAGGGCTCTTGGGGTAAAAACCCAGGGGGTTACTGTGAGCACATAAAAATCCAAACAGCTGGGGATGTACCTAGGTGACAGAAAGAGGGACAGGGGAAGGCTTATTATTCCAACAGAAATATCCTAGAATGCTTAATTCAAGTTACAATTGCGTATTTTTATCTTCAGCCAGCTGGTTTGGATTTTTAGAAACCGATGTTAATTTAAGTCTGTATCTGTTTATTTTTGTATTTGTTGTACAAAAGAGAAATTGTGACTTTACTACACAAATATTTTTCGAGGTCCTGGGTGCTATTAATTTAAACATACCTCCACCAGAATTAGGGGCAATCAGGTCCCCCAAGGCAGTCATGACCTATCAGTGACTTGCAATCATGTGTGCTAGCTATTCATGAACAGGTGGGACAGTACCAGTTTGGTTTTGTTTTTTTTTTAGCCAAATGTGGACAGATTTTATTTCTGATACCAAGACGTTTCTCAGCCTGCTATATTTCAGTGCAGCTTAAAGATGCATCACGCCTGTATCTCACCAGGCCTGTTCCTCCTCAGCCCCACGTCTGTAGGCGCCTGAAGCATCCAGGTGTAGCTAAAGCTGAAGCTGCCCGGTTGTTCTTTGTCAGTAATCTGGGGTTTGGAAGCAATGGCATGGTCACAGCAGAACATCTGGCTCAGCCAAATCTCCAGGAAACACAACCAGGGTGAAATCCAGAGCCTGTGCTGCTGGGGCCTTGGCTCCACTCATTCCTTCTTTTTAAGACTTTCAGCCAACAGCTGGTTGAGGAGGCTCCAGTTGGTCACTTGTGCAGTCTAAATATTTAGGGCCAGTTTATAGAGTTGCTTTTCCTTTTTTTTTTTTTTTTTCTATGAAAAATGGTGTATTTTACTTCCTATGTATAAAAGTTACTTGTAAATTTTTGTGTGCCTTTGCATGTTTTCCAAGGGGCCGTGGTTGTTTATAAACTAGATTTTTTTTTTCTCCAAATACAGAATTGTAAAATATCTTTTCCTCCCTACCCTTTCATTTTCTTTTGATTTCTGAATTATTTGTGAAATAAAACCTTCCCAGAATGAATGCTTCCCTTGTCTTTAATGCTCAGCCAGAGTTGGGGTTGTGTTTAGAAGAGCAATTTGGGATTAATCCTGGGGACTAGAGTGTGCCTTGGAGACTCCAAATGAGATTGGGATGTGCAAAGCTTGTTCCACAAATAAATAAACTGCCCAGTACCCAGGCATTGGAACTCAGTCTTCACCCCAAAATAAGAGGTATCCTTAGTGAAACACACTGAGAGTCAGGGAAAATCACTGCCTGACTTTGAATCCCTGCAACAGAAGGGCTGAATTAGATTAATGAGTTGGAAATAGTGTTTAATGATTTTGTGCTGCAAAATACAAGTGAGGGGAACTCCTCCCCACCTGAGCAGGCTGGTGAGAGTTGTACCCTCATTTTTTAAAAGGACAAGTCTTCAGATTTTGTAATTCCCTTTGAAATTTTCTCCAGGCTCGCTCTTGCTGACAGCACCACAAATCAAGCCAAGTTTTTTCCTGGTGATCCAACCCCTTATGGTTAAAGGAGCAGCACAGGGAGGTTCATAATTCATCCTCCAGACAATGAACCAGATAAGATTTGACCAAAACTGTGGACTGGGCCATGGGATGGGGGTGTCCTGATTGACCAGGCCATGAAATTTGTGTTTTTCATTACCTATACAAGAGGATGCATGTTAAATCCTTTGCTTCAGAGCTGGGCTGATGCAGTTATTGGAGAGTATTTCCCTGTAAATCCCAACCCAGAACTGATGAGATCATTATTGCCCTGCCAGTGACTTCTGTCAAGGGAAGATTCATGGCTCCTGCATGCTCTGCAATTCCAAAGTGCCCATTTGAATTTTACTTTGTGCTTTCCTTCCCCCATTCTTACTGCTGCAAAAATACTTCCTTTGCTGGAAATATTTGGGAAGATTTTCCCAAGCAGAGCTTAAAGGTAAGCAGGGAGGGGGATTGAGGCTAATGGTTACTGTGAGGCTGCCTAGAACACCCTATTAATGGTACCAGTTATTTTATGTCCTATTTGGGGTGCTACAAAATGCCCCAATTTGTGATTTGGAACTGAATGATATTTAAGGCCCCTTTCAACTAATTCCATTCTACAATTCTGTGAATTCTGTGGTAAAATCCTGGTTGTCCTAGAGAGCAAAACAGCAAAATACTCGAAATTTAGGGCTGAACCTAACCCATCCTTAGGGTCAGCTTGCTGTCCTTTGACACTGTCTCTGGTTTTGTCTCCTCCTGCTCGAGCCCTGGGCTTTGTCCTCTGTTTGTCCACCAGAAAATGGGTTTATCACAAGAGCTGTGTGAGAGCAACGTGGCAAACAAAGCTGTGCCTGCTTCCTGTGCCACGGGCATCAAAACCTGGTAAGTGAAGGCTTAGGGTGAAACACACAGGCAGGAGGAAAATAAATTATTTTTTTTCCCAGCTGGGGTGGGATTCAGATTCTGCTTTAGCTGAGAAGCCATCAAGATTGGAAGGCTGAAGGAAAGTGGAGAGGAAGGGAAGGAGAAACTGAGTGAGGGTGGCAGAGCTGATCTTCCCACATTGCTGGGAATCCTTGGGGATCAACGAGCAGCTGGGCTCTCTCTGCTTGCTGCTTCAGGCACAAATATCTTGTTGCTGGTTGTTTTGCCTTCTGCTGGCTGCTCCTCAGCCCGTGCTGAGCTCATCAGAGCCTATCTATAGCACGGGCATACCTTGGGGTGGGTGTCCTTCCAAAAACCCACAGTCATTTATAGGAGGCACCCCGATGTTTTCAAAGCCATTTTGCAAACGACGGGGTTGGCTCTCATTTACACCAAGGACCTACTTTAAGGCACTTAGGAGGCATTTATGCCACTTCAGGGTGTGGAGAGAGCAGTGTAAAGAAGCCCCAGTGCAAACAGAAACCACCCTTCTATCTTGTTGACAGTGGTTAAAATTGGGTTAGGGAGTTAAGTCAACAGACAAGGTCTGCCTTGTGCAGCTCCCCCTGCTCCTCAGCCAGGGGGGAGCTGCCCACAGAGCCCCTCAGCCCCTGCAGGACCCAGCACAGGGCAGGGACAGCCACTGCCACAGGGAGTATGGGGATATTTATAGCGGGGCAGGTGGAATCTGAGAGCTGAAAGCACAAGGGAGCAAAATAAATGCAGAGCTTTGGGGTGTCTTACAAGGGCTGGTTCTGTCAGGTGCCTGTGGTTTAGGGGCTGTGGGTGACCCAAGGGGGGATCTGCCAACACATACAGCTGCCCTGGGGGGGTGCTTGGCTGATATCTGAGGTTTTTATTTAGTAGCTGCCTCAAGTCTTGTTTCTGCACATCTGTCTTTTGCATATGTGGAAACTGAGAAAATATCACCTATGAACTAAACCCAGGGGCCTGAGGATGAGTTTGTCAGAAACCAGTCTCAAAAGCAGCCTGATTTCCCTCTCCACCAGCTGAACAGGCTTTGTAAGTTTGAAAAAAAGAGAGTAAAACCCAATAGAGATTGACTGTAGGAGGTAGGGATATTCACACCATCTTACTTGATGTGTTTGTAAATGAAAATATTATTTATATCAATGCAGGGAGCTCCAAAACTGCATCAATACCTGTGCTGGAAGAAACAGGCTGAAAAATCAAATGGCACTTGGAAGGGAAGAGTAAAAGGAACAATAAAAAATGGAGACCAACCAGTAAGGAACAGCCTAACTGAGATAATGAAGAGTCAAAATCATCACATTATGGCCAAAGAGATAAAAGTCACATCAGGTTTGGAAGGATCTTCAAGGCAGGTGAGAAACCTTTCAGCTTTGCTCTGTTCAGGTCTCTGGTGAAATATGACAGTGCCTGGAAAATATTCAACAGCCTGGGGGAAGTCCAGGAGGAAAGGAAGAGAGACCTGAGAGCTGAAACAGCTCCTGAGAAAGCAGGAGAGATCTCTGAGGATGAAAAAGGTGAGGCAGAGAATGCCTGAAGTAAAAGTACAGTAAAGGGAGAGAGGGTTCTTCATGTCCAAAGGGGAAGGGATGAGCTTAAAATGTTGCAGGAAACACCAAGACCATTGGTAAATGCTCTGGCTGGAGCAGATTATCTGTGTGATCTTCTCAAGCCACCATTCCAAGTTTTTAACATTATTCTGGATAGCTGTTCCTAAAAGGAGGTCCTGCTTTGAGTGGAGGATGGTCTAGAAAATGTCTTGGGGGCCCTCCCAGGTTTTGTTTTTTTTTTCTGTAATTTTCAAAGTTAAAGGAAACATTCCATCGTGTGGGATGGGCTATCCTGTTTGGACCAGGATGGGTCATTTTCCCATGGGTGACACAGAAAGAGATGACCTGGCAGAAGCAGCAGGTAAAGGTGTGCACGATGAGAAATAGTCATTGCTCTTTTAACTCTTTGTTGTTCAGGTTTTTTTTGGTTGGTTTTTTGGTTGGGTTTTTTTATGTATTTTGGCAAACAGATGAATTGTGAGGTACAGCTGCAGATGGACCCATGGCCATTGTGGCTGAGATTAAATAGTAGGGACAGCCTTTCAGAAATGCTGCTCTGAAGTGCTGGCAAGGAAGGGGTGACTTTGGGCATGCCCTGGGGGTGTCACTGAGCCAGATTGAGCAGCTGGCTGAATTCGGAGGTACAGCTGCAGGTGGACCCATGACCATTGTGTCTGAGCTTAAATAGTGGGGACAACCTTTCTGAAGTGCTGGCAAGGAAGGGGTGACTTTGGGCATGCCCTGGGGGTGTCACTGTCTGGACTGAGCAGCTGGCTGAATTCTGAGGTACAGCTGCAGGTTGACGCATGACCATTGTGTCTGAGCTTAAATAGTGGGGACAACCTTTCTGAAGTGCTGGCAAGGAAGGGGTGACTGTGGGCATGCCCTGGGGGTGTCACTGAGCCAGATTGAGCAGCGGGCTGAATTCGGAGGTACAGCTGCAGGTGGATCCATGTGTCTGAGATTAAATAGTGGGGACAACCTTTCTGAAGTGCTGGCAAGGAAGGGGTGACTTTGGGCATGCCCTGGGGGTGTCACTGAGCCAGATTGAGCAGCTGGCTGCTGCAGAGCAGCACAGGCAGAGGAGGCGTCTCCACCCCGTGCCAGGCGTGCAGCACCATCTGAGGACAGGCTTTGGGTGGGGAGAGGGAAACCGTGGAGATTTTCTCATCTGCAGAGTCATGGAAGCATCTGAGGCTTTGTCTGAGGGCAGCTGGCCAGCTCAGCAGGCCGTGTGTGCCTTTCCAAAGACACCAGGCGAGTCAGGCCATCTCAAAGCCTTACAGCAAAGCAGATGCAGGGAGCTGAGCAGCCCAGTGCTGGACAAGGCTCTCCTCGGGAACAGCTTCATTATCAGCAAACAATGATCTCTGCAAATCCAAAGCGCTGAACGGGGATTTGTTTGGACACCGACCGTTTTAACGAGGGCCATAAAATTAAGAAAACACCCAGGTTTTCATGAGCTCCAAAGTTTTGTGTCTAGACCGAGAAAAGGACTTGAGGAGCCAACTCCAGTTGATGCTGTAGACAGCACTGGATGCAGTTCCAGAAAATCCTTGCGATCATTTTAAGGAGAGTTACTGGAAAAGTGGTCCAGCCCTGTCCCCTTGGCCGTGGGCACAAAGAGGGGCTGGGATTGGAGGGTCCCCACAACCCCAGGGGTCCTGCACTGACGCAGGAGTTGTGTGAGGTCTCTGCTCTCCTCTTATACAATCCCTGACTTCAGATAAAATTAATGCCAAGTACCCAAAAAAGGGATTGTGCGCGCGCTCCCTCGCAGCCTCTTCCCGTAATGCGAGCGCGGCGCTCGACTCTGACACTCGTGCCAATAAAATTGAGTTTTTTTCCCTTTGCTGTGGGATCCAGATTTAAAATTAGCTGTGTCCCAGCAGGGCCATCCCTGCCAGCCTCAGTGCTGAGCCTCGGAGGGTCAGGGCCTCAAAAAGGGCCCAGCAGCCCAGTTTAACCAGTGACCAGAAAAGTTTGTTCAGGGAGGGCTCCCCAGCATTAACAACAGGAGCCTCCGTCAGCTCTTACATCCAGAAAACACTCCAACTTTATAAAAACACCTCCTAAAGTAAATATCAGTGAGTCACAGATACTAAATACTAATAATTCACACACTGGGAGCAGAAATATCTGTAAGGCAGGCCTTTTTAATGAGAAATGTTGCAGAATTGGGTATGTGTTCCTCTATTTTTTTAAATTTTTTTTTTATGTGCCAACTTTTCCCATTTGAGACACAGGCTTGGAGCTGCTCCGAGGCCTTGGGTCAGTGAAACTTTTTGGAGTCTCAGTCCCAGGAGGGGAGCAATTTCCCTGGAAGGAAAGGGCACTGAGCAGCACTCCTCATCCAAGGGTCAATAGTGGGGCATTCCCAGGGAATTGGAGGGTCTGACTCCATAACTGCAAATTATAGATAAATTAGGGAGTTTTTTTGATTGACTGACCTTTAGGGAAAAAAAAAAATCAACCCCAAACCAACCACATTACTTAAAATTTATGCAACTACCCAAACCCCCAAAGCATTTTTATCTCATTAAGGATCAAAATGGAGTGAAAGACAATCCTCGTTTTTGTAGCAAGACAGTTTTTAAGTAAAAAGTGGTTTTGTTGATCTGAATATATTAAAAATTAATTTTAAAATACGCTGAGTTTTAAAAAGTGAAATTGCAGTTATTTCAGTAATTTCTTTTCATGTTTGAAAGTGTGGCTTCTTAAAAGCTTGTTGGAGTTGAAAAGCACTAATGAAAAATTTTAATTAATTTTGTTGCTTGGTTTTATTCTGTTTTCCCATGGTGTTTCATTTGCTGGCTCATGTGGAGACTGAGATGCAATCTGGGTGAAGAGAAGAGCAATTTTTTTGTTGAAATTGAGAAGGAGTGTCAGCTGAAAAAAACTAAGAAGTTTCAGACAAAACTGTACAGGAGAAAGGCTATAAAAGGAGGAATGGAGCTAAAGGAGGAGTGAAGAACAAGGACTCAAACTGGGACCTAACACCTAATTTTCGTGAAATCTGAGGGAAGTTTTGCTGGGCACTTTGAATAAAAGCCTATCCCCAAAATATAGGGGGTGAGTGGATGTCAGGATGGGAGGTGATCCTTATGCTTTGAACCCCTTCAAACTTATTTTCCTTTTCTTCCCCAAAACAGAAGTGTTTTATTCTGCCAGTTATGAAAGACCCATTTTCACCATCAGTAATTCCACAGCCCTGTGTCCTGGCTCTGCAGCCCATCCTACCAAGCCTGCTGCCACTTAGGTGGTCCCAAATTACTCCTTGCTTCCAGTTCCTCAGCTCCTTCAAGCCAAACTCTGTTTTTAGGAAGGACTCTGTGAGAGCCTTTAGCTCTGAGCAGTTAATTCATTAATTAGCACACTCATTAGTTTGAAAGGCAGGAGATTTTTGGTCCCACAAGGCTGTGAAGGTGGAGGTTCTTTTACAGGAATGGGGAATGGATGCTCCTCTTCACATTGGCCTTTTGAGTTGATCCAATGGAAGGAGGAAAGGGACACTGTGGCTGCAGGGACGATGCTTCCTACAGAGCTGTGGTGGCACTGGGGTGCCAGCAAGGACACACAGAGCCAGATTTCCTTTCCTTTTATCCTGATGGTCCATGAGTGCATGTCCTGCAAATCCTCTCCAGACAGATTCTCACAGAGGGCTGAAATTGTGCAGGAATGCTGAGGACACATTTCTCCTTTCCCCTGAAAGCACCTGGAAGAGTTTGACTGCAGGCTCTGCCTTCTTCTGTGGGACACTGGAGGATGTCATTCCTCCAGCTAAATGCGATGCAAAGGAAATTTTCCTCACTAGGAAAAGACAGCCACAAGCAGCCCGGCTTTTTCTGAGCTAACATTTGGGTTTTCTGGAAATCATGGGCACCGTTCCAGCTGGGCAGACAACACAGCCCTTGTCTCCCCCTCTCCCTATCAACGGCTTCCCAGTGGACTTTCCTCAGGGAAAATTAATGGAACAGCTCACTCAGCTGGTCAGATGGCACAGGCAGCCTGGAAAAGTGCCAAGGATGACAAGGCTGGATGCAAGCCCAGCTCCTGTTGTTGCAGCAGCCATGGACCCCGTCGGTTTTGTGCTTGGGCACTGACAGGGAGATGGTCCCTCTCTGCTGCTCCATTTGTAGGCCCAGTTTAACCAGCCCTGTGCTGAGGGGTGCAGTGGGATTTTGTGTCCTCATAAACTGCATCCCATCCACGGGAGCATCTTTGGTTTGGTGGGTGAGCAAAGGAGTTGTTCCCAAAGCTGGGGGTGTGCAAAGCAGAGGGAAATCCTGTTCCCACCCACACCTCTGACCCACCAGCCCTCTGGGCACGCTGGATTGGGCAGGTGTGAGTTTCTCAAAGCCCCACTTTGAGCTGAGCTCTCCTGTACCTTCTCATTATCTTCTGTGATCTCTACCTTTAATTAAAGGCAGACCTGAGACCCCAGGGACCTGCAGACCCATCCTTCCCTTCCCTGGTGGCAGAGAGGGGCAGGCAAGGCTGCATGGGCACAGGGGACAGTGGTGGCAGCAATTGTGGGCACAGACTGAGCTCAGGGAACCCCCCTCACGCTGGTGGTGGGGGAGGTTTTTCCTGGGAGAAGAGGGAGACAAGAAAATTATTGGAAGAGGAAGTAAAAATGAAACACAGATTCATTCTTAATGAATGTACTGAGAAGTACTGTAGATTTCAACATCTGTTTTGACTGGGCAGGATGAGAGTATTGCAAAGGGTGCGAGAGCACAGACTTCCTTGGAAAAGAAAGGCTCACAAAACCCTGTCAGGATCTGATTTATGGGTCTCGTAAACCAGAGCCTGAGCTGGTCATTGCAGGTCTGCTCCCAGCTTGCACTAGAACCTCAGCTCTGCACAAATCAGAGGCTCCAGACCAGCCATGCAGGAAAATGTAGATTTTCTGGAGTGGTGGCATCTTTGAGAGGGTGTCTTTATGGGTGAGTGATTTCCACCGTGGCAGAAGCAGGACAGGAGATGGCATCAGACCATGGTTCTGGCTGTTGATGGCTGTCCCCTCTAGCCCTGAGGAAAAGGTGTGACAATTCCTGCTGTGGGAACCCCCAGGGCTGTGGGAAAGGGTTTGTAACACCGGCTCACCAATTTTCTAATTACAGGCCATGAGCAGTCCTCACTATTTGTTAAAGGATATTGCACAGAAATTTAAAGAAATGGGCAAATGTGTCACAGGAAGCCCAAAGGCTGGAACCACAGCTGTGTAATTCCTTCTCTGGAAACTGCCCTGTGGATTTTTGGGACGTGAGGCACCACTGGGTCACAGACTCTCATTGAACTGGCAGTGCCCTTCTGCTCATTCCCTCCCTGGTTTTACGGAGCTCTGCTTCAGGCCCTGAGGGCTGGTGAGAGGCTCTGGAGCGATGTCCAGGTGCTGTCACAACTGGATGGAGTGTCCAGCATGGACGATGACCTCCGGGCATGGCAGCCCCTCTTCCTGAGCAGGATTACCCTCCTTAAACCTCTTTGGTGCCAGGAGAGTCAACAGGTGACGGGATGGAGTCACACCTGCTGTGTCACACCTGCTGTTTCACCCTCCTGTGTCACACCTACTGTGTCACATCTCCTGTGTCACCTCCTGTGCAGCCTCATCCCACTGAGCTTTTGGTGTCTGGACCTGTTTTATGGCAGGAGCAGGATTTGCAGGGCAGGAAAGGCAGTTCCAATCCCAAACCCAGAACCAAGGTGTTGTGAGGAGAGAAGGACGTTTCCAAGTAAGTCTGGACTGTGGGGGACAGGATGTGACAGTGATGGGGCTGATCTTTGGTCACTCTTCTGCCTCTCACCACCTGGGACAGTGGTCCATACACTTGTCATTTGGAATTTAGGGACATGGGAATAGATTACTCAGTGTTGGGTAGCTGCTAACAAGACAGGAGAGAATAAAATGAACTTTCTTGAAGAGACACCATGTTTTTTTCATAAAATATATATTAGAAAAGCAAGAGAGGCTCGAGGGAGCATTACAGAGCTACTGCAGTTCTTGCTGTGTCTAGAGCAGACATGAAAGCCTTTGTGGTGTGCCAGGAGGTGAAATCAGCCACCAAGAAATGCCTGTCAGCAGGACAGTGCTGCTCCAGGTCAGTGAGTTATGGATTCTGGACAGGAGGGCTGGGGAGAAGATGTGGAACATCTTTCCAATAACGTCAGGGATGTTGTTGCATCCTTTGCATCCCCGTTTGGCTGATTCAGGATTTCCAGGGCTTGTGCCTCATCACAATAAAAGCAGGAGTTGCTCACGTCCTTGTCCACCCAGAGGAGCCAACCTTAACCAGGAGCTTTTAGAAGGAAAGGAACTGGAGCCCTGTCCTGAGCCACAGGAAAGCCAGCCATGTATTGGAGCTTGCTGGATTTTCCTTTCTTGTGCTTTGCTCATGTTGGATCCCTGTGCACAGCCTGACTCATGGCTTTGGGGAATAGAAAAATCAGTGTTGCCTGCTTAGAAATCCAACTGCTTTCAATTCACCCAAACCACCATGCTGGACTCTGAAGTTCCTTTTGTGGATCATTTCCAGCTAAAATTTCCCATCAGTCGTCATCAAAGGATGCAAACAACAAACAGTTCCACATTTCACTTTGCTGCTCTTGTGCTCTGCTTTATCCCTATCTTGTCCTCTTTGGCACCATGTCCACTTGCATCAAACTGAGGTTTATTTTTGGAATGAACATGAGATTGCCTGGAACCTCTCCAAAAAACGTTACTCGGGCCACTCTTTTGATCATGGAGCAGATAAACATAATCCTCTGCTCGCCTTTATGAATTATTTGCCCTAAGAAGGCAACTGGCATTTTGTCCATGGCCAGCAGAGCTTGCAATATTTCTTTGGGTGGCCTGGGACAGGGATGCCCAGGACATTTGAAGGGTTTTGGTGCCTGTTTTAGCAATATTGGTTTGAGGTGTGGCCATTTTCTGATCAAATATTTCGGTGGGAAAGTTGAACTTCTGGCATCTGAGTTTTAATTTAAGTCGGGAGTTGACTTTTCCTATGGAAAGTTTTCGATCTCTCATGGGAAAATGAGAGCATGGCCAATCTAAATACTGAATAAAGTCACATAATGCTTGAAGCAGATTTTCTGTGCTCGGGGAAGTGGCCAGATACTCTGTGTTGCTCTCTTGCTTTACAGAAAAACCCTCCACCCTGCCCTGTAGTTGTGTCACTCTGAGTTCTGACATTGCATGGTCTGGATTGGACAGCAGGAACTAAAGATTGTGCTCTGTTCATCTGATTTTAGAAGGATGTCCTTACAGACACCATTTCTCTGCCTTGTGATAAACCTTTTAATCTCTTTTGATGTCTCAGACAATCTGGTCCCAGGTACCTGGGAAATACAATTTGTAATCCTACTTCAACTTCTCGACCAAATGAACGAGAACCTTGAGGCAAGCTTCATCCCAGAAGTTTATTTTATCTAATGAAGGCAAACTGGTGTTCTGGGCTGGGTTTGCAGCAGAGGAACTCAGGCTGGGTTATCCACGAGGCTGCAGCTGTAAATGGCTTTTTCAGGGTGTGAATGGGACACCCAAATTTTCAGCAGTACCCAAGGGGGTGTGAATTGGCACAACCTCTCTGCTGCTGCTGGACCTCCTTCAGCCTTGGCTGCAGCCTCCAGAGCCCCACACTGGTGACCCCAACAGAGTGAGATGGGCAATGACAAACACGCTCAGCCCACCCCAAAATCCAGGGGAAGCCGACCTGGAGACAGCCCCAGCCCTGACCAAGCTTCAGCACAGCTCCTGGAGGGGCTCTCATGTGCCAGCTGTGAATTGCTGAAGGTTGCAGCTGGAAGGACTGAGTGGATTTGGGGCAGAGCTGCCCTCTCCCAGGGAATCACACGGGCCTGGAAACAGAAATAAACTTCCCATGGCATTTCTTTTCCGTGCCTGCTTGCTCCTCTGAGGTGTGTGGTGTTTGCAGAGGCCAGCGTCAGCAGATGCTCCACTCCTCCCTTTCTGCAGGATTATTTCTAGACCCTTGCCTGCTTTACAAAGGACAAAAATCTGATCAAATGCCTGGATGAAGCATGGGAAAAATCCAGCTGTTCTGCAGATGTGAAAGGACAGAGAGCCTTTAGGTTCTGCCTCATTTTAAAACAAACCAGCTCCTCCACTTATTCAGCCTCTCAAGCACTGTCACAGCCTGTCCCCCCCAGGGGAAAGAACAAATATCCTCCCCATCCTTCACGGCTGGAAACCCAGCTGCCAGAGATGTCTGAGGCTTTGCACATGGAATTATTCTTCACAGACTCAGGGTTCTCTGTGGGTAAAACCATGTGAGTAAAGCAATTGTGACGAGCATCACAGCTGTCAATAAAATGAGGAACAATTAATAAGGACAATTTAATGGTGAACTTGACTTTGTTGCTGTTTTCTCAAGCTGGATTTCTGTGGAGAGGTTGTCAAAGAAGTTCAAGGATTTCCTACATGCTTTTGTCCATTGGATGAACTCAACTCTTCTCTTGGCCTGCAGATCTCTTCACTGTTCCTGATGTGCCCAGCTGGAATTGCAGGTAAATTGCACAAGAGGCTTTCTTCAGCTCTTCTGATGGAAAATTGGTACCTGTCTCATATTTTCTGTGCATTTAGAGCTGAAACATATTGTCCTTTACCGTTTTTTCTCCTGTTGCAAGGCTTTTTGGAAATACACTCTATTTTCTCCCCTGTTCTGCTCTCCACAATGTGATACACTGGAAGATATTAAACAACAAAACAGAAAAGAGGATATGTTTTATATTATTTTGTTTATAAGAACACTCTGGACTGGTAAATAGCTACACCCTTCGTAAGTGTTTTCAATTTTCCCTTTGAAATAAGAAACAAGTAAGGCTTTCAACAAGCAGCTCTTCTTGGTCAAGGATTTTTCTCATTTTAGGGTACTTACAATTTGAAAATCAAAATGTTTCCAGAAAACATGTCCAAGGCACGTGGGGTGTTTTTGGTTTTGTTTCGTTGTTGTTGTTTTGGTTTTGGTGTTTTTTAGAATCTATTTTATTTTTTATTTATTTTATTTATGTGAAATCCAAGCTTTGACTATAAAGATACAACTATAAAGACATGACTCTAAAGTTCATGATGCTGAGTGTTTTGTGTTGAGTAGAATACCTTTCAGTGTGAGAACCTACAAGGGATCTGTAAAAACACAGAGCAACCCCATAAAGTCACTTGCAGGAGAGACTTTGCTTGATTTATTTATTATTATTTTACAAAATGTGCCTTGTGTGACAAACCAATAGCTTCAGCTGTGTAGGGAAGAGTTGCACCTTTGGACACAGGTCAGTGGCCTGGATTATTCCTTGGAAATAAATGACCAATGATTCCAATGATTCCTTGGAAAAAATTAAATGGCTTTTCAGCTCTCCTGCTTTGTTGCTCCCATGGAATGATCACAAAAATTTCTTTTTTTCCCCAGGTCATGCTTTTTCCCTGGAGAATTCCTGAGGGCATGCCAGGTACTTGGTCCCTTTTCCCAAGCTGGGCACAGACGTAGGATCCTCCTTGACCATGAGAGACCTTGAAAACTGAGGTCCAGAAGTGAGACGGCCCAGACCCAGATTATTCTAGGCTGGCCTTGCATCCTCACAGAGGATTTTTGGTCTTGCTGAGGCTGGGCTGGTTTTTTCTAAATGTGCTGCATTGTTCTGGACTTCCAGAGAGTGTTTTTGCAACCCAGTTTAAGGTCACCTTGAGAGTGGCTGGGCTTGGCAGAGCTGATTGCTGGGCTCAGGCCTTGCTGTTGATCTCGAGCTTTTGACTGATTACACAAAACATTTTATAGATGAAGTCTGAATAAACCCTTCAGTTAAGGTCATAGTAAATAAGATTCTAAGGTTAAAGCATTTTATGGCAAGCAGACTTTTAGGAATTGGTTGTATTAAGAGGAATGATTTGATTAGAGAATGAGAAACAGGACTGGAGAGACAGGAACCTGACCTCAGCAATAAAATGCACAGAGTTGCTTTTATTCCTCCTTCTTGGAATCTGGTGTACAAAGGCACAATTAAACAACATGGCCAATGTTTCAGCAGGCCAACACAAACCATTTGTGCATTTTCCTGACTCTGGGCATCTGCACAGGGTTTTACTTTGCTTTGCTTTAAAATTCTGGGCCAAATCTGCTTCCCAGTGTTGCAAGGTGGGAGCTGGGCTGGGACCCTCGGGGGGCTGGAGGTGCCCCTGGAGCTGAAGTGACCACAATGAACTCAGGGCTCTTGGGCTCCCCCAACTCAGAATCAGCTTCTGGACACCACCAGGCAGTGCAAGCTGAATTTAAGGATATCTGCAGGCAGGATGTAATTTGGAAGAGCAACCAGGGCAGATAGTCTGGGTCACATTGTTGGAACCAGCTCAAGCTGGAAGAGCAGGGAGGAGGAGGGGGGGACACAGAAGCAGCCAAACACCCACACGCCCCCAGTGCCAACCTTCATTGCTTTTGCAGTATTTGATTTGTTGTTTCCTTAGAAAACCAGGCTGAGCTCCCAGCAGCAGATCATTTTCAACCTCTCTGTCTGAGCTGGAAAGAAAAGGCTTTGTCACAACAGTGGATATTTCCAGTATCACTGGAAATGCAGAGTGGTGTTTGCATTCTTCTTATTCTTCCTTATCTTTCTGCAGGAGGAAGTCTGTCCAGGAGCAGGGCTGGGACACTTGGATGCTGCAGCTGAGGTGAGAATGGGATGGTCTCTGGTTTGCTGGTGAGCCAAGAGGGCTGGGAGAGAAGGGGATGGACACGGAGGATAAATCAGCATCTGTGCCTTGGTTTGAGCAAAACAAACCTGTGTGTGCTGGGGAAGGCAGGAACCTCCCTTGGAATGGAGGATGGAAACCTCCTCCCTCAAAATTAATATCATTTTAAAATTAAGGGGCTCTCAGACNGTGGGGATGGCTGGGCCTGGTGTCCCTCTGGGAATGGCAAAGGCTGCTGGCTGTGCCAAATCCCAGATTGGATCCAGGTAGGAATGCTTGGCTCCTGGGCTGGCTGCAGCAGCTCCCAGGGGATGCTGGAATTTTCTCAGGGACACTCAGTGGCCCATGAGCAGAAGATCTGTCCCTGGAGGGAGGCTGGGTCCTGGAAGGGATAAAGAAACTGCCCCAGGTGGTTTGGAACAGCTGGGCCATGGACAGAGGGTGACCCCAGCCCAGTTTCAGCAGGTGCTGATGGAATGCACCATTGCAATTTTGGTTACATTTTGCACTGCAACCCATGACAGTCTGGTAGCCTTTAACCAAGTTCTGATGTCCTGCTCTACAGGATGAGTGTGACTGTCCCAGTTCACATGATGGAGCTGCTGAGTGACACCCACTGAGCCAGCAAATATTTCCATTTGCTTCACTCAACTCCTTCATCCAAGTGTAGAAGCCCTACACTGGAGGTAACACAAGTTGAAGAGACCTAGACAAAATTTAAACATGTGCTTTTTCACAGACAAACACTGAGTAATGATTGCACTGGCTCAGGAGAAATGCCCTGCTGTGAAGGCAGCACTTCTCAGCTCCAAATCAGCTCGTGTTTGTTGATGCCATTTTGCAAAGTTTATTTTCTCAAATGAGAACGAAACAGCCAAAAATATTAAGATTACTACAAAAAATAAAATGGGATAGGCCAAATAAAATGACAATCTCCACTTGGCAGGGAGAAGAGGTGATGCAATTAGCTGATTTTTATTAGGAAATGAGCAGAAAGGTGTGAATTTGCTACATAATCCATTTCTGGCCAGAAATATCATGGCATGGAGAGTAGAAAAGATAAACACCTAAATGCTTTAGCAAAAATGACCCGTGCCTATAGTCAGATAATGCTCAACTCTAAGACTTAAGAAATGAAATCATAGGCTAAAATAAATCTCCTTAATTTATTTTCCTTCTCTTTTCTGCCAGTTTCAAGATCCCTTCAAATCTCTCCCCTTTGCTGAATTTTTCTGTGGCAGAAATCTGGCCTGGTCTTTTGCAAACCAGAGCAAAGGAATGCTTTTAAATACCCCAGACAGATCATTTTCTCTTTGCTGTTTCCCTGATGATGTTAGAAAACACAAACTGCTTTTGTGACACCTCTGCTACTGTGACTATGTAGAAAGAACCATGCTATTCTCCAGGACATGGCATATAAAATTCAGAATGAGTAAAAATTTTAAAAATACAATCTGCTGATGTTTTGAGAAAACCTTGGGTTGAGAAAACCTCTGGATTTGGGTTTTAGGGCTTGTTTTTGTTTTCCCCACAGGGATCCACGAGATCATAGGTACCTTATTGCACCTCATGAGAAGCAGGAGGTTTTTGCTGAGCATCTGGGCTGCCTCTGCATCCCTGGGGAACAACAAACATCCCTGGAGACCCCACAAATCTTCCATTGATGGCTGAGAGACCGGAGAAGGAGCTCAGTCCTTAACTGGGGTGAGGAAATTCTGCTTTATGGGAGAACAAGGAGGTTAACCCAGTTTAAACTGGTGCTGAGGGCAGCCACCCCTGAAGCTTTGGCGTTGGGCTTGGCTGTGTGAAAAGCATCAAGGGACACAGAGGGTTTGGAGGGATCCCACAAATCCCTCCAAGTCCTGTCATCCCCTCTGAAAAGTGGGATTTGATATCTCCAGGTGTCTGGAGCAGTGTCCAACATTGCTGCTCTTTTTCACTCTCCGAGTCCAATAGCTGTCCTGCCTCTCTTAGAGAAGTGTGGGTTTAATTTCGTGTCTTTATGCTCATTTTTCAGGCCGTGGTTGACAAATCATCGTGTGTGGCTGGCCCAGCCAAGCCCCACCTCTCTCCACAGCTGGGTTTTCCATGGGAGCACATCTGTTCTGGCTGCTCCACCTATTTTTGAAGGTATATCAACAAACCCCCTCTGGCTCTGACCTCCCAGCAGGCCCACAGCCCAGCACTCACCTCTTTCATTAATCTGCCTTGCGTCATTACCTCGATTTAGTGGCAGTTTTGCCCTTTTCCTCCCTTTCATTGGTGGAGAAATGTCTGCAAAATATTTGGGTTACCTGTGGCAAAGCGTGAAACGTCGCTCAGGACGGAGCCCAGGCTGGCAGTGCTCTGCTGCTTCAGAGGTCTTTGGAATGCAGTTCCTTGGATGAAAAAAAAACCAGAGTTGCCTGAGGTCACGTCACCAGAGGTGACCCTGAGAGTTATCTTATGCTGAGGCAGTTTCTTGCTTTTATTTTAGGGTTTTTTGGGTGTCCCTGGGGCTGTTTCTGGTGGCATTGCACTGGGGTGTCCTCAGAGCAGAGGTGCTGGATGCAGAGCTGCCTCTGGTGGGGCTGAGTGTGTGGCTGCAGAGCTGTGCTGACACGGGGACTTCTAGAGAGCTTGCTTGAAAGGCTTTTCCCCACTTGGCATCTGAACAGAGCAAACACACACAAAACATCATTCTCCTGAAGGTTAGAGCTGATCCATCCACCACAGGCTGTGAGAAATGAGAACAAGCCCGTTGTCCTGAATGTTTCCCTGTCTTAGGCCTGGACAACTGATATAATTTATTTCCCATATCATTTCTTGACCAAACCATGCTCTGCACTAGATTTTATCATTTCCTCATACAATAATAACCAAATCTTTTCAATTAGAGGACATTCTTCTACCAGTGCAGCTGACATCCTGTTTTGCCTTCCGTGCTGCAGCTGCACATGGAGTATAAAAATTTTGGGAATATTTCCTACAATCTCTTAAATCTCCAGTGTCATTTTCTAGCTGCAGCACCTCCCATCTGGATTGGGGGATGGATTGCTCCAGGAAACGTTGCCCAGCATGGTTACATGTCACTGAGTAAAGCCTAAAACCTTGATTATTTGCATCCCACTGAGGCCAGCAGAGCTTGGAATGTCCCCGGAGGTTTGCCTGGCACTGCAGGAGTGCAGGTGCTGCAGGAATTTTGCTTCCACAAAGCTCAAACAGAGCAGGAGACAAAAATGAGTGGTTTGGGTGAGATTTGTGCCTTGCACAAAGGATCCATTGGAGGCTGTTGAGGTCATCTGTGAACTTTAATGCAGAGAAAAGTCACAGACAGGGATTGTAAAGGCCTTGCCTTATATTTTCTGGGGTAGAAATTTCTCCCTGGGTGAGAATTGCTAAAATGGGATCTGCAGTTGAGGTACTGCAAAATTAAATGGGATCGGAGCTCACACCAAGAGAGGTTCAGCTGCAGCACTTCAGAGTGAGGCTCTGGAAGAAGGGAATTAATTTTTTGGTCCACAGATAAGTTCCTCTCTTCATTCTGCTTCACTGAGGCTTGTGTCCCCTTTTATCATGGGAAGAAGCTCTCAGAAATATTTAACATATATGAATTCTTCTCAATTTGGGCAAGAAATCTCTTGAATAAGTCTCAAAATGAAAGAACTCCCAATTTATACTTCCATTCCTTAATTATGTTTTATTATATAAATGTGATTGCACTTCATAGCAGTGGAACACAACGTACCAAACATCCAGGGGAAAAAAAAATGAGATTGGAAAGAAAACAGGCTTCATCCTTGAGTTGAATTTGGACCTTTTACCTTTTAAATAGAACCATCTGTATTTATATTTTAGAAGTTTGTCAGGGCCAGATGTTGACAAACTCTACTATTTCCTAATCAGTAACCTGGAGGGTGACCCCTTTGTGCAGCCGGGCATGTCCTGAACCTTCCTATACAAAATAGGGCATAGGAAGCCAGAGATGGAAATTATCTGCCAAAAATCTTTAGGAAAAAGAATGAAAAATGAAGGGATGTATACTACTGGGATTGGAGCCTTGGGAAAAACAATCATTCATCCTTGTTGCAATCAGGTAGGCTCAGATAAAATAAAAATGAGAATGGAATATTATTCTGTAGACTAAGAAACTCTTCTCACCAAACTGAAATATGTTTTTCCTTGATTTTAAGCACAAAATTTAGATTGGAGCTTTCCTTATGCCTGGAGTGTGTTTGGGATCCTTGGCTTAGTTCATACCTACATCCTGATTCTGTTTTAATTTAAGGCGGAAAGAGGAAAATATGTTTTTAGTACCAGTTAACCAAGCCATATTAATTATCTCGAATGAAAATAAGGATGAAGAGAAAGAAGGAAAACCAACACAGGCTCTCACTACATTCAGCAATTTTAATTCAACCCCAAGCTAAACCCAAATCACCCCTGGGCTGTTGCTTTGACCCGAAGGATCTGGGGTGCCCACACAGCAGGTTTGAGTCAGCTGAGGAGCAGGAATTTGTGCCACAATCCTTTCTCCAGCCCAGGAGCTCATTTCTGTGGGGTATTGTGGAGGCTCAGCTGTCAGACAAAGGGTCAGGTCACAAAGTCCAGGTTGGGACCTGTGACTTCAAACCTTCCCAAAGCTGTGGGTTACTGAGGGCTGGATATGGTGTGGGGATTAATCACAGCTTCCCAAGCTTGGGTGTTCCTCCCTGAGCACATGAGGACCTTTGATGTGACCCAGTCCACCCCTCTCCTGTCCCTGGAGTCTGTTCACCTCTATTTTAGCCCAGGTTAGCTCATGGGGCTTGACCAAACTGAAATGGAAACATTTTTTTCTTTTCTTTTCTTTTCAGTGCAGTCATAACATCAGGAACCCTTGTTCAAACAAAATCCTCTTGGAGTGACTGCAATTAAAACGAGAAAGGATGTGGGCCTGGTCTTTATTTTTGATTTCTTGCCTCTACAGTGATTCAGGTTGGCTTGGATAATAAAAATAAATCCCTCCTCCTCTTGCCATAAATCAGAATATTCTGGCTTTTGTCCCCAGGATGAGACTGTTCCATTGCCAGTGTTATTCCCAATTTTAGGACTGGATTATCTTCAGGGACAGGCTGTTGCCTCGTGGTCCTTCTTGCAGCTTTCAGAAGGCTGAGGGGATCTTTGAGTCACCTCCTTCCTGACTCTTCCCTCAGCAAACTGTCCTCCACGTGAGCTGAGCTGCAGCAGGGTTTGTGCTCTGGGCTTTTGGTGTTTTCTGGCTAAATTTACTGAAAAGTGGGATGGATGGGACAGGTGGAGCAGGAGATGGGGCAGATGATGTTCTCTGGTGCAGAAACACCCCCAGTGCTGCCTATGCATCATGCCCAGACCACTCAAATCTCCCCTCTGGTTCCCTCTCCCTTTTCCAATCCTTCTCCCTGTCCCTGCTCCCTTTCCTCAGCCTCCATCCCTTCCCAGCACTCAATGTTTCATTTTTAGATTTTACCCATCTTAAAGGCCTTCTTTTGCCAAGGTTACAAAAAGCAATATTTTATTCTGGAAACTCAGTGTCAGGACACCAAGGGTGTTCATTTCAAATTTCTATCAAAATGATGCATATTAGAATACAGAAATTTGGGGGCTTCTGTTGCCAAAAATTGGAAGCCAGGTGTAGAAGACTTCAGGTTCTTCCTCTCTATGAAGGATGTTTTTCCTTTGGCTTTTTTTTTTTTTTTCCTCTCTTGGATGTCATCAGTCTGAAGGCTTTAGAAAGAATCCACAGGAGTTGCACAATTTCAGCAATTGGTGCAATAAATTAAATAAAAGGTATGTGGTTTTGATAGGGGGAAAACAAGTAGGAGCATAACAGCCCCAGTGATAAACAGAGGACTTAAGGAGCTCATGCAGAGAAATCCATAAAAAAATAAATTAATTTCCAAATCAGGCTTGGAGTTGCATCAAATATAATTGAAAGAATTTCTCAGTTTTACTCCATAGGTTTATCAGCAAGTTCCCTATTAATGCTACATTTCAGGAATGCATATAAATGCACATTTCAATACAGTTATATTCAAAACAATGCAAAAAATTATTTAAAGTCCCACCAAAATCTCACAGGATATTTGAGGTAGGAGGAAATCTCTGCTCAAAGCAGAGCAGGTACCTCAAGAACACATTAGGTGCTGATTTTATTTAATAATTTTTTTCCTGGATTGTGACTTCAGTTTTTGTACTGTATTTCTGAGGTTAGTGGGACACCAGGGAAATGGGGTTTTGTTCCTTTCATTTTGAGATGCCAAGTCTGTGTCTAACACAGTTACAATTCTGATGATTTTCAGGCTTTCTGCCATATTTTGAGATGACAGCGACCCTGACACTGCAATAATATTGGAGAATGAATCACCATGAAGAAAACCCAACATATTCCTGATTTCTGATGTTGTGAGTCCATCAGTTAAGGCTTCATTTCAAATTTCAGCAGTGGCCAGAGCTGATGCTTCTATGGAATGTGGCTGTCTAGTGGGAATAAGAACCTGCAGGAACAGGTGATGGAGCCAGCACAGAGAGGAGCCACTCAAGTGTGCTCAAATGCTGGGACAAAGCCCCTGAGAGGCTGTGAAATCCCCTTTTTTGGAGATTTTCAAAGCTTGGCTGGATGAGGTCGTGAATAACCTGATGTAATTCCTTCCCACTGAAGGTGCCCCTGCCCATGGAAGGAGGTTGGGTCTAGATGATCTCCTTCCAGCCCAAACCATTCTGTGATTCCATGAGTTTAGAAGGTTCCATGAGTTTAGAAGATCCCATGAATTTAGAAGATACCATGAGTTTAGAAGATTCCATGAGTTTAGAGTTTCAGAGTTCATCCCACCAGAGCCTCATTGGAGCCCACACTGCCCTGTGACTCTCAGCTTCTTCCAGCTGGGGCTTGGAGGATCTTGTCAGCCACCTGGTCTCACACTTCTTCATCAGTCTAAGATTGTCTAAAACCTGTTTTTTTTCCCAGGATTCCTTTTCTTTTTGAAAGGATCTGCTGGCATTTATCCCCTCAGCTCTCCCTGAGGGAAGGCAGGCAGGCTGGCAGCTGGATGGGCTCCAAGGAGCAGAGCACAAACTCCAGATGATTGTCTGGACTGGCTCAAAGTGCTCAAGGTGTGAGGCTTGGATGGAGATTTGTGGAGTTTGATGCCTTGCCCAGACAGAGCTGGAGTTCAATCACTCCCAGGCACGTCTGGCCAGACACAGCCATTGTGTTGGGTCCTGGAAGGGGAATATCCTGAGATTTCTATCAGAGCCACAGAAGGTTTGGCCTCGCAGGTCACTTCACTTCTCTCTGGCTCCTGCTGGTGATAAACAGCTCCAGCTCCTGTGCTTGCAGAGCTGTTTGCTCAGTGCCTGTAGGTGTCCAGATCTAACTGAGGTGATTTTTGCCTTTTGGCCTGGGTGCTCCAGCCCCTGGGCTGGAAAATTGTGCCCCATGAGCCTGGCACGAGCCAGATTCATTTGGGTCTGCACTGTTGCTCATTAGGAAAAGCCTGAGCTGGAGAGGGTGTGTTTCTGTAATGGCATCAAGGGTATCTCTTTGGAGACAGGTTGAGGTTTAGTGTCACTTTGGGTTGTTATAAATTGAGCTGTTTTTTCTCTGCCTGGTTATTGATGCTGGGATGGTTTTGCAGCAGTGAAATTCACTGCTCTGGCAGGATCAGCCCCTGCTCCCACTGGTGTAAGGCTGTGGCCAAAGCTCCTCCATCACAGATGCTCTGTGCCCAGAGCTGTCACTGCTGTGTCTCTTCTTTAATCTCCACACCACAGTGACCAGACAGCCCAGGGTGACTCCCAGAACGGTGGAGGCAAAAATATTCAGATTTATTTCACCTGTGCCAAACACCAGACTGATCCATCATCCTCCAGAGAGTGGTGAGACCACCCCACGAGCTGAGAGACAGTACCCACCCTCTTCCTGCAGCATCTGAGGGGGCTCTCCTGCCTGCTGCAGAGCTGCTTCCATCAGGAAAGAGGGGTAGGTAGCAAAATATGTTCATTTTTAAAGGCCTGGAGAGGCCAGAATAATCCAGACTCAGGTTTGGCAAGGCACAGCATCGCAGCACATTCCTTCACCAGTGCAACTCCAGGCTGGGGCTGTACAGACAGACGATGCTGGCAAGGCAGCAGGAGTTGAGTTTGTGTTTTTAGGGAGGGAGGAAATAAAGATTAATGTAAACTCAGGGTGGGGGAATTTCAGGAGAGCAAAAAAAATGTCCTGAGTTTAGCCAGGAATTAGTATCCCAGTTCTTGTAAGAAATAGAGTATTGTATAGCCAGGGCTGAATAGTTCCTTCTCATCTGAAGCAATCTCTCTCAGGCAGCACATCCAGCCAGACTTGGATGGCTTTGCTCTGAGGTACAGGTGTCCTGACTCTGCTCCTGAATCCACAGGGTGGAAGCAGTCCAGGGCTGCATGCAGCATCATTCCCCAGCAACTCACACCAGCTGTTGGAGAAATGCTCAGAAATGAGAGTCACTCTCCCTGGGACAAGGCATCGAGGTATTTCCTAGGATTTTGGTTCATTTCTGGAAAGCTTGAGCTGTGTCCTCTGTGTTGGTTTTTAAAAGATTTTCACTTCACTCTGAGGGGAGCAGGTGGACACCTGGCTGGCTCTGGTGAATTAAAAGGTGGGGCATGGGAACTTTAAAACCAAAAAGTGTGAGTGCAAGGGGAAGAGAAGAGGGGTGGTTAATGCTGAGTGCCCTGTTTGCTGCACATCAGTCCCTGACCTGTCAGTCACAGCTGTGTCTGTGCAGGCTTTGACAGTGATTGCAGGGGGACAGTGCAGCAGTTCCCCCTCACAGCTCCTTTCCACCACCACCATCATATTTTCATATAAATCATTAGTTTTTTAAAGCCATCTTGCTTTCCATGATCCTTCCAAAATGATTTTTCCTTCTGATCTTCAGCTGTTTGTTGGAACCTTGAGGTGGCTTTTGGTGGGCTCAGGGTTGCAAGGTGCTCCCGGTGCCATCAGCCATTCAAACCAACCAAAAATGTTTGGGGGAATCTTGGGTAGGATTTGCTTAGGTCTGGACAGAAATGCCACAACTACCCTCAAACATAACTGTTTTAAGTGTCCCCAAACCAGAATAATCCTGCCTACAGGATATGGAGGAGGAATGCATTGACTGTGAGTTAAGAACCCAAAAATGTCCCCTTGAATTCTCTATTGCTATTCAGTTACCATAAACAGTAATTTAAATAGTTATTGGGCTCCCCACTGGCACGGGGAATGTTACATGCTGTTATGTTTTCCACAGGCAAACAGCCAAGCTCGGGCCAGATTCAGTCTTGGTGCTTTTTATTTCGTGCAAAGTGAATCACAAACCTGGGGCTTCCCCTCAAAGCCCTGCAATGAGCTTTCCCAAGGAACTCCTCACCCAAAACTGGGATGCCTCCAGCTCTGGAACATTCAGGAGGGTCCACATGGGGTGGGGTAGAGTGAGGCAGACAAGTGACAGCCCACCCAGTCCTTGGGACACATCTCTGCAGCCTCCTTCATACCCAGCAAAACCTACTTAAAATTTTACTTAAATACTTCTTACTTTAAAAATTTACTTACATTTTTCTTACTTTAATAATTTATTTTAATTTTTTCTGCTCTCTTACCTGTGCAGGGAGGGCTGTCCCCATGCAAATGTCCTGCTCCACAACCCAACTCAGACCTGCTGAAATGATCTCAGGAGATCTGGGTTGAGAAAAAATGAGGAAAAATGTGACCAAGCTCTGCAATGCCCCTTTGGGAGAAGGGAGCTGAGGTCAATAATCCCCTACTCTGAATTTTATGAGCCTCACGTTTCCACCTTTAAGGGTACCAAGAGCATCACCAACCCCCAAATGAACCGTTTAAAAAGTAATGATTTTTAAAATTTAACAACTTTTATGTTCTAACTAGATACTGTTTGCTCCCTGAGGAACTATTCCCTCTTCCATGCTTTTGTTTTAAAGTCAGGAAAGACTCTTTGCAAAGGAATGAACCCCCAAAATCAAAACAGCAAATGACAACAGATTTGATCCCAGAACCTGGGGCTGCACCCATGTGGGAGAGGTCCCAAAGTTCCTGGAAAGTTCATGAGAAGTTGTGCCAGGGGAGCTTCTTGCTCCTCTTTTTCTCCAGGGAATTTTCCTCTTTGTTGCAGGTGAAGGGCTCTGGGATGTTCCCTGTGGCACAGCCACTGGATTTATAGGACTGTGAAGAGTGAGGAAGGGCTGGACTGAAAATATTTCACTCTCATGGGGGCACCTGAAAAATATTTTTGAATCTCAGCTTTTCCAAAATCTGGGTGTAAAGTGCTGAGATACCTCTTAGCCTCCTGCAGAGCAGATCCAACATTTACAGAAGTGGTGGGCAGTCCTGGATCCAGCAAAATCCAACCTTGAGAGTATTCAGGGACCTTGTAGGGAAACTGAGGCACTGGGTTTGGCCAGTGCTGGTAAAGAGCTTGAGCCCAAACTTTTCTCTTGCTGCTGCATCTCCTGGTGATGCACACCATACAAAAGTTCCTAGAGATTAGATAGAGAGCCTCATTTAAAATCACCCACCAGGCTCTGCTGGGTAAGAGTTTCCACCCTGAACAATTGTCTGAGCATTCAGCTCACATAAATCTCAGCTCCATGTTCAGCTCCATCCCAGCTGACACAGGCTGGTTGTTCATTTCAGCAGATTTCTAGAGAAAAGCTGGGAAAAAAAATAAGCAAAAGGATGAAAAGAAAAAAAAGAAAAAAAACAGACGATGCAGCCAAGACTTCAGTGATAAAATGGAGCAGAGGAGACTTGGAATGTGGTGCAGGACATGGTGTGCTGGAATCAGGAGCTGCTCTTCAGAGATGAGTGTTTGTAGCTCTGATGTCAGAGCACTGTGTCACTGAGGGGCAGAAATCCATCCTGGAGAGCGAGTGCTGGGATGTGACGTGCAGGGAGCACAGTGCAACGGGTCTGGAAAAGGAGACCCACAGACCTTGTGCTCAGATATTTGGTGGGTGTGGTTTTTCCTTTGCCTCTGCCTTCCATCTGTGCTCCTGTCCTTTTCTTCCATGTTTCACCCTCCCATATCTGAGAGTCACCTTCTGTGCCAAGCAAGGGATCACAGACCCATTTTCTCTTTTCCACACAGGATTTTTCAGCACTGTGGGAAGCAGTCACTGGGGAACTCCTTTGCTTTCTCCTGTGTGTAGCCTGAGGTGGATGAAGGCTGGGAGTTCTTTGTCTCCAGTTCCAGGCTGAGGAGCCCATCAGTGCAGCTGACCAGGGGATGAAGGGAACATCTGCTCCTCCTCCTCCCCTGGTCCAGAAGAGACCTCGGGTACCAGCCTGTGAGTTTTAGTGTCACACAACTACCCCTGCTCACTCAGGGGTTGCAAAGGCCTCACTGCCCACCCATGAATTCCAAATTTCTGCTGTGCTTATTGTACCTCTCACTCATGCTAAAAATCTAAACTGCAGCCCCATGGCAGCAATGCCTGGCTTAATCTGGAGATTAAAAATTTATTTCACGTGTTCATGACAGGTGGGGCTTTAGCAGCTTTTGGGTTGCCTAAACACAAACACAGGTGTTTGTTTTTGGCCCTGGGATGAGCTTGCTCACAGTTTTTTGCTGTGTGTTGAAGGCTCCTGTGTTGCTCTCTGGCCCTGCGAGCCTGGCTCTGGCAATGATGATGAGGTGGCAGAAAAGGTTTCTGTGTGCTTGGGAGATGATGGCAGTGGGAGCACGAAGCTGCAAGCCACAAATCAGCTGTCAGAGAAGGGAAATGTTTAAACTCAGCCCAGGCTTCACTCCCAGGGAGCAGAGGCAAACACAGGGTTCCCTGCAAAGCAGCCCCTGGGGAGAGCCCCAGCAGGATGGACAGTGTCAGCAGCCTGCTGCAGATCTAGGCCACATCAGCTCCTGCTAGCCATGAGCCTTAGCAAAACCCTGACATTAATTTTGAGGAGTGTGTTTGGTGTCCGGCCAAGGAGATTTTTTTTCTTGCTCAAACTTTTCCACTACAGCTGGCAGAGCTGCAGCAGTGGGGGATTGCACAACGCTGCATCCCAGGGTTCCAAAAAACAGGGAAAAGGCACAGAGCATCCCAGACTGCAATAAGAATTAAGATGAAAGGGTTCAATAATATAAATATATGGCATTAATTACTCCAGCTGTAAGGACTGTGGTTCAGTACGTCATCTTCAAGGAACATCAGAAAAACCAAGAAGCTGCAGGAAATATCAGGGAAAAGATGAGCCTTGGTTTGTTTTAGAAACTGCTCTTATTTTGTGTTTCTTCAGTGGGCAGGAATATCTTTCCCTCTTTGCTCTCTGCAGCCTTTTCTCTATGAATTATTAGAGATTGAGAGATCCCTGTAGATTTGTGCTGGGTAATTTGTTAGCTGGTTTGAAGTGCAGAGAAATTTAGATGAGATAAACCTCTGGCCTCGTGTAATTTGGAAGGACTGGGGCTCCAACTCCCTTGGCACAACAGTAAAACCAAAAGAACAATTTTTATTAGGCTTTAGAGAGTAAATTAATGATTTAATTTTGATCATGCTTACCCACACTCACCAGGCACAGCAGAAATTCAGGTAGACACCCAAATCTTCATCTCTCCCCTTTATCCTCCCCATCTGGTTTTCATCTGGTCACAGAAAGACAATAATAATCTTTGGGGAGATGAAGAAAGAGAAACTAACACCAAGAAGATAATTACAGTGGGGTTATGGAGGTCAGAAGAACATCTTAAAGTAATAAGGAGGATGGGGAGCAGCATTAGTTGAGTCAACAAAACCTTTGCAGGAGAGGACAAATTCTCTGTTTCATTATTGAGCTTTATTTTCCCCCAAAGTTTAAACCAGAGATGCTTCTGCTGTAACTCACTTGCTGTGGCTAGGTTTGTATTGACTTTCAGATTACAGAGTTTTCAATTCTGCATTTAAAGGAAATTGTGTGGGGATTTTACTGCTGGAAGCTGGTGCAAGGAGAGGGAAATAAGAGAAAGGAGTTCTGTGCAAAAGCTTGCAGGAATATGCAGCTGAAGAGCATTTGATTTAAAGTTCAGACATGTAACACTCTCCCCAAGTTGCTTACCATAAATTTTAAGCTGATCTTACAGTTTTGATGATATACTTTTTATGATGCATTTCATGCCTCATTTCCAGGCAGATTTACAGCCCTTACACAATGCTGGATGAGTGACTCCTCACGTTTCATGTCAACAAGTTCTTCTCCTTTTTTTTTTCAATCCCCCTGAAACTCCTGCTGGTTAAAATTAAGCCATATTGCAGCAGAGTGCATTTACTCTTGTCATTTTTAAACTGCTTTTGGTGAAAATGGCCCCAAGAGCTTTGACTTCACAGATAGGAGGCAATAAACAAGGGCTGGCATCCCTAGAAATTCCAAAATTGAAACTGGGTCTTTCATATATGTATATATTTTGTTTTGACCACCTGAATTTTGACATGTTTAAAGGGTGAGGTGAAGCTTATCCCACACCTACAAGGTGCCTTTTCCAAAATAATCTCACCCACAGGAACAGAGAGAGATCAATGTCACCTTTTACAGGCTTACAGATGTGAAAATATCTACAAATGCAGCCAACAATAACTCAGCACAAATCATGAGCTGTTGGAAAGAAAAATACCCTTACACCAGCCTTGGAATAAATGCTGTGACTTGGAGACAAGCCTGGATTTTGCCCAAATGTCCTGGATGAGTCTTTTCCTCTGATGGGTCCCATCACCAACCTTGTGCCCCCCTTTTTCACACCCTCAAAGCAACAAGAAGAGAAACACAAGAGAAACACCATGTTTATTTCTATTTATTTCTGAATAAACATAGGTATCATATTTATATTATTTATATTTATATTTATATTTATATTTATATTTATATTTATATTTATATTTATATTTATATTTATA
>VZTB01005271.1:46527-83506 GCA_013397245.1 Thryothorus ludovicianus | reverse complement strand
TTATTTATTTTTTTTCCCCCCAAACCCTCAAGAGCTTAAAGGTTTGACTGAGGCTGCTGGGAGAGGGTTGCCTTGGCATATCCACAGATGTGGGGCAGCAGGAAGCTGCTGAAGCAGGAGGAATCTGCCCAGGATGTCACATCACAGCATGAAGGAACCACAAGGCCACGGTACCTGACTCACACAGGATGTGGCTTTTTTTGCCAGCTTGCCCTGCAATATGGAAATTTAGGCCATTAATCCCTGAAGGGAAACGAGCATCTGTGTGAGGTGTTGCAAGGCTGAGAGCTGTGAGCAGCAGGAAGGGAGAGGCTGAATCAGAGGAGGAAGGGACGATGCTGGGATCAGCCTGGCAGGTTGTCCCGCAGGGATTCTGCAGCCTGGTGGCACAGGGATCCATCTCCTGTCCCTCCCCAGGGCACACACGGGGACAATCAATCCCTGCTGGCTCCAGCAGCCCTGCAGGAGATGCTGTTGGAGGAGCACTGCATGGATTCCATCCAAACATTGCCTTGTCAGGGAGGCAGGAAGCATCCCAGGCATGGAAAAGCACCTGGTTTATCCTGGGAGCTGCCCCTGCCTGCCAAACTCGGAGCAGCAGCGGTGGAGGGACGCTGGACAGGGGCTGGCAGATGCACCCAGTGCCCAACACCCCTGGGGTGCTCCCTGCTCCCACAGCAGCCTGTGGGCAGGGCCAGGAGCGGCTGCTTTTCAGGGAGCTGCTTGAGGAGCAGAGATTTTGGTGTTTGGCAGCAGCAAAGTCTGTCCCAGCAGCTCCTGCTGCCACTGGGGCTCGCGGGGAGGCAGCCGCCGCTCCTGGGCTCCTTTTCCAGTCCTACACGTTTGGCTCTGGGGATCAAGGGCTCCGAGGCACAGGGAAGAGCCTCTGTTCCAGGACAGAACATCTTGTTAAAATAGTTTCTCTCTATAAAAATGACAGTGACTTCCTCCAGGCCTCTGCCCCGCTGTTCCTGAAGAGAAGCTAAGCACAAATTCCTCATGTGCAGCGTATTTCTCTTTACGACCTGGAAAGCAGTTTGTGGGTTTTCTTTAGGCAGAACTGATTTATCTCACACCTCCCTCCACTCCCAGAAGATGTCTGCCTTCTCTTTTTTATTTCTTTAAGCCTGGCCTTTCCACATTGTTCCTTTTAGCAGCCCAAACTCTGCCTGGGCATCCTCTCACTGCTTTGCACCCAACCACTGCAATTAGCAGCAGTTTTGTCTCCTCTGGTTCTCGTGTTGCTTTGATGATGGGGTTTTAAGCAGCAAAGTGAAGCCCAGCCAGATATCCCCAAAACTGGATTTTAGACCTTTTTTTCCCCCATGTCACCAAGAAGTCCCTTTCTGCTTTTTGTTTTCTTGTGGGATGTTGCATCTTTCCATGTGTGAGTTCAGCCTGCTGTGGAGTGGCTGGAAAAGATGCTGTGGGGACAACTCATGCATTAAAATTCAAAAGGAGAGGAATTAAGACAATTTCTATATTCCAAAGTTTAAAAAAAAATGGAAAAAATGCCTAGACTGTGGGTCACAAATATCACTGACCTCCCTCCTGGTGCCACCTGCAGTTCCTCACTGCTGTCCCCAGCAATGGCTTTGGACCCCAACACCTCTGCTCTCCTTTGCTCTCTGCTCTCACCTCTCTTCACATGGGATTTGCCAAAACCTTTTCCACAAAAGATTGTCAAAACCTGGGAAAGTTCTTGTGACACAGCTTGAAAACAAAAGTTTCTTTGTTTTAATGTCTGTTTTCCAGCAAAGGTCCAACATCCACTTCCACAGCAGGAAGGAATATTTTCAGTTCATTTCCCTGACAGCTGTTATTCCTTGTATATTCTCCTTTCCTTCAAATCCTCTCTTAGCACCATTAACAAATTTTCCCAGTTGTGTTCTCCCCAGGAGATGTTTGTATTTATTTGTACATTCTTAATTTTCTTGTCTTCTTTTTTTTTTCATATCTAGTTAAAGCTGTAAATTCTTCAATGTGAAGAAAAGAGCTGCATTTTGAGATTCTCCTTGAAATCACTGACTTTACCTGGGCTAGATCACTGAGAAAGAGGGCAGCAGAGGTATTGTGTGCTCTGTGCAAGTTCACATTTAGAGAAATTTAACATTTTCCCTTTTAAAGCAGAGGATGGTTTAAGGACAGGATTATCTGGAGCTGCTCAGCCCTCTGCCACTCAGCTGTCCATCACCTCCAGATGTTTTCCTGGCATTTTTCCTTTGCAGCAAGCACTGGTCTGTCCCCAGCTGCCCAGAACCAGCTAAAGGCCTGAATGTGCTGAGACTCCTGTGGTTTGTCCCTCATCCAAGAAGCCTTTCCAAGGCACCTGAGGGAGCTGAAAATGCAAATGCAATGCTGAGTTGGCAGCAGCCTGCAGAGGACAGGGGTGAGATCTCCAAAACAGGCTCACCTCTTTTCCTGCTGATCTCATTTAGTCTGACACAGCTTGTTATCCTAAAGTGATGCTCCAGAGAGCTGTTATGGCTGCAGCCTCTGAGATGTGCAGAGAAAATGGTCAAATTTGTGTGCAAAACGTGTGTGAGTGGAAGCAAGCCAAGAGTTATGGAAACAGGCAAATATTTTACATTATTTGTAAAATGTCTTTGCTGTGTCTCCTCTGCAGAGATGGGGTTTGGCCATGGCCATGGTAGCTCTGTGCAGGTTTATCAGGGTCCAAGAGCTCACATGATCCTAAACTTTGGAATTTGTAGAAATCTTTATGTTCTCACTGTTTTCTGTTAGCTACACTGACAGAAAAACCAGTGCAGAATTCCAACAGTAATGAAAACAAAGATGCTGTTGATATCAAGTTCAACTCAGATAAATTTATTTCCTTCCAGTAGTATTCCAGGAAAAGTGGCAGTAATGACAAATATAAAGATAATTTTGCCTATTATTATGTGATGACACTCCTATTCCTTTCCTAACATATCACTAATATTTTAAGCCTGCTTTCCACACAGCTCTAGCAAGGTTTGATTATTTCCAACTGGAGGAATACATAAAATAACAGAGAGCTGCTACACTTGATAGTTCCTCATGGCTGGTGGTCTGGCAGATGATCCATAGGAATCTTAGAGGAAAAGCATCTTGGAGAGCTTTAAAAGCCTTTCTCAGAAATGGATATATGTGTGATTCCATTCACTCCTCTGCCCCAGCCATGACAAATAAACTCTGCCAGTGTCAGGAAGAGCAGTGGTGGTGAAGGGCAGCAATAGCTCCTTCAAAAAAGGGATTGCAGCTGAAATCTGGATGCAAAACTCTGCCTGCCCTGCCCAGGGAAGAGAGGAAATGTTCTCAGGGAGAGGGATGTCACAGAAAAAGAAACCTCAGAGTGTTTCCTGCCCTCATGCCAAGTTTTTCTTTCTCTCCTGGGAAAGGTTGACCCCTTTTCCTTGGAGGATGATGTGCAACCCCATAAAGGAGAAACAGACCCCTCATCCCTCAGCCACGTCAGAGCAGACAAAGCCTTTGCTTTGTCTGTGCAGGTTTTGTCCAGGAGCAGAGGAATTAACGAGCAGTATAATTAATTTCATGTTTGAATTTTTTGAATCAGCCAGCGAAGACTGTAAGCAATAATTGCATGAGTAAACTGCAGAAGAAGAGCTACATTGTGGTGTCTGCTGCAAGCTGTATTTTTCTGGAAACAATGACTAATCCTGCTTTTCCAGCAGGGGATGTGATGTACATCCAGGCTGCGTGCATGAATCAGCGCTGACAGCCAGCAAGCTGCAGCTCTTCCTGCTCCTGGAACTCCCTGCTTTGGCTTCTGGGCTGGAGGGACGAGATCTTCTTCCTCTTGCATCCTCTGAATTCCTGCTGCTGCTGGGGAAGAGGACACCAGAGGCTTGTCAGAGTCCTGCCGTGGTGTCACCGCCTGAGGGGGTGGCAGATGTCATCTGAACTTGTGTCATCACCCAAGGGGGTGGCAGATGTCACCTGAACTTGTGTCATCACCCAAGGGGGTGGCAGATGTCACCTGAGCACCTGGCACAGCGTTGGCTCAGCTGCCATGGTGGGACTGTGGCACAGCCTGAGCACCAAACCTGTCCCTGTAAGACACACAAGGATACACACGGATACTTCTGGTGAAGAATGCTAAAAACTGTTTATTAAAATATCTGACTCCATATTTATAGCATTTCCACACAGAGCAGGGATTGGAGAAGAAGGCTGACACCTCTTCCATCCTGTTGGTCAAGACAACTGCCCATCAGTTGTTCTTCACACCAAGAGAAAGTGTGGAAACAACCTCATCATATCAAAAACAGATTTCTGATAACAACACCCATGTGTGAGAAAGAACTATGAAAAACATCAAGTTAGAAAGTGCCTCAGAAAACTTGAAGAATGAGGGCGACACCAAACCCAGGGTGAGTGCTGCCTAAAGCTGATCACAGCCCAGAACTGCACTCAGGAATCGTGTGGCAATCCCAGGGAAACCATCACCCTTTGTGCCTGGGATCCAGTGGATTTAACGGGAAAGGTGAGGCTGTAACAAGTGTGAAGGGTTGCTCATGCCACAGCAATCCCATCTTCTAAACAAGTCTAGGATCAGCTGTGTTTAATGGAATTAACTTTGCTTCCACAGCCTCCCCAGCTGGAAGAGTCTGAGATTACCCAGAAAAATAAAAATGAGCAGGTAAGAGGTGGGTCATGTCCAATATTTGCCCCTTCAGCATCACATTTCCACAGGCAGCAAATGGGGGACACTGGAGCTGCTTTGGAAGGACACCAGCCAAAAAAGTCAGAGATTTTCACCATTATTAATGTCAGTTCATGGGCCTTTATGTTTTCCCAAATTCTATTTTTCAGTAGGGTGCAAAAATCTGTCAAGGACTTCATTTTCCAGTGGTTTGTCAGTATAAATGTGCCATTTAAACCCAGCCTGTTGTTCCCAGTGTAAATATGTTTTTAGGCACCGAGCAATATAATCCTACAGATCTGCAGAGAAGCTGCAAACCCTCCTGGCAGTGCCTGAGGCAACATAAAGGCTCTGTTTCCATCACTCCTATTTATGGAAAACCAAAGGCCATTTATCTCCTCCATTCCCCTGAGATTTTCTATAGCTTAGTCAATAACCATGAATTACTGCTTGGTTGAGTTATTTTAGGGAAAATAGGATAGGATGGGAAGAGGATGTGCCTCAGCAAACAAGCAGTGTCTCTGGCCTGGCTTCCAAATGGGGCCACAGTGAGGCCCTCTCCCCTTCCCTAGGAACTAATATTTCATTGCAGAAATTAGACTTTCATTTAAAGCTTCTTTGATTAGAAGGGAGTTTAGAGCTTGCACTGCTGCTCTCTGGCTCCTGAAAGGATTCCATCCACACAGCCCTAAACCTGCTGGGCTTGGAAACTTCTGGATTGTTGCCATAAGGAATTTCAGAGCCAGAGGTGAAGGAATTACCTGGGTGCCCCAGGCAGGAGAGGACCCAAATGGGGATGTACAGAGAGAAGATGCAGGAACCTCTCAAACATGCTCAGTGTCCCTCAGTCCTGCCAGGGACTGCCACAACGATTTTTTATTTTTTTTTTTCCACAGACATTCTGTCATTGCAAAGCTTTTATTGAGCAATTCCAGCCATAAATAAAAACCCAAAACAAAAAAAACCCTGAATATTTAAATCTTCCTGACTGGGCCAAGAGCAATTCCTTGTGGTTTAACTGGTTGGACTTCAGCCATGTGCTGGGGGATGCACCCACGGCACTGAGACTCTTTGGAGTGCCCTGGGTGTCTCCCAAAAGTGCCCCAGGATCCTCCAGGGGACACCTCGTGGTTTTATACCTCAGCTGGTGGTTGCTGCTGCTGTTGTCACGAGATTTGCCCATCACCAGTGGCACTTTGGCAACCCTAGAGCTGTTATTTGATTGATGTTTACACTGCAATAAACACCCTCCTATTTATTTTTGCCCTCAGCACCTCACCTCGGTTTGTAGGGAGCTTTATGTTTCTGAAGTGCTTTGGTAAAAGTGGAGTTATTTCTGGTTTTATTTAAAAAAAAACAAAACAACACCCTGAAAGGCAGATTATTTATTTATTTTATTTTATTTCTAGGAGAAGATGCTGAGGGATGTGTAAACCACTCTGCAAGATCACCCCAGGAAAGGAACTAAAGGAGCCAGAAATTAGGTACAATTCTTCCCTTGTTATTTTTTGATAGTAATTATTTGTAGAAAATCAAGCTTCTAGATAAAATACTCCAGATAAAATGCTTCCAGATAAAACATTCTATTTAAAATATCGTATCATCTCTAGCTTTTGAGATGATACAATATTTCAAAATTAAGGAAAAAAAGAAGTTCCCATCATAGGAAAGTTCTACAAAGCAGGGAATGAAAGGAGATTCCTGATCTATTTCTTATGGAAGGTTTTCCCCTTCTCCATGTCTGAATGGATGTTTTAAATTACATTATGGCTTTGAAAGTGGAGTAATTTCTGCTGGGAGCTGAGTAGTTCCTGGGTTTGCTGTCAACAAGAGCTGTCTGCTCTCCCTGTAGCTTCCCTAATTAGGCTGTAAGTTTGCAAGAAAGGATGTCAGTCTCAGATTTTTCTGCTCCATTGGATGATTTCCCAATTTATCAGGAGCACTGTGGAGCTCTGGGGAGTTTTTTTCCTATTTTTGCCGTCCCCACTGCAAGTTTAACTGGCATCTTAATGAAATCATACTGCCAGACTCATTTTGTTTTTTCATTTGATCTTTTCTCATCTCGGTAGCTCAGTGAGTTGTTTCAGCTTTAGGATATCTGAAATCTTTATGACAATTGTTTTGTTAAACACGACCTGGGAAAAAGTGACATGATTTGGGACAATTCTTTTTTCCCTAGCAACAAATTGGGTTTGTAGGGGATTCACCAAGAGGAAAGGTGTGCTGGTCAGAGGTGAGGTGATATTTGGTTGGACAGATAGTCTTTAATCGCTTTTTTGATGGTATAAATGTGGATCATTCTCTAGGGAAATTATCTGTAAATAGTGTGTCTATTGTGCCTTGAAGGTTTTGTCATTCTGGAGATGTTTGTGATTGAAAGCAGATAAACTGAAGTCCACCTTTTGTATCTAACACAAAAGAAGTAGAAATCATCTCCCTGAGTACAATTATTGATGTAATTATAATAAATATTAATGTCAATACAATGGCCCCTTGCTCGAGTTCTTACACTGGCTCAGAGCCTTTGCCCTCCAGCTCTCCCTTCCACAGGATTTCTCAGATTCATTAAACTATTCCCATGTGTGCAGGGGAATAGCTGAGGTTTTGGGGCTTATCTTGGGCATCTGGTTTCTGCAGGGATCTTCCTTGGTGGCTCTTGTTGCTGCTGGATGTCACCGCTGTCCCCTTGTGAAGAGCAGAGGGCCAGGTCAATCAGCCCTCACTCTAATGGAACTAAAACCAGTTTGTTCATTTTAAAAAAGGGGTTTAAATTGCTGCTCTGGCCAGGAAGGAACTGGAAAAGAGTCATTTGTGCCAGTGTTGGCTCCTGAGAAATGCAGCAGACAGAAAGAGATTCGAGTTGGGTTTTAATCCTCAGCACCAAGACAGAAACCCAAGACTTGTGTGCTGTGATAAAACCCCATGCAGGTCACAAATGTGCACCAATCCACTTGAACAGAGCCTGAAGAGCTCTGAGGGGGGTTTTGCTGCTGCTCTGAGCAGTGTTAACAATCTGCTGTGGTGCCTCAACCCCAGAGACAGAAGAAATCCTGGCAGTAAAAACACATCCTGCAGTAACACCTTCACTGCTGGCACTGCTCAAGGAGCTGTGAGCTGACATGAAAGCAGCTGCCTCTCTCCATTACAGAGAACACATCTCCCAGGGCAGTTTTAGCACATGGAAACCACAAAATATGAAAAAAAAAATTTTAAAAAAAGCAAATCAGGGCTGAAGCATGACATTTCCACCTCCACACACAGGAAATAAGAATGGTTCAGTAGTGCTGGCACAAAAGGGACTGAGCTCAGCTTTACTGTCTTGGGAAAGCAATAAACACCCATCTTTGAGCAGAGCTGGAGGTCACCTCGTTCTTCCTGCACACCCACTGTGCTTCTCTTGATGCTGTCTGCTGCCATCCCAGGAGCTGCAATAACAGGGATGTCCTGCAGTGGACAGGGGATTGTTGAGGAACAGGACTCATTTTGTCCATAACACAGCAAAAAGAGCCACTCTCTGCTCAGGAAAAGCTCTTTAAACTTCCCAAGAAAATCCCAGAATAAAGCAATAGAGGTGGTCTGCTAGATGGGCTCCAGGCACAGTTGGGGCAATGGAAGGGGAAGATTTTCATAGTTTTGTTTCTCTACACCTAGAAGAGGAAGGTGGACTGCAGAGCACAGGCAGAATTTTGCTTGCAACTTCAAATTTTCATATTTCATAGAATATCAGAAGAATTTGGGTAGTAAGGAACTTTAAAGATCATCTAGCTTCAACCTCCATATTGTCCAGGTATTTCATATTCCACATTTCATATATGGATAAATAAAGAGCAGGTATAGAGCTGAGTTTTTATTGTGGCATTCAAGTTACCAGGGTTCCAAGAGCTCAGATTTCAACCTTAAATTTCGTTACTAACAGGAAATATTCGATGCAAGCTCTGGTAATAGTGGCATGGGTTGTGTGGACCTTTCAGAAGGGACCTCACTTACTGGAAATGCTCCCACCTTTCCAACTCTCCTTCTCTTTGCTGTCCCTGGAAGAAACTTGTGAGTAAATCTGGTCTCATGTTTTCATTCCTGGAAGACAGAAGTTTTGGAGAAATGTCTTCCTTTGCTCCTCGAAGGGCTGTGGTAGAGAACATGAATTGTGACGTGTCCTGTGGCTGGGAATGTGGGAAGGGGGCACCTCCCTGGAGACAGAAATCACAAAATCCCAGGTTTTCTTCTGCTGAATCCAGAGATACTGTGTGGGATGGGATCGTGGGTTTGTTATTCAACAGGGCTGGCTAACAGCAATTCAGATTTCAGGGAAGGCAAGGCAAGAAATTCCTTCTCCTTATTGTTTGTTCTCCAGGATGGAATTCAGTCTCTGAGTGTCCTGCCTAACTTCAAGGGTGGCTTGTTTCCTGGATGTCCTGAAACAGATGACCTGGAACAGACAGAACTTGGCTTTTTCCTCCTGCAGCTGTGAGGGACAGGAATACTGATCTTCCATGGTTATTTCCTGGGATTCACACCCTTTCTGAATTAGCTCCTCCAGGTCGATTTTTAATTTTGAACAGGTTTAGCTTGACACTGCAATTTCCAAGTGCTGGTAAAAACACTCCCTTCCAGAGATGGAATAACTTCAGGGGTGGCATTCCATGAGCTGCCAAAAACTCTCCACACACTGTGGCCAAAGTTCTGGCAGGATCTGTAGGGATGCTCTTGCCTGATGCTCCTTCACCAAGAGGAGCCGTGGCAGTGTCGGTTTCTGTTGGTGTCATCCGAGGGTGGTTTAATTCCCTGAGCTTCTGAGCAGCACAAATTCCTAATTCAGGTCTTACCCTCAGCACAGCAGGTCCCAAGAGCAGCATCTTCCTGCCCAGTCCAGCTTCTGATCTTGCAGGAAAACCAGTTTGTCCCGCAGGTGTTCGAGGACAGGTTTTACAGCAGGATGCTTCTGTCAGTAGTGACCTTTCAGGAATGCTGCTTGAAGAAAATCCTGACAGACACCACTGGATGGAGAGGTGTGGGTGTTAACAACCCTCAGTGCTCTCTGGAATGGACTGGAGGAACTGGGAGTGCATTTTTGGCTAAATGATTTATCCTCCCTTTCACCACTTCCTCCATATCTGCCTCTCTTGGACCATACCTGGTGGCAGGCATGTCAGACACAGTTTGTTTGATGTGGGATTATTTTATGTCTATCCATCTGAAAACAATTGTCATGAAACACCAAAACCTTAGTATTTCCTAGTGTTTATTTAATATTTTTCCTCTTGGCTTCTCGTCCTTAATGCAGCAACTGAAAGCAAAAGAAATATCTTGCACTTAACTTGCCCTTTCTCCTCCTGCTGACTCTTCTGTTTTAATTCAAATTCAGGAGCTCTCTCTGGAAAACAAGTATGAATAAAGCACTAAATGAAACCTCACATGGCAGTTCAACTTTTCAGGGTTCAGCACTGCTGTAGTTTATTTACTTGCCAAGTAATTACCACTTAGAAATTGCAGTTCTACTCCCAAGTTTTAGGGCAGTCAAATTAAACAGGAAAGATCATCCTCAAGGTCAGACAGGTCTGAGAGACTTTAATGTCCTTGTTCCTGGTGTGGAGAGGGCACAGGCTCATCCAGGTCAGTGGGGAATTTGTCTTTCCTGGCACCAAAGTCTCCAGCCAAGGGTGGGAGGTGTGTGGGGCTCCCTGGTTTTCAGTTTGCTGCCCAGGTGATGTCAGCCAAGTTACTTTTAGCTGGGGCACAACAATTAGTCCTATTTTATCCCTCCTTAAGTGGTTTAATTAAATTTTACAGCTTCAAACCCCATATTCAGCTGCCAAGGAAATCTGAATTTCCTTCTGTAAATGTTCTTAAAGAGCTAAAAAATGCCCTAACATTTATTTAAAATGTGGCAGTGATGAGGAGATGGGAGTTTTAAATGTAGCAATAGGATGACAAGAGAAGGTTGGATGACCTACAGAAGATCTTGGGGCAGGCCTAGAGGGGGTGGGAATACAGAGGGGAGGTAATTTTGGAGAAGACCTTTTCTGAGTCTTTACTCAGGTATGAAGCCTTTGCTTTGTATGAAGCATTTATTGAAACAGACACCAGCTTTACACCTCTGCCTTTGCCAGAGTGGGTCCTTTTGTCATGGTGCTGTGAAACCTGGCTGGTGGGAGATCCAGGTTTATTCAGGCAACCTTAATTTCCTGAGGATATAGAGAAATTTATTGGGAATATCATGGAATCACAGAACGATTTGGGTTGGAAGGGACCTTAAACCTCATCTTGTTCTACCCCCTGCCACACTCAGGGACACCTTCCTCTATCCCAGGTTGCTCCAAACCCCACCCAACCTGGCCTTGAACACTTCCAGGTCTGAGGAAATCTCCAGGTAAAGTCATAAAAGATGTCACAGATCAGGCACGTGAGAGTATCACAAATTGCTTATGGCTACTGTTGTGGCCAGGTATGAAATATTGATTTACAGCTCTTTTATGGCTGGTTGATATCTCTTAGTGTTGCAAATGTGCACTCTTTAATCAGTGCATTTCCATTCGCCTTTTCTACAGTGATCTGCCCAAAAAGGTCCAGATTAAGAGGTATTTTTTGAACTAAATATGTTAAGGAGATACCAATTCACAATAACCTGGATGTGCTCTCTGTTTTAACCAATCCAGAAAAACCATTACCTGTTGCCTGGTAGATGTGGTGTTTTCTTTGCTCTGTTTTCTTCTCCCCTTCAGGAGCTCCATGCTGAGTTTTTGAGTTTTCATAGCCTCAGAGGAAGGGAATAGTTCTGGGGAGAGGATCCTCCTCTCCAGGATAAATCCTCCCTGATATAAATCTGTTCCTTTGGCACTGCATTTTGTCAGAGCAGTGCAGTAGGCAAAGCACAAGAAGTGACAGCAGAGCAGGTAAGAGATCCCCACTGGTTGTGTGCCCAAATATTATGACCAAAAATTGACATCAGCCATGTGTTCTTTTTGAGAGAGGAGGAGGACATCAGGAAATCTCCTAGTCCTTTCTATGTTGCCAAGTGATGGAAATGTGAAAACTGCCAGAAAGAACAGGAATCAAAAGTGTAAGGATTCAATTTTTTGGGGGGTGATAAAACTAAATTGTACCATGGGGAAAAAAAAACAACCCTGCAGTTCAGTGTTGTATCTGTCTCTGAAAGGCATTTTAGTTGTTAAAATACTTCTTAAAATACTCTCTCAGTCAGTTTATGGTGGTGGTTTCTGAGTTCTTTCAAATGTTCCCTTTGAAGTTGTGCTAGGATGCCTGACACAATTCACACCAAAGGAGCCCGGGCTGAGAAGCCAGAGAACATAACTCAAGTGGGGTTTTCCTGAGCATTCTGAAGATCTATTTTTTTTTAATAGGTACATTTCTATTCAGTCTGGGAAATGATACAAAAAGATCACAACAACACGTACATACTTTGAAGAACATCTTGTGCTGAAGTGTTTTATTCTCACTGCAAACTGCTTTGAAATGGAGCTTTCCTGCAGGGTTATTTGTGCAGGGTGTGTGTTTCAGGAGCTCTGCAGAGTCTCAGGTGGGACCTGCTGCCTCCCAGAGGCTTGGGCTGATGAGCTGGATCTTCCAGGCAGGCAGTTTAAGCACTTAGGGCTGGAGTCACAAATGGAAAATGTTGCTTGATTGTGGTTTAGGTCAGAGTGTCTCAATCCAAAGTACAGACCCTTCATCCTCCCCTCTTTGGCTCACTGCCCTGCTAGAAAGCCCCTGAAAATCCACCTCCATTTCCACCAGGAGATTCCTGAGAGAACAGAAGGTCCCTTCTGCTGATGTTCCTGAGCAAACTGACCATCATTGCCCTTGGGGGCAGAGACACAGATGTCCATCCCTTCATTCCATCCTGGGACCATGAGCCTCCCTCCATTTGTCCTGTCTCCTCCAGAGGCTACAAGGGGAGGGTCCCAAAGCATTTTTCGTCATGGAGCTCAGTCTGGAGAGTTGATTGAGAGCTGAATCAGAGCGTGGCCATCAACAGAGACAAGGGCTGGCACCCGGGCATGGGATACAGGAGGGATTCTTGGCCCAGGGGTAAGGGAGATGTCCCCCTCCTCCAAGGTGACTCCTCTAGCACAGAATGAGTAGGTGAGGGCTGTGATTCTCCTCAGGACCCTGCCTCAGGGCATTTATCCAGCCCTGGATGGATAACTCTGAGACTGGGAGCCAGCACCCAATTCCCTGTAAGGCTGTGGCTGCAGGCGTCCTTCTTCCCTTGGCATTTTCTCTTGGCTAGCAGCTCCCTGATCCCCACGCCAGCTATTTTGGAGCCCTGGCCAAGGTGTCTTGCTGTCTCCACAGGCTGGAAAAGGAGCCTTGGCAGCCCTGCCTGCTTTGCACTCCTGGCTGCCTGGGCTCCTCAGGGATTTAACCCTTCCTGATTTGCCCAAAGCTCCAGGCAAGCTCTTGCTCTCAGCTGACCACAGCAGCTTAAATCACTGTTAGTTCACAAGGAAATTATCCTTTGTCAGCCTTCTCACCCTCCTAGAAATCCATAAAGACAAGTCTTGCTGTTTTTCTCCCCACTCCTTTATCCTATTAGTTTTAAAGTGTGATAGAAAAGCCTGGTTTAATTATCTTCCTTTAGCTGATGAACTTCATAAAGCATAATAAGCTTAATAAGACAAAAAACCTACCCTGAATCTGAGTGATGTGTTCACAGCACTTAAGAGATCTACAAACCCAAGCAACTGTGTGACTAATTTGCCTCATGTCATTAATTATGCCTTATCTCAGTGGAGAGAGAGCAGGATTGACATTACCGCAGTGAGTTTTCCTAATAGCTGGCGTTAATTAAGGAGCAATTCTGGAATAAGGAAGTCCAGCAAAGCGCAAGGCCAGCAGCAGGGGAGGCAGAGGGCGTGCCTGGGGATCACACTCAGGGGAAGCAGTAAATCCCTGTGGTTGTGCAAGGGCACTGGCGATTTCCTGGGGCTCTCCACTCGTCACACCACCAGGGGCTGGGGAGCTGCCTGCCTGACTGGAAGGAAAAGCATGGCTTAAACCAGTGGGCAGGTGGATGCCAGCTCTCCAGAAGCTTTGCCAGGCTGCATGCCCGTGACATGGCTTCTCTTGAAGGTGTGAATTTGTTCCCAAACTCTTGTTAAACTACTTTGGTTGGTTGCGTTGAGCAATTTGCTGTCCTGGTGCCAAAGCAGGAGAGGAGGAAAGAAGTGATATTTAACCTTCCCACCTTTCCTACTAGGGAGAGAAAAAGGTCTGGAGAGGTGAGGAGAACCCCTTGGCTTTACCAGGTTCTTCTACTCAAGATCAGCATTAGAAGCACAAGAGATAAAATTCTTGTTGGTAATTGGATATTTATTATTTCTTAACTCACTGACCGTGAGTGCTTCTACACACTGAGTTAACAGATTAAAAATGGAGCACAGAGTTCTGTCTTCAAGGTCTTTTTAATCATAAACTACCCAATTATGAGATGCTAACTAATTTATTTTTACTTTTAGCCCAATAACTAACCACTCATGTTCCACACTGTGGACTTTTTCAACCAATCACACAAAATCACCCAAACTTATGAAGAAGAAGGAGAAGAAGAAGAAAAAGGAGAAGGAGAAGGAGAAGGAGAAGGAGAAGGAGAAGGAGAAGGAGAAGGAGAAGGAGAAGGAGAAGGAGAAGGAGAAGGAGAAGGAGAAGGAGAAGGAGAAGGAGAAGGAGAAGGAGAAGGAGAAGGAGAAGGAGAAGGAGAAGGAGAAGGAGAAGGAGAAGGAGAAGGAGAAGGAGAAGGAGAAGGAGAAGGAGAAGGAGAAGGAGAAGGAGAAGGAGAAGGAGAAGGAGAAGGAGAAGGAGAAGGAGAAGGAGAAGGAGAAGGAGAAGGAGAAGGAGAAGGAGAAGGAGAAGGAGAAGGAGAAGGAGAAGGAGAAGGAGAAGGAGAAGGAGAAGGAGAAGGAGAAGGAGAAGGAGAAGGAGAAGGAGAAGGAGAAGGAGAAGGAGAAGGAGAAGGAGAAGGAGAAGGAGAAGGAGAAGGAGAAGGAGAAGGAGAAGGAGAAGGAGAAGGAGAAGGAGAAGGAGAAGGAGAAGGAGAAGGAGAAGGAGAAGGAGAAGGAGAAGGAGAAGGAGAAGGAGAAGGAGAAGGAGAAGGAGAAGGAGAAGGAGAAGGAGAAGGAGAAGGAGAAGGAGAAGGAGAAGGAGAAGGAGAAGGAGAAGGAGAAGGAGAAGGAGAAGGAGAAGGAGAAGGAGAAGGAGAAGGAGAAGGAGAAGGAGAAGGAGAAACAACCCAATTTAAATTTTTCACCCTGTGATATAACAGTTTTATTCAACTACAGATTCACAACCTCAGTGCTATCCCTCAATTTTGGAAGCCTTTTCCACGGCCTCAGGTCAAATGCAGTGTATCTTTGAGGATCATTCCCTGTCAGCACAGAAAGCCTGAAATCCTCTGTGCCAGGGTTCCTACAGAGAGGGTCAGTGCAGAGGAGCTGGATCCTGCCCTCTGAGCCATGGGAAGGTTGTATTTGGATTTGTTGGTACCACTGAAAGCTCTAAAGTCTGTGAGGACCCTTGCAGGGTGTGTGATCTAAGTGTTGCTGTGATTTATTGAATTCACTGCTCATGGCAGAGCTGGAGGAAGTCCCTAAATCACTGACCAGTGGCCTCTGGGGTGGTGTACTGGGGAAAGACCTTGCCCATCCCACCCCTTCCCTGCCAGGAGCAGGAGCCTGGGCAGTGAGAGAGGTGAACCCTCTGCTTTGGAGAGGGAAGGCAGTTCCCACAAGCAACCACCCAACATCTGTCAGGCACTCCAGCTGCAGCTCATAATACTTTTATTTTTCCCTTTCTTCTCTGCCTTTTATCCTTTGATGACTTACCAGGCCACCCAAACCAGATGAGTTCCCTGGGTCAGTGTCTCACACAGCTGAGCAATATCAGGGCAAAGAAATGCTCCCCCAATTTCAAGGGAAAAGGGCAGTAGCACTTCTCAGAAGGTTTATTTAAACATGGCTGTTTGTTTTTGCTGGAGATTGAGTTACCTTCCCTTAGAGGAGCAATGTTTTTGGAATCCTCCTTGTTTCGCCTGTAATAAATCACAGTTGTCTGAAGGAAACGAGCGGGGCCCTTTGTCATTTTTCTTTGCTTTTCCTCCACTGGCAAGCGAAGGAAGCGCCCCAAAAAGAATAATTTACTACGAACTTGCTTTTGACATTGTTGGCATGCTGGCTACATAAATTACTGCCCTATCTCTGGGCAGGCAGAGCACAAAGGCACAGCTCTTGTTTCCAATTGTAGGTTGGCAGGACCTCGGCTATCAGACAACAAAGAGAACAAGAAGAAAAGCTCCCAGCTGGCTCTCAGCGAGGGTGGCAGGGCTGCAGGGAGGGGACCCCAGGTCCTGTTGTGACTCCAAGCCGTGCTTTGTCCCAGCAGCAGCTGCCAGAAGTGGCTGGTTGGTTCTGTGGCTTCTCGGGGCTCACGGGCTCCGCTCCTTGGCGCGGACACCAACAATGCAAAGCTGCACCCAGGGCTCCCCAGTTCTCTGTGAGGGGATGGCATCTGGGCTGAGGCACAGCACAGTGACCTCGGGGAACAGATGGCAAAGACTAACACTTCAAAAAAGTTCTGAAGTGGCTCTGACTCTTCTCATCCTCCTATTTTTTTATTTTTTTTAATTTTTTTTATTTTTTTTCATTGAGATTTGCTGCTCTGGGCTAAATTGTTTGGCTGATAGAACAGCTGGAACTGGTAATGCCCAGCATCTAACAGGCTCTGTTATGATGTTGTTTTACTTGTTTTGCCCCAAGAAGTTCTGAAGAGCTTTTACAGAGAATTACTGTTTTTTGGTGTAATGTGCACATTTAGGGAAACTGAGGTTGCATGAGTAGGACAGGAACAGCTCACACATCAGCAAGTGAGCAATGGGAAAAGAAAAAGATAGGCTGAAAATCATGGAACTTCTACAATTTTAAATGCTATTTTCCTATGGAAATGTAGTCCTCATCTGTCTGTCTCTGATCATTTCTTTATGGCTTGAGACAGAAAAGTGCTGGGCAATGAGACACAAACATTTGTAAGTTGGCAGAAGTGGAGAAGTTTTTTAGGAAGAGAAGGCACCTTCCCAGCCCTGACCACCATTAATGTGGTAGAAAAGCCTTTATTTGGGATCTTGGTAGAGCACTCTTTAATCCATTTGAGCTAAAAGATGGTGAGTGTTCATTTCTTTCTGCTGGGTAGTTTTGCCTCAGTTGCCTCCTTTTGAGCCCTCAGTATTATTGGATTTTTCTGAGTATCTTGGTGTAAAGGTAATGTTCTTTAAATGACATTTATCCATCATTTTTGAAACTGATCTACATTCTGCTTTATCTGTTGTAACCTTTGAATGCAGCCATACTGCAGAGCTGAAAATATATACTCAAGAAAATAAAAAAGGTGCAGTTATTTTAGACTTAACAAGGCTGGAAATGGGGAAAATTGTTCTGATTTCCAGTGTCCATCTCTCTTTAGTGGCATTTAGGATTTACAAGGATTTGGAGGGTGTATGGTTCAGCAAAAATATTTCCCCAGATTAGGTGATGCTTATTCCTTTAAAAATATTAAAAGAAATTTCGTCAGATCATTGAGCTTGGAACATCAAATCAGAGTTTTACACAAATAATCCAGGTTTTGGGGATTTTGTCATGCTAAGTGAGTTCTTTGGCATCGACTGGTTTTATTATGGAGGGAGCCACAGCAGAACCACATTAGAATAGGATATTGTTACAACACTTTCAGTATCAACAATGCTACTTGGAGAGGAATAATCTGTTCCAGATGCCTGTTAAGAACGTTTGTCCTTTTTAGAAGGGATTTTTTTTTTGTTTAGTTGATTTATTCTGATAAAATTTGGGATCATTTAGCCTCCTGTCAAAGAGTCAGTAAATATGAAGATAATGTGATTCACAGAAGGGGCAGTCTGAGAGGCTACTTTCATTTAATTCAATTAGATGGGCTTTTATATTGGATTTATTTGTTTTATCTTGAGTATTGTAGCAAATTTTTCTCTTCATCAAAGAGGAGGCAGAGTACAATTAGTGCAGACATCAGAACTGCTGGGTTAATTCCAGGGCTTTTCCATGCCACTGGCAAGCGAAGGGACTGCAGTTACCTGCACAAACAGCTGGATGTAACAGCCACTGATAAAACAGAGGAGATTTTGAGAGGCTTGAAGGAAAAACTTTGTGGTATTTATCACACTAACATTTCCCACCAGAGCCATGTGCAAGGCAGGCATCAAACTGAACTGTTTGTAATTAAAGCAAAGTGATATTTTAAATTTGGTTTTGAATGTGGCTGAGGGCAGTCTGGTAAACTAAAGTTACTGTAAACTTACAGTTTTTCAGTCAGTTTGTGCCCTTCCTTAGCCCTGCCCCTGGGGTAACACCCATGGGTTTATAGCACTGATGGGGACACTTTTGGGATCTCCTTTCCATCGCTGATGTCCCTCTGGCCCAAATCATCCTGCAGAGAGGAGCAGGCAAGGCAAGGCTGGGAACACCCCTGGGTAGAGCTCAGGAGCAGCAGTGCAGGACAATATTCCATGCCCAGTCTGGCAAGGGGCAGATTTTTAATCTCCCTCTGGATTTTTGGTTTGCTGGGGATTTCAGCTCATGGGTTTGTGCCTGTCCCCAGGCACAAGGGTGTGAGCAAATGCTGTTGTGGTGTGCCTCAGCTTTCTATTGTCTGCTCTTCTCAAATCTTGCTCTCTCTGGGCTCCCTCCCAGCTTTTCCCTAGGCCATTGCTCAGGTCCCTTGGGTCAGGTATTCCCAGGAGCCATGGGGAGAGCAGTGGGGGCTGGCTGGGTGCACCTGGATGCCTCTTCCACTGAGCAAAGCCCTTGGTGACCACCCTGACAAAGGCTCAGCCCTGCTCCCTGCATTCCCAGCACATCCAAATCCATCTCTCCAGCCACTGGATTTTCCCTCTGAGCACTTCATCTTGGTTTTGAGTGTTGCTCCAGCAGGCATTAGTTAAGCCTGAAAGGCTTTTGAAGATGTTCCCCAGAGCTGAGGGCTGCTGAGCATCCAGCAGGGGAAGAGTTTGGGGAGCTTTGTTAGTCCTGGATGAGCAGATTCCTGTTTTGTATTTGAAATAGATCTGCACCCGCTTGGTTAACAAAATATTATGCTCAGGATAACTACCTGAGCCTCCTGGCCAAGCCAAAGAGCCCTAGGAGGGTTCCAGAAAAGCCAATATTAAATCCAGAGACATCAACATTAGTGAAGTAGGACTAAATTATCTCCAGCTGGTGCTGGCTCTTGCCTGAGGCTCTGACATAAGTAGCTCCCTGGAAAAGAAGGGAAGATGAAGGCTGTGCTAACGAGGAGCAGAACCAAGCTTGGAGCTCAGGTCACGTTCTGTTTCCAGCCCTTTCCAGTCCAGTCAGTGACAATTTTTCACCTCCCATCACTTGTGCACCAGCCACTCCATCAAAGACAAATTCCTCTGGCAGTGAGGAAGGATCCAGTCCCACTGCTGGAGCACTGGAGACGTGGGCTGGCCCTGCTTCCAAGGTCTAGGTGAGAAGCTGAGATTCCCTTGAAACTTCTGGTTTTCTTCACTCAATTAGTTTTTGTAACTGCTAATTGCATGTGAACCACAATCAGAACTCACTACCAAGGGCTTCGCTCCTCACTGAGCAGCACCTTTGAGTGCAAGTCTTGAAATATTCGGGGAAAAAGATGGGTAAACATCAACCACTGCTCTGTGCTGAACAGAATAACAATGCATGAACAAATTAAAAATCAGCACTAACATCACCTGGATAGTCAGAAGCCTTCACTGTGTGTTTCTGATCAGTTCCTATGACAAAAGGGGTCTTGGAAGAAGAAGAATGGATTTCAGGCATGATTTATTTACTGCTGTCACTGTTAAGCTCTCCTTTCACATGTACCTTACTATTATTTTTAATCAACATCTCCAGATTCTCTGGAAAACCCTACTTGCCATGTGAATCTCTATATCTAAGCAACATTGAAAATATCTCTACTCCTACCTGCACCTAGAGCTGCAGAAACATAAAATGATTTGGGTTGGAAGGGACCTTAAAAATCCTCTTGTTCCAATCCACCTTCCTCCATCCCAGGTTTCTCCAAGCCCTGTCCAACCTGGCCTTGGACACTTCCAGGGATCCAGGGGAGCCACAGCTTTTCTGGGCAGGAAGGAGATGGGTATTTGTATGAGTGTGGCACTTGTGCAGCACTTTGGGGCACGTTGTTGGGCAGAGATGGATATAATGAGGCGTGGAAAACATAAATTCAGCTGGCTGGCAGCGCGGGGTGAGCAATTATCCCCGGGGGAACACAGCAGGTGGATTCGTTACTGGGCTGCCTCCGCAATGAGCAATTAAGGGAAAACATCTGTTTCACATCACCCATTCCTCCTTTTCCAGGTTACTCCTCCCGTTTGTCCCTCTGATGCTGCAACCTGGAGACAAGTCACCGCTGCGAGGAGGCTGTGCAAACATCGTGTGTGGAAAGCAGGGGACGTGGCCAGGAGCAACAGGACACGGTAAGGAACATCCGGAATCCACTCCTGACTCCCTTGCTTTATTTTCTGCCGGGCTCTGCCTTGTTCCATTCCAGAGGGGAGCTGTTTCCAGGCGCTGGGAATGGCCCCGTTAGAGGCGCAGAAAATGAATCCCGGAGCCAGCTCTGCTCAGGGACTCGGAATCTCTGCTGCCATCTGGAGTGGGAGCAAAGCCTGAGCATCTGAGCGAGGTTTTCAAAGCGCATTTTGTTCCATTAGCCAAAGTGGTACCTGGTGTTCAGAGTTTTGGAGAGGCTCTGTTTGCAGCAGGAAAGGTTTCCATGCTCCTCAGGGTATCCGTGGCTGGTGCTGAGTGTCCTTGCACTGCTGAAAATTGAGAAAAAAATGAATTTGTATTACCAGCAGCATTTCTTTATGCTCTAGGTGGGTTTAACTGGGAAACATTCTGTTAAGAATGATGGTAAATGCAGAATAACTCTGCTTTAGGTGAGCTGGTTTCAATGCTGCTGCTGTACATGGACATGAAAAGAATAAGAGAAGGGATTTCCCCCCAAAAATTGTGGGTATTTCTCACTGGGGTAAGTTATCCAGTAGCTAACCCTTCCTGTCTATAGATTATTACAATGCCTGCTAAGAGAACATAGAAAAATAATTTTTGAAGGTGTGGACTTCATTATTTAATTTATCCATCTTGTCTAAGCAAGCACTGCTATCTCTGAAAGCCCCTTATCCTTATTGCTCTGGTCTGGGATTCGTTTTTCAAGCAAGGATTAGATTAAATTTCTGTAAAAATATTAAATACACTGGATAAGCAGTGGGGTCTGGCAAAGCATTGGTGTCACCTGCTGTGCACACAGCAAATGTTGGTTATTTGCTTAATATCTTGATCTAAACTCATGAACATACAACTGGGACATAAATTTGGGGAAGAAATGTATCCACCCTCCTTTAGAATGACACGAAAATCACGTGTTTAATTTAAAGTACAACGGAATTGTTTCTTGGCTTGAAGTGCTTAAGCAATATTAGAAACTTTTGCCTAATCTCTGTTTTACAGATTAAAATACAAATATTTCCAGTGCAACCAGAATTTATTCAAACAGGCTATTTCCTGGGGAAATATGCCTTTGGATGTGTTTCTATCAGCTCTCCTGGAAAAAAAAAATGCACGCAATTAGCGTTGCATAATCATCTAGAGAGAAAAATGGGCCAAAACCTGAGTGCATAAAGAGAATATTGCAACTGTGGAGTGTAAATTGCTTGTGGCTGCCAGGCTGGTTGTTAGTCCTGGGGGCTAATGCCAGTTAGAAAATCCTAACTGGAAGAAAACAGCAAGGCTGGATATGTCCAGGAGAAAGATGAGAGGAGCTGTTCTATAAAATTGGGAAAGCAGAATTCCAGAATGACAGGTGATTTGTTTCATATATACCTTGTATACCCATCAGTGACATTCAGGCCAAAAAGAAATTGTTCCAGTCCTTGGTGAGGGTGTTCCTCTCTGAGTTCATGGAGATTCCATTGGCTCAGGAGCTGTTGCTAAATAATTTTCAGTAATTGCTCCATTCTTTCCCATTTTGGTGGTGAAATCAGTTCTGTGGATCAGCTCCTCTTCCAATTAAAACAATTAGCTGATTAAACTCCCTCCAGGCAGTGAGGCTGGGTTTGGGTGATTCTCACAGTGCAGTGACTTTATTTGGTGGGGAAGATGCTGGGACTGAGCTGCTCAGGGTTAACCCCTTCACCTCTGCTCCTCACCTCTTGCCAGCTGCAGTTTTTATCAGCTGGGATGTTCCTTGCAGCATTTCTGAGCAGCTTCTGGGCTGGGAGCTTCCATCCCCTAAGTGCTGCTGAAGTATAAACAAGAGCAATAAAAAAAAACCTTTTCCCTCTGCTAATAATTCATTGGTGTTTTTATGCAGAATTCTGGCCTGGAGCAAAATATAATTGGCAGGCAGCTTTTAACAGGGGAGGCCACAGTGACCTGTTTCAGCAAGGGACCACAGAATAACAACCCCATGTAATGCTCTAAACATCACTGAAATCACAAACAAAGCTTGGCTTGGAGAGCTCCTCCAGGACTGTTTTTCCCATTCCTTCCCTGAAATACCTGGGAGAGAAAACCCCAAACGGACAGGAGGACAGAGATTAGGTTATTCCATGTGTCAGTGGAAAAATAGCTGTAATAAATAAATATATGGAGTAAAAATGCAGGTCTGACCTGCCCCCAAGCCTGTGACATTTACCATACATTTAGGGTCACCAGATTTGCTAAAAACTCTGCCCTGAGGGAATTTTGACACTGGCAACTCATGAATGAAAAAAAACAGAGGGATGTATAATTTGCTGGTTAACTCTGATTTCTAAATGATTCATTTGATGTCACATGTTCCTGAAGATATGAAATGGTTCTAATTAAGGGCAGATGTGCAAAATATAGCCCATAGGATGGATATAGGGAAAGCACATTTTCCATGTGAGTGGCAAAGCCCACAGCCACAAATACCTCTCCAGTATGGCAGCCTCAAAAATGCATCCACAAATATTATTCATCTCAGTGGTCTGCAAAGATTTATCGGGGGTTACAGCTTCCTGAAAATATCTGTGAGACTCAGGGGTTTGGGGATGTGTGTTTGGCACTTGGCAAACAGTCACTTGCTTTTACTATACCCGCTAAGAGAGCAGCAATTATGAGTAAGACAGTCTGGAAGAGACTGAAATGTTCAAAAATGGATATTACAGGGAAAATATAGCTGGATGTTTACAATAATTTCTTCAATTTAAAGTCATGAAAAGCATCTTGCCACATGTCAGTAGGTGTGCTTTTACTGCCTGCCTTTTTTGGGGGGGAGGGAGAATATTTTAGAAAGGAAAATCTGTCTGAATTTGCCCCAGATGCTTTAAAAATAAGTTGTCATTTTGGGTTGTGAAAGATGGTTTGGATTGGAAGGGATTTTAAGGATGATGGCAGGGACACCTTCCACCATCTCAGGCTGTTCCAAGCCTCATCCAGCCTGGCCTTGGACATTTCCAGGGATCCAGGGACAGCCACCCTGTGCCAGGGCCTCCTCACCCTCACAGGGAAGGATTTCTTCCTGATATCCCATCTAACCCTAATTTTTTGCAATTTAAAGCCATCGCCCCTTTGTCCTATTGCCAAATGCCCTCTCCAACAAATGATCACATAATCCTGAAACTCCAGGGGTTGAGTAAGAGGCGTCTCACTGATGAACAATCACAGCTTTCCTGATGGACATTGCTGAACCCTTATGTCATATCTATAATTCCATGCTTTCTCCGTGGTCCCTGAGGCATTTTTAAAAGCTATCCCTCACTAGTAATAAGAAAAAAGCAGAAGTCTCCATGGGATATTGGCCTGAGAGCCTGCTTGAGATCACTCACACCCAGGAGTGTGCTGAAGGCGGTGAGGATAAAATAATTCAGGATTTCTTTCCCACATCCACAGAGGCTGTGGAGTGCCATTAATGTCCCTCAGAGCTGGATTAAATATTTGCTGATGAGTCTCATCTTCTATCTCTCTGTGTCCAGCTGAGATGGGTATTTTTAATGACTCTGGGTGCAGATCTGAGCGCAAACACCGAGACCCAGATTTACTGGAGTTTCTCATCTCTTGTTTCAAAAAGAGATAAAATGGGGATTGGTCCTGTGCCTCAGTTCTCTTAAACAAGTTTTTTGGACCTGATGAAGTTGAAATCAATTATTTTTGTCCCTTCCAGCTCAAGATACTCTGTAATTTTGTGATCTTTTCTGGCAGGATTTTCTCACTTTTCTTCTTGACTTTATCCCTTTGATGCTATTATAACTCATAGATGTTTTCTCCAAAGCCCCATCAATTTCAATACAATAAACATTTCAGATAATCCATCATTAAAAAAAAAATCAATCAATCAATATTTATTTAGGTTTGTACCTGTATCAGATTTCCAGTCCCCCTACAGAAATGGAAAGTTTTTCTCCAGAGCACTTGACATGTTGGTTGAGGACTTCTCCTTTTTACCCTGATGCTGAACTCTGACAAAATGTTCGTGTGTGTGAATGAGCTGCAAGGTCAGATGTGCAAATATATAATGGATTGTTGCAGATAAAATGGACTGAACCTTTGGGGTTTTTTTTGGCTTTTTATAAATGTCTGTCTTCTCTCTGAAATTTTTATATTTGCACTCAGTTTACTTAGAAGGCAACACTGAAGGGAGAATTTTGGAGGAATTCCATCTTTGTCCTGAGTTATTAACTTGTCTGAAGAATAGCAATGATAGAAAATCTGGGGGACAGAAACAGAAATCAAAACTACCCCAAAAACGTTGCATCATTTCCCAGGGAGGAAGGTTGTTCAGTTTACTGTAAATCTGCTGATGATTCCTGTGGTCACAGTCCAAAGCTCAACCCATTCCTGGTGATTCTCTGAGATACAATCTGTCAGTTTATCTCATAAAACCAAAACACAGAGTGAAGACACTGAGAGGAATGATTCACAATAAAATCTTACAACCGGAAAAGGTGAATTCTGGTGACATTTTAATCTTCATTGTGAGAAAACTGGATGTAGATCCCACCACAGAAGTCTTAAAATACGAAACTAAAAAAAGGAACAAAGTAAATTCTTTTAAACCTAGAACCAGGGATTTATAAGATACAAGTCAAAACCCAAGTCTTGGGTGAAGTTTTTGGGAGTGTGGGAGATTACAGTTTAGAATAAATGAATACAGCTGTGATAGAAGAACCCTTTCAAAGTGATGCTTTATGTGCTAGGAAGGGGCTTGTAACATAACAAAGGCATTCCCTAAAATAGAAGGCACAACAGCAACATAAAACACTCATCATGTTTCCAGTGGGAGGCAAGGATTTGCACTCCTAACCTCCCACGTTGGAGCTGGGCCTTGAATGGCATTTCTGTTCTCTCCTCAGCCGAGCTAATGGCAGATCCCAAGAAGTGCCAACACCGCCGCCAAAAAAGCTGGAGGTGGCAGGAATGCTGCTCCCAGGGGACGTGGGAGTCACAGCAAATCCTCAGCTCAGGGCTGGCTGCTCCTGACTGAGCAGTGTTTTCAGCAGGAAAAGCCCAAGCCTTGCCCAGAGGCAGAGGAGTGCTCCAGATGGGTCCCGTGCCCACTCCAGCATCAGCGGGTGAGGTAATGCCCTCCCTGGCTGCCAGCCCTGTCTCAGGCTGGGATATTTGCTATTTATTTGCTGTTTGTTTGCTATTTTCCATTTATTTGCTATTTACTCGTTGTTATTTATTTATTTGTTTGCTGTTTGCTTTAGTCAGGGGCCGGTGTTGCCTGTGGGTGGAGGGATCCAACCAAATTCCCGATGGCTCCGTGTGTCCTTTTCATTCTTGGCAGGGGGAGTTTGTCTCCTTTGACTTCCCCCTTCCATAAAATTCCCAGGTTGGGTGGAATTCCCCTGAAATCCCCGTGAGCTCTGTGGAGGGAGGGTGGCATTGCAGCTCCTCCGAGGTCCCTTGGACACCTGAGTTTGGGATAAATCATCCTCTGGACACGGCAGGGCAGGGAACGGCCCCAGGCCAGGCTGAGGTTGGGCAGTGGGAAAAATTTCCTCATGGGAAGGGTTGTCAAGGGCTGGGACTGGCTGCCCAGGGAAGTGGTGAGGTCACTGTCCCCACAGAGGTGTGAAAATCACGGGATGTGGCACTTGGGGACACGGGGGAGCACCAGGCTGGGCACTGCATGGACTCGAGGGCCTTGGGGGAATTTTCCTGTCAGAGCCCTTGATACACAAAATTTCAGGCTTTCTGTGCTGACAGAAACTGATCCTCAAACTAATCCTCCTGCGTTTAACCTGAAGCCATTAAAAAAGCTTCCAAAATTAAGTGATAAATCCGAAATTATGAGTCTGTAGTTAAGTAGTGTGTTATAACACAAAGTAAAAAATTTAAAATTTTTAGTATGTAATAATTTGTATATAACAAGATAGAGAATTTAAAGCGTAAGTTAATTCTTCTTCACAAGTTTAAGTAATTTTGAGATTAATTAAAAAAATCTGCAGTACAGAACACGAATAAGTAGTTATTAAATTAAAAATAAAAATCAATTAGCATCCCATAATTGAGTAGTTTAAACTTAAAATAACCTTAAAAACATAAGGTTTTTACCTACTTCCTTTTCCTACTCCATTTCTACTCTATTAACTTAACATATAAAAGCACTCACAGTCAATAAGGTTGTAACTTAAATACAAAATAATTAACATCCAAGTCCAACAAAAAAATTCTCTCTCTCACACTTTTAAAAATAAGAACCAGAAAAAGCCAAAAATTCTCCTCACACTTTCCAATCTTTATAATTCTATGACAGGCCAGTTTTGCTTCAGGGGTTGTAGAGATGCTGATTTTCCAGTCCCCATGTGAAATCTTAGTTTGGGAGGGTGACAATCAGAGCTGAGTGATGGTGACCTGGAGAAGGGGCTCCGACTCAACCTCGGAATTCTCTGAGTGACCAAACCTGGGTGAACACGTGGGAACAGCTCCTGCCAAGGGCAGTGAGGGGGAGTGATGGGAAAAAAATGGAAATCTGATTATTTGATTATTTTTTTCCCCATGTTTTGGTTCTCTGGACAGCGTATTCCAAAGGTGTGTTTTCCAGTTTCTCTTCAGTGTTGGGTATATCAAGTTGGGAGGGATTTGGGATGGATTGTTCTAAGATGGAGCTGAGCTCAGCCCAAACTCTTGCAATTATTTGAGTTTGGATTTTCCCGTTTAAAAGGAAAATCCTGCTAGGAAAAACTTGCTGTATTTGCAGGAAATAACTGGAAAAAGAACGTTTCCCTGTCTTAGAGTGAAACATTGCTAAAATCTCACCTGTGAAACACAATATAAATTTATTGAATTAAGTCCCATCTTAATTTTGGTGAGTGAGGTGGATTTTCAAAAACAAGTTGATGTTTTCACGAGTTGATTGTGCCAGACATGATCTCTTTTGAAATTTTTAAATTTTCAGACAGAAGATGATGTTCCCACAAATTGTCAGTTTTGTTAGCTGGGACAAAACTTTAATTTTTATTTCAAAATCTTGCTAAGGGTCCCAAACTTGAGTCAGAAATGGTAACATGGCTTAATTTTGCAAACATAAGAACCAAAATGTTTTGTTTCTGTCCTTTTAGTACTTTTAATTTTGTTCATTATTAAATATTTCAATTGCTTTCCCTTCAGCGAACTTCAAAGTTCAATTACGAATGAAGCCAACAAATTTTTTCCACAAAGAAGTGTTAAATGAAGTTTGTTGGTGTTTTTCCATAATTATTTCAAGTGTTGATCAGGTGGGCTCTTCAGAAAGGAAAAGACACAAGAAGTCCTCTGAAATATCCACTGATAGAAGTATTTGTTAATGTGAAGAAAAGTGGGTTTTGTTTTTGTTTTCAAAAATATTGCAGGCATTTCTTATTTCTGAGAATTTAGTTTTGAATGGGGAAAACAAAGAAGAGAAATTCCAACTGGTGCATGGAGGCATCATTGACTGTGAAGGGTTTGCCAGACGGGGACAGATTTTTAAAAGGTCTTGGACCCCACTCAGGGGAAATGAGATTTTAATCAGATTTCACTCAGGTGTCCAAAAAAAAAAGGGGATTTATTTCTAAATCACCAGTGACCTGTGGCTACATCTTTGCAAATCCAGTTGTCATTCCCAGCGGGAGCTCCCTGTTCTCCACAGAGCTGAAATCCACATCTGGAAATCAAAAGGAGCCCTTTGTGCTTCTGAAATTCCGGCCCTGGCCAAGAGCTCTGCAGCCAAGAACAAAAGTGAAGTGAGCTCAGAAAGGGCGAGTCATCAGCCTGACCTTTGGTAGCCAGAAAAATGCAAAACATCTCAGAGTTATTCCCCAAACCCAAGTCAGGTTTCACCAGTGCTGAACAATCAGTGAAATAATTGGGAATTTCAATAATTAGCCAATCTGAAGTCGCTGCTGGTCTCTGGGTGATTCGTACTTGACAGTGTGAAAAAAAAACTGAATCCACCTTTCCAACCTGGTGCAAAGAGTTTTTTCAAGTTTTTTATTGTGGTTCGAGTTTGATCTTTTGTTGTTGTGGGTTTTTTTGGGGGGTGTCGTGGTTTGGGATGGGTTTTTTGGTTTGTTTACTTGTTTTTTGAAATTGTTGTGAAGGAATTTTTTTCCAGCATAGTGACTGGAGCTTGTTTAAGTTTCTATTTACTCCAAAGGGTTGTTATGGAAGAGCAAACCTCATTGTTCTAAAGTGAGTAAATGATAAATGAATGTGTTTGGCAGCAATAAAGCAAAATAAGTTTGTCTGGAGAGAAAGGAGGTGAAGATCCTGATTTTTTTTGGATTTTTTTTCTCCTCTCCATCCTCCAGCACGATGGGTGATGCTCTCCCATGTCCACCAGGTCATTGTCCATCACTGGACTTGAGAAATTTCTTAAATTATTTTTATTTATGAATAATCACTCCACAGAAAAAATCTTTTTGGGAGATAACAATTGGAAGAACAAGGAGAATCTCACAGTGGAAGTCACAACTTGTAGAAATGTTATGTTCATTGTAATAAGAAATACCTGAAAATTTAAAAAAACATTTTGCTGTTTAATGTATCACAAATATCAAGCTGCACCCAGGAAAGGAGAGAGCTGATTTAACAACATCTGGTCCAGATACTTGAAATGTCTGTCATGGTAATTACATGTTAAGAACAGGATTTCACACTGCATGTAATATCAGAAGCACACTGGTTTTAATTATACATCACCCAAAAAAGGGCCTTGCTGCCTTCTGTTTTTAAATTAATGTTTTTATCCAGACACCACCTGTCCAGGTAGGTAATATTACAGCTTCTGTTGCTTCTGAGAACCACCTGATCATTGATGGATTTATGCTCACTGCATAAAAATCCTTTTTCTGAAGCCTACAAGTTCACAAAAATATAATTATTGCTGCATTGCAGTCAGAGAAAATTTCAAAACAGCAGTAAGAGATTTAAAATGTCTTTCTATGAATAAAAGAAGAAAACTTCTGTTCCAAAAATACATTTAGTGACTTCTGCCTCACCATTTTGCATAGCAACAAGTCCTCCATTAAGTTTTAGTCTCTCAGACACCTCTCCCCATATGCAGCATTGAGTTACTTTCCATTAAAATCAACCTCCATGGCCTGAAAACATCTTCCCCAGCACTGACCTCGCCAAAGAAATGTTATTTCTGACGCCCTGCCCACAGCACTTTGTGTTCTCTCTTAATCAATCAAAGTGTCCTTATCTTTGCTGCACTTCATCTTGTCTAACAAGGCTTCCCAAAAGCACCTGAATTTTATTTCTAGGAATAAATGTGTTGTCTTATTGGGACCATGTGTTCTCCAGAGCCTGCCCCGTGCCCTCACACAGGAGAATCCACACTGATTCATTCCCAGAGATCAAATTTTGAACGCTCACATTATTTTTATTAAACTTAACTCTGGTTCTTTTTTCCCCTGCACCCTCCAGCTATGTCCAGCCTCGGAGTCAAAACAGGAATAAATGGAAAACACGTTGAAAAGAGGATTATGTCCATATGGAGGAGGATTGAGACCCATTTCCACACTGGGAAGACTGAGTTATACCAGCCAGTTTTGCCTTTGGCTCTCCACCTGAGGTGCCTGTGCAGGTGAGTCTGTGCCTGAGCACCCAAGGGAAGCTCCCTGGGAAGGGCCTCAGCAGAAAGTGCTGGCCAAGCTCACAAACCTCCACTCAAATCCTTTCTGTGGCCACAGCCTGGCAGGATTTGAGTGCTCCTCCCGTGTCCCTGGCTGCTCTGTCAGGTTGGATCATGCCAAGGTGATGAGAAACCAGCTCGAGGTGTCCTCTTGGCTGTGCCACTGTCACTGCATTGTGACACGAGCAGGGCTCAGGAGATGTGAGGCCACCTCTGGGTGAGTTGGATTTCTCCTGATATTGATAAAATTTATTATTGAAATCCTGATAAAACTCAGCCCCTGCCTTGAGTGGGTCCTGGCTGAATTGCAGCTGTGGCTCAGAAAGTGATGTGAGAAAGCAGGGAGAGGAAAAAGAAAGAACTGCTCAAACCTCAGCAAGGTTTTGTCCATCTTCAGGGCTGCTTTTGTGCTGGAGTGCTTTGGGACAGGCTGCTGACATCTGTTTGGAAAATGATGCCACATTCTGTCCCTCCAACACCCCTTTCCACAAGCCAGTGCTGATTATCAGGGTGGATGTGGTGCTGAAATCTGGTCCTGATCTATGAAATGTGCCCTATAACCTTTTGTCATTCCCAGAGTGAAAGTTGTCCAAGCACATCCTCATCCCACAACTTTCCTTGGAAATTATCCTCAACCCTCACGTTGTACTGAGGGATGGAAAACATTGAGAGATCTCTAAAGTCAACAAGATCAGGGCAGGAGCCCAGATTTCTCCTCTCTGAGCCACAGCTGCCCAAAATCTTGGTAAATATCAAAAAGGCCATTCCAATAGTGAGAAATCAATTAAAAAAACCCCCAAAACAACCTAGAATTGTAGAAATGTGAAAAACCTTTGCTGTAATAGAAACAGAGTGCTGAGAATCAGGCAAGGTTGTGCCCACAGCTCAGTTTAAAAAAAAAAAAAAAGCCAGATTAATGGGCATAATCAAACCTGACATTGAGTAAGAGGCAAGAACGAGTAATCAGATCCCAACTTAGCTGATGCTGGCATTACTGGGAGCCTGGGGCACAGTCCAAGGATAAAAACATAATGTCTTATCTAAGCAAGGAGTCATTTGTGCACCACTGGTTACAACATGTTCTTAAAAAGGGAAAGAAGGAAAAGGAAAATACGGCACATGAAATTATTTTATTCCCCAGAAACGATAAGAAAGTAAAGCTGAAAGTTTCTACACCCAATCTTTATAGAGGAAAAGCCTATCTAGAGTTAACCCCTTGCAATATCCACTGTACAACCCCAGGATATGAAAAAAATACTAAAACAAAAAGTGAAATGGGGATTAAATAAAATTAGGATAATGAAGACAGTTGAAACCCCAGATTTTGGAATATTTCTTGCTATTTGGAGGTTGCTGGGATGCACAGGGCCAGCCTGCTCCTCGGTTCAGTGAGAGTTCAGGCAGTCTGGCAATCTCATCCTTTTGGCCAAGACTCCTTTTCTGGCAACACATCTCCCTGTTTCTCAAGACTCTTCTTTTCCTCCAGATTCAACAGGATGTTGACCTGGATCTCTCGGAACAGCTCAAGGGGAGGAAAGACCCTCTGACACAAACCCACGTCACTGGAGAGGGAACTGTAATGTCAGGGAGGGCATCTGGAAGATCAGAGTGGGAATAAACCAATCACTCCAAGCTGAACGGCTTTGCATGGCTGAGTTTTATTTCCAGCCTTTTGAAGCACAGCTCATGAGTCTTAACCAGAAAAGAACTTTTGTGTAAGATTCGGTAAATCAAAAAAGCTGGTTTGCGTAAAATTCAGTAAATTAAAAAAAAAGCAACAAAAACCAGACCGAACACCATGAGCCTGTGGGGGGAAAACTGGAATTGAATTTCTGTAACACTTACCTTTCCCAGAAAAGCCAGGCATGGGTCAGTGTGAAATGCAACACCACACATCTGCGAGGGAGTGTGCCCTGTTCCTCCCAGCCTTTTCCATTTTCATCATTTGCCATCGTTCGAGACCTTCCAGGATGGCAGCACAGCCCAGCTCCTCCCCAGAGGGAGCTCTGGGACTCTGGGGCTGCCTGGAGTCGGGAGGATGACACAGGTGAGAGGGATGGAGGGTGGTGGGTGGATGTCACCTCCTCCACCTCGCCTCTGCCTTGTGGAGCAGGGTGACACTCTGTGTGCAGCTGGGATGAAGCCTCATTTTCCCCTTCCAGCTGGAGGTGTGAGCCCTATGGTGTCCCATGGAAATGACTCAGGTTCTCTGTGCTGGCCTGCCTCGATGGTCTGCGTTCGGTGGGACATTGATCTATTGTCCTCGTGAGCCTCAGGTGACACCATTTGCTCCTTCCTCAAGGGCAGACGGGCGAGCAAGGTGACGATTGGTGACTGGACGTGACCACAGCTCTGCCCTGGGAGAGTGACACATGTGTGTGATGGCCTCTCCTCAGCCCTTCTCAAAATGTTTGTGCAGGAGCAGCCATAAATCGGGCGGTATTGACCCGAAGATGCAATCCAAGGCGTTTGAGCCCAGGCCTTATCTACATCACCTTATCAGGAGCGAGAGCGAGATGCACCCCGGGAAGGGAGGGGACTGCACCAGAGGGTTTGGCCTCGTCCCTTCTGTCCTGGCACGGGGAGGGGACTGCGGGCAGAGCTGGGTAATGATTTGTCATGGCCAGGGCTGGGGTGTCTCTCTTTGCAGAGGAAGCCTTGGCCGTGATTGACAGTGGGGCTGTTTCTGCCGCTTCTCCCGCTGCTGTCAAGTAATAATGAAGCTTTGTCAGTCCATCATGGACATGGATATGCCAGATTACGTCGACTCCTTGGACTCCTCTTATACCATGCTGGAATTCGACAACCTCCGCGTGCTCCCCAATAACACCGGTGAGATTTTCACTCGTTTTCTCTGGAATAAGCCCCACTACGTTTTCCACAAAGCTGGACACAGAGGGAAGGCTGGTGGGAGGTGTGGGGCAAAGGGTGGAAGGGGTAATATTTAAGCAGCTGACCTGTCAACCTCTGTTGCATCTGTGGTTATGTTTGGGTTACGTTTCGCTTGCCGTTCTGGGTTATTTTTTTCGTTGATGGGCTGAGCGTCACGCCTTGAAGAGCCCACCAGGTTTTGCAGGTGTTGGTAGAGATCTTCATGGCATTACCTGAGTTTGTGTTGCTTATGAGAGCAGTTATTACCAATATTTCTTGTCCAAATGCGTGTTTCATTCCCATATACGACTTCAGTTGATATTTAATCCTCAGGAAAACATGTTGTCCCAAGTGACATTTGTCTGTGACTGTGTGCCCTGTTTAAATTGGTCCTGGGAGCTTGGGTTGAGGAGCGGTACCCAAATCATTGCTAGCTTTGTGTTCCTTCTCTGGCTACCAAGATGGTCCAACAGTTTTTAGGGCACAAAAGGACCAGGCTGGGAGGCGGGAGTGTTTATACGCCGAGACTTCCGCTTTGCTCGCAGGAATAAAGAGCTTTGTGTGGTATTTCAATTTTCTGCAGCCAGAAGTGCTCCGACATAAAGTGAACTCCATTCTGTGAAACCAAATGTAAAAATAAAGGGCGTTTTGCTCAAATTGCACGGAACCAATCGTGCAGCTGAATGGGATTCCGACGTTAGCGATCCCTTTGGAGAGTTTTGGCGGCCTTTTAATTTGCTAAGGAGCTTAGTGAAATTGAGATGGGATTTCCACATTTGCTCATTAGCTGGCTCATCAACAGAAATCAGGGTTTCAGCAGGGATATCACCTACAATCTAAAATGATTAGTCTTATTATTGTGGAGCGTGGAGGGAGGTCAGGAGACAAGTAAAGTTAAAAGGCCTAAAGGAACTTGAATTTAAAATTGCCTTCTGTAAAGCTCTGGCTGTCCACAAATCAAGGATTTTCAATGTATATAGTTCTTGTAAGCCCCAGATAGACTGGATCTTATTCTTGAAGAAAGGTTTCCATCTCCCATCCTACTCCAGAAATGTCATTTAACACAGGTGTTTCGCTTTGTCACTTCCCGTGACAAACAACAAGATATTTTTCACTTTTTGAAACGGCACAAATTTCCTCAAAATTCGATATAATTTTGCAAACGAACCACCAATGCCTGTTTGGGCTCTCTGTTGATTCATGCAGTAGAACTGACAGGTTGAGTTTTTTTCTGAACTTTATCGAGCTCGGTATTGTGTTATTTGTTTAGCTGTTAATGACTAACCAGCTCTCTCGGGAAGTAGCTGCTTTGAAATTAGCTTGTTTGTCTTGGGTAAGTGTCCTTTTCTACAGTTTGTAAAAATAACTTCAAAAAAGACCTGAAATGGCCATGCATGGAAATCTATTGCTGTCCAGCTGAGTTCAGCCCCCTGAGGTAAATCAAAATCGCAGTTTCCTTGTGGCTTCAGAAATATTTTAAAATTTTTTGGAATCAAGAAACAACCTCATTTTAGGTATTTTTTATAACTAGAGTGAGTTTTTTAAAGATTGTTTATATCTCCCCTAAAGTTCATCTGTATTTTCCCTACTAAATGATGACAGCTTTGCCCTCTATAAACATGAGCAGGAAAGGATGCAATATTTATTTTGATGGACTCAGCGCAGTTTCTTACCTTCTGAACATTTCCAAAAGTGAAAACTGGGATATTTTCAAATAAGGTCATCCCTTTCCTTCTTCAGAACATTATTTCATCAAGATTTTGAGTGGATTCATTTTGTGGAGCACTTCCTGTGTTTAGATGTTTCTTCTTCAGGAAACTGCTATCATTCTGAGATTTATCCAGATATGTCTTTTGGATTTTCCATCTTCGAATATCCCATAATTTGCCAAATATTTTAAGATTAATCCAAAATAAAGACTAGAACACTTTATGGGAGCGATATAAAAAAAAAATTAAGGTTTAAATTGAAAGACTGGCAAAAGGAAAGGAGCAAAAATCACTGCTAATTCTGTCTTTCCTTTGAGAAATATGTTGTAACAGCTGAAATTTTCCAAATTTGTTTTGGTTGTAGCACTACAACTCATATTCTCAGTTTTTTTGTGTGGTTAATGCCTGATCCCTTGCAGTCCTGTCAGAGTTGTCTCGTTTTGGTGAAGATGGGAAGCATTGCTGCAATGCAGCCCCAATTCTCTGAGCCGGGGACTCTTTCTCCCAGGGTGGTGCTCGTTGTCCTGCCCCAGATCCACACTGATCCTTGGGACTCTGGCACAGGGTTGAGGAAATCTTTCCCAGCCCTGCAGGAGCCTGACCCAGTTCAGACCATGCAGAAGGCACCAGAGAGGTTTGGGCAGGGATTTACAAATCCCAGGAGCAGCAGGAGAGCCTGGAACAGCTCTGGCCTTTCTGCTTGGCACCTTCACCACCTGTGGTGATGCCTTAAGTTTTAGTTTTTATAATTTTTAGATTCTGGGCTGTTTTAGTGGGTAGTTCTGGGTTCCATATTCAGTGCTACTGAGCTCTCTTCACAGAGCAGGGAGACAAAACAATTCCTTCTCCAGCTTGGGAACAAGGACAACTTTCAGGCCCAAGAACAAAACCAGCGGTGAAGGGAGAAGGAAAACCAAGGAGGATGGAGCTTCATAAGCTGGAGCTGTAAATAGACAATTAACTCCAATGTGCTGATGGAGCAAAATTTATAAAAATATAAGACGTGGTGACCAGGTGTCCGTTCTGTGCCCATTTTGGGTTCGCCTTGGCTGTGGCTGCCCATTTTGTGCCCATTGAGGCCTTTTAATAAATCCCTGTGTTATCCTTTTAATAAATCCCTGCTTTATCCTTTTGCTCTGGCTGGTCTCTGTTCCAGCTCAGCCTCCACAAGACATCCGTAGGATGTGGGATCCCTAAATCACAGCTATGTTTTACATCTCAAAAGCTCTTCTGTTTGCTCAAAGCTGATGCAGGAAGAGGCTGACCAGCACGTGGACAGGGTTTAAACCCCCTCCTGCCCTACATTTGTGTGTACAGCTTTCACAACGCTGGCTTTGGCACCCAGTTTGACTCTGTGTGAGTTCAAGCCCTGAACCCACACTTGTGATCTCTTCACATTCTAGCCCAGCACATGTAATTTGGGGATTTGTTAACTGCAAATTATGTGCACCAAAATTTGGGTTTCTTGGTAGATAAAAGCCACCCTGGAAAGTGTTGCAAGACAATTTTCTTTTACAATGTGTATCAAGAAGTGCTGTAGCCAGTAAAGGAGCTGAAAGAAAAAGCAGTGAAGGGGTCAGGCATCATGAGAACATCCTCAGTGTCATTTCTTATCCCTGTAAAACTGGCATTATCATCTCAGCCCTGGTTAGGCAATGATTTCCATACAGAGGCAGCAGGTACCAAAACATTGCTGTGCATTTCAGTGGTGAGCTTGGCTGATCCCAAATCTGGGGAAGCCACTGGGGTGGTCTTCTCAGCCTTAGGGAGCTCCCAGTCTGCACACTGATTATATATGCCTCACAAAAAAATGGTCAAAACTTCAGATATTTCTGCCAGTGAACCTTGGGGACAGCCCCAGTGAGGGGTCAGAGGGACATGAGAGCCTGGGAACAACACAAAATCAGGAGGAGGTATGGTCTCCTCCTGGAGAACAAAATCAAATGGAGATTTCAGAAGCACCATGGAACAGAGTGAGAACTGTTCAGGTTATCTCCTTGTGCCAGGCAGGGATAGGGCACACAAAACAAAATTCACAGGCAGGCAGGGAACTGTGCTTCCAGCCCTTCCTCTGCCTTTCCTCACAGAGATCAGTCCAGGAAAAACCCAAACACTGTTTGGGTTTGAAAGCTGTGTTGGAAGAGTCTCCTGGTGCCTGTGCTATCAGCTGTGCTTTGCTCTTCTCTGAGCTAATTCTCATTTGGAGCCCATCATTAGCTGGTGACAGGAGTCTGTAATTAAAAATCATGATTGTAATTAATGTGCATTCTGGCTTAGGGCTTTCCTTTTATTTCTGTGTCCTTGTCTCTCTCTCCCTTTCTCTCCTTCTCTATCTCCCTCTCTCTCTCCTTCTCTCTCTCCTTCTCTCCTCTCTCTCCTTCTCTCTTTCCTTCTCTCCTCTCTCTCCTTCTCTCTTTCCTTCTCTTCTCTCTCTCCTTCTCTCTTTCCTTCTCTTCTCTCTCCTTCTCTCTTTCCTTCTCTTCTCTCTCTCCTTCTCTCTCTCCTTCTCTCCTCTCTCACCTTCTCTCTCTCCTTCTCTCCTCTCTCTCCTTCTCTCTTCTCTCTCCTTCTCTCTTTTCTTCTTTTCTCT
>VZTB01005271.1:0-46460 GCA_013397245.1 Thryothorus ludovicianus | reverse complement strand
TCTCTTTCCTTCTCTTCTCTCTCCCCTTCTCTCTCCCCTTCTCTCTCTCTTCTTCTCTCTCTCTCTCCTTCTCTCTCTCTCCTTCTCTCTCTCCTTCTCTCTCTCCTTCTCTCTCTCCTTCTCTCCTCTCTCTCCTTCTCTCCTCTCTCTCCTTCTCTCCTCTCTTACCTTCTCTCCTCTCTCTCCTTCTCTCTCTCTTTGATGACAATTTCTGTTCCCATTCAGCCGTTTCAGCTGGAAAGGACACGTGGCTCCCTCGCAGGGTTTGAACTTTTAGCTGTGGAGCTGCCCTAACACGGAGCCACCCAACTCCCTGGTGGTTTATTTGTGCTCCCATGGATACCAGTGAGGGCAAAATTTGGTTTGCTAATTTCCACGGGCCCTCACACACGCGGTGCTGATGGTTCCCTCTCCAGAATAACTGCTTTAAGGCCAGATTATGAATTCCTTCCCTATATCAGCAAGAAGATTCTCATGTTGTGGTGGGTTTATTTTTTGTTGGGAGATAGAATTAGGAAAAGAGCGAAACTCTTAAACTTTGAAAGGTATAAAAAATATTTTAGTAATAGAACTAAAAGAAGAATAATAAGAATTAGAATAAAATTTTTAGAACTTTTTTTCTTCACATTTTCTTTTTTTTTAATTGAAAATGTATAGAAACAACACTTAGAGTTTTTTACTTTTAGAATAGTCTTTGTTTAGTTTACTGAGGGAGAGAAGTAATTTTTGTTGTGTTATGGAGAATTTTTTATAAGAAAACAGACGCGTCCTACTCACATAAAAGAAAAAATAAAGTCTTTTCTGGTGAGTAAATACTTTCCAGCATCAGGAATATTTTGCAGTCAGGACCTCGTTGAAGGATGAAGGGTCCATTGGAGACTTAAACTGTTTGACCTTGGCTTGATTCCTCTGAAGTCCAGAGAGTGGGGTGAGGAGGAAATTGGCTGCCTTAGCTTCAGTTTTGTCATGCAAATTTTTAAAATGGAATCCAACACAGTGCATTTGTTTATGGTCATACACCCCTTCAAAAAATGGATGGAACAACAGATGCCCAAAAGTCCTGCAGTTATCCTCAAAGGAATACTCTGTACAGTTTATTTAATACTGAGTTATTAAATAGTATAAAGTTAAGAATCATAGCAAAAAAACCCCCAAAAATACACCTAAATTATCTATGTCAGAATTGTTTAATAGCAATGTTCTCAAAGGACTCAAGTGTCACTTCCTGACAAGCATCAGAGCTGGGAGAAACTTACACAGAATTTGGGAAGAGGCAAATCTTAATTCCTGTCATTATGACCTAAGAATGAATTTGATGCTGTCATTTTTTCTTCTCAGATTGCTCCCATCTTGCTCTAACCCATTTATTTACTCATCCATACCCCAGAAACTGAGTGTGGACCAGAAGGGTTATTTTAGGAGGTGATAGGAAGTCTAAACTTTGCATTAACGAAAATTGGCTAAAAATTTCTTAATCTCAGCCTTAGCTAAGAAACCATCCAGTTTTTTAAAAACTAAAGCTTTGTTGGCTTTGTTATTTTTTTTTTTTGGTGCATGGGGGAGTTGATTACAATTTTCACTGCACAGCAAATATTTTCACTATAAATTTTTTGATGTGGATTCACACACAAAACCAACCTTCTCTTGCTCTCTCTGGCTATGTACATTCTATGTGTGGACTACCCAGAGCTATTTTATGCATTATGGATTAGAAAATGCTCTCTAGGCAGATCAGATGGTAATTTGGGTAGTTTTCTCTAAGAAGCTGCTAAGCTGAGCTTTCCCCACCTCTGCTGTGAGGTTATCCCACCTCAGAGAAGTGTCAGGGTGTGCCTTGTCCCAGGGACTTTTCCGAGGTCACTGGAGCACGAGATGGGCTCTCCTGGAGCACAGAACATGCTCCCAGAGCTGTGATAAATTCATAAAACCATCCTGCAGCGAGTGCCCAGGGCAGGCTCTGCAGGCAGGTGGGGAGACACAAACTCTGTCCAGCTGCTCTCTTGTCAAGGCTCTCCTGGTTTATTCCTTCCCAGAGCTGTCCCTCAAATTTAGGAGGGTTGAGAGGGCAGTGAGTCTGATGGTTAGGGCAGAGGAAGAGGTTCCAAGGGGAGTTTGCAGCAGTGTGTACACACAGGGCAGGCAGGGGCAGAGCTATTCCTGCCCCAAATGAGTGGATGCAAAGGGAGGACATGACAGAGGGCATTCATATGACCAAATTTTAGGTCCCTAATTTAGAAATCTGATTGTCCTGCACACCTCTGTTGCTTTCTAGTGGAAAGCAGTGAGCCTCTTCAGAGAGAACTTCAGAGGAGGAACCAGACTCAGAGCTGAAGTGATCCCTGTGGCAGCTGCTGTCTCTGCCTTCCAGGAGCTCTCAAGAACAGTCTTTTATCTTCAGCACCTCTGTCATGGGCATGAACTGCTTCATCCTTTCTGCCTCTGCTGCTTTTTCTCTGCATTCTCCTTATTGAATAGCTTTTTTTTTCCCCTTTACTTCTGTGGACACCAGCTTTGAACCACATTCTCCAGGTATCTCATTAAGGAGGTGTTTCCTCAGCTCTAAAAAAAAAATAAAACTCACATGCAAGCGAGGTTTCTTTATATTTCTCCAGAAAAGCAATGATAATCGATAAACTCTCAGGAGCAGTTTGGGTTAGGCAGCTTGAAATCTCTCTGACCACTGAAGTGAAGGAAAACATCAATACCAGAAGCAAAGGAGCCCAACTTGGGAAGAGCACGACCACAAATTTGGATGTTCCCACCGTGTCAGCTCTAACTGTCCCCGTTCTGTGCCCGCAGAGGCCATCGCGGCCGAGTCGGCCAACACCAACCTGCTGCCCAACGGTGTCAGCTCCCTGTGCTCCATCTGTGGGGACAGGGCCACGGGCAAGCACTACGGGGCCTCGAGCTGCGATGGCTGCAAAGGCTTCTTCAGGAGGAGCGTCCGCAAGAACCACGTCTACTCCTGCAGGTACGGGAATTCCGGCGGCTCGTAAACGCGATTTATGGATACGGGAAATGATTTGGGGTGGGGATCAGGGGATCCTCTCTCAAATGCCATGAAGGGCACTGTTTGCAAGGAATAAACTCAGTCCTATCTCACTTGGAGCCTGAGAACTCCAGGCTGAAGGTGCAGGTTGTTGGGTGATGGTTTCACACTCTTCACCCTTCATTTATGCTCTTTCCCAGCCCACTGGCAGCTAAAAGATGAGGGAGGTAGAAAGGAGCTTGAAAGTTTTTTTCCATGTCCCCAAATTCACCCAAGGGGTGGAATTGTGGCCCCAGTTTGGTTTACAAGGAGTAAACTCAGTCCTATCTCATTTGGACCCTGGGACCTCCTGTGGCACCGAGCAATGCATGGAGTGAATTCACCATCACTGCTTTCCCCACGGTGTAAATTCAGGGTAACTCATGGACCTGAGAATCACAGAACCACAGAATGAACTAGGCTGGAAAAGGCCTTTGAGATCCTCGAGTCCAACCTAAACCCTGAGGTTTTACTGATGTGTAAAATGCATAAATACAGGCCCTGAGTGTGGGGTGACACCATGACCTCGTCACAGACCAGCAAGGGGGAGTCAAAGTGGCAAAGGACCAAAGATCCAGAGATTTCATCTTTCTTACTTTTCCTGGTAAAAAACCACAGGCATCCAAGAATCCGTCACCTCCAAAGCTTCTCCATTCTTGTTTTGAAATACAATGAATTATGTACACTGACTTATCAGTGATGATTTTATGAATATTCTGAGAAATAAGTGTGGACAGAGATGATTCACATCCACTTTGGCACACAGGTATACATTTGAAAGAGCTTTTTTGCCAGGAGGAGGCTATAAATTATAAACTTGCTATCTTGATTAACCTTAGAAAAATGACATTTATTTTAGCACAGGAGAAAATGGAAAGAAATCTCAAACCTGACTACACTTAAGCCCTTCATCTCTAGTTAAAACCTGGAAGTTTTCTTTCTGTTCCAAAGCTTTTCCTCCCTCTAAGGACATTTGAAATTTTTCTAATGCGAGTCACCCTGCTTGTCCAAAATGTTCCTGGTGCCCTTATCACTCCAGGACACACCAGCCACAAAAGACACATGAGGTGACAGCAGTGTCCACCTACACAGTGCCCATCCCACGAACTGTGGGATTCCTGAGGAGGAGGTGAACTCTACTACTGGTTTCCTTGAAATTTCAGCTGTCGGTCTCCTGGGAGCATGGTTGTTGCCTCTCCCCAGGAATCCATGAATCTCTGTGATATTTGGCAGCTCAGGGAAGATCCACAGCACTGAAGCCAAGTTTGTGTGCAAGCCCTTATTTGGTGAGCTCAGCCCAGCTCGGAGCTCTGCTTATGGCAGACGTGAATTCCTTTGAAAGTCTTTGGGCCTTTGTACCTTTGGCTTTTTACCAGTCTGGGAAAGTGCCTCAGCTTTTCCAGCCTGATGGTCCCAGAGCAACCCACGTCATCTCCTCTCTTTGTGGAAGATTCCCCTTCCATTGTTTCACCCACCATGGGGAGAGCTGCCAAGCCTGCGTGGGCCACCCCTGGAACAGCACGAGGGTTCCTAAATCCCCCTCGAAAGGAGGAGGAATTTGGAGGCCACGGGGCTCAGAGCAAGGCCAAGACCCAAAGGGCTTGTGGCCCATAACGCGTATGGCTCTGTGCAAATTGTAGAATACCTAACAAGTGAAATCAGACAAACCCCAACACCCAAAAACCGTCTGGAAGTGGGAGATGGAGCTGCTACCAGAGCACAGCTTGGGTCACAGTGGTGTTTTCACAGCCAAAACCATCCCAGTCCCTGCAGGGTGGGTGGTCTGGAGCTGGCAGGAGCGGCCGCGGGGAAGACGAGGAGCTGGGCCCAGCCAACGTTGATTCCATCCCATTCCAGAAAAACCCTGGCTCTTCTCTAGGATCATGCAGTGTGGAGCTCAGGGAGGTCTGGGGCTGGATTTGGGGCTGGATTTGGGGCTGCTCGGGGTGAGGGGGCTGCAGAGGTCGGGCTGGTTGCTCCATGCTGTGTTTCCCCAGGTTCAACCGGCAGTGTGTGATAGACAAGGACAAGAGGAACCAGTGCAGGTACTGCAGGCTGAAGAAGTGCTTCAGAGCTGGCATGAAGAAAGAAGGTGAGTGCAAACAGACATTTCAAACCTTCCTGCTGCTGTCTGGGGCCCTGCTCCACTGCAGAGCATGGTGGGGAGCAGCAGCAGCACTGGCTGGAGAGATGATGATTGTGTGTTGCACAGAGATATTAATTTTTATTACAGCTGAAAGCCACATTTGCCATTTTATCTCAATTTCACTGAGAGCCCCGTGACGTTATTCACCCATCCTGTGAGGCTGGTCTTTTAGTCCTGGGAAAGGGATGGGCTTCCTTAGGGCTCATTTGGTCTCTAAGTGCTTTATAGCAGCAATTTCCTCTCTCCATACCCACTGGCGTGCCTCCTAATCCCACCAGTGCCAATCTCAGCGAGGATCTGCCACCTCCAATCTCATAAATGCCATCAGTTTGCTGCTTCAGGTGGTGTGGTTGGCTCAGCTGATGCTCACGTAGCTGCGTGCAAGGGCAAGGTCCAGCCTGAGCAGTGAGCCTGAAGGAGTGGGAGCCTCTCCTGCGTGGCACAGGGCACAGAGCTCCTGGGGCAGGGTGACTCAGGTGTCCCCCAGAGCTGACTCAGGTACCCCACCAGGGAACATGACTCAGAGCAAAACCCTTGGGTCGTGCTGCTGGGGACAGGGTGACTGTGGAGCCACCACCAGCTCTGAAGGGCCAGTCCCAGACTGGCCAACACCTTTGGTTGTAATTCCCATTGTCTGTATCGAGCAGGTGGAGAGCTGTAGGTTTTTTTAGTTGTAGTTGTAGGTTTTAGTGACTGCCGGGATGTGCCCTTTCTGAAGGAAATACTGTCCTTGTGCCTAATGCTCTGCAGGGAAAAACACATTTCAGCCAACCTGTGCCTACCTGCAGCTTCCCTGGGGAAGTCTGGGATTTATCACAGCACTTCTGGTCTCTGCTTGTCCAGTTCTGCACACTGGGAGCGTGTGGATGATCCTGTTTTACTGTGATTGTCCACTGAGTGCTTGACAAACTGGGGGCCCAACCTACCATGGTACAGATTGTTGGGTGATGATTTTAAACTCTTCACCCTCGATTTGTGCTGTTTCCCAGCCCACTGGGAAAAAGATGAGGGAGGTAGAAAGGAGCTTGAAAGTTTCTTTCCAAGTTCACCAAGTTCACCCAAGGGGTGGAATTGTGGCCCCACTGAACCCAAGGGGAAGTTTGCTGTGGATTTCTGGTAATTCATAAGATTTTACTGGTGATGAAATGATCTTTCCAATGTTGTGACCATATGTTTTCCTGGAGAAGAAGGGTGTCTTGAAATGTGCCATGGATGAAGCAAAAACGCTGGCTGGTTTAATTTAGGAGAAATAGAGTAAATAGAGCAGAGGGAAAAATAAATAGAGCTCAGATTAATAAAGACCAAATTGAAGCTGATCTGGTCAGTTCTAGATGGGATAAAGCCAATTGCCAATGCAGCAAACTGCAGCGCTTGGAAAGGCTGAAATCTGGTTATCAGATCTATTCTTTGAGCTGAAGCATAATTTTTATTGGTTTTTATGGTAAAAGTTATAAAACCTTGGCTCATGCCTCCATCACTGAGTGCAGCTTGATGGGACATGACTCATTTCGAGTTCCACATCGTCACATTCCTTGAAACTTTTTTTATGAGTGCAGTCAGGTTGTGCTCTCGGAAAATGCTCCTGTGTTTGGCAAGGGAGATTTTAAAGCACCTTGAGCAACTGCTGTGCAGGAATTAGCTTGGCTGACCAGAGCTCTGTCCCGAGCACATGTGCAGGACTGGGAAAGAAATTTCTTGCACAATTGTGTGCACAGAAAGAACACATCTATTTGCTCTTGGGTGGTTCTAGATTAATATTAAACAGTATTGCAAAGTGTTAAGGGAAAAGGAGAAGCCATGTCTCCGATGGAGCACTATTGGAGTGTCCAAATATTTGTACAAAACCTTTTGGAGCGTGCAGCAGTTCATGCTGGGTGGTGGCAGCAGTGACATCCATGCTCTGTGTCCCAGCAGTGGCACAACCCCTTTTTCCCTGGCACATTCCTTTGGGGCCAGCCCTTATAACGGCAGTCAGAGTTTCCAGGGTGTGGCAATAGCATTGTTTATCCACAGCACAGGGGAAGAAGCTGGAAACGATCCTTTTCCCAGGCTGACTGGGACAATACACCTGGGGTGGGGTCAGCGGGGCTGTGTCACCCTCGCCCGTGCCCCACTGACCCACTGCTCAGTGCACAGCCTCGGGGAACTCGCTGTTCCCTGGCAAAACTAACTGAGAAATGGGAATTTTGGATCCAGAGGGCTGGTTTTTGTTTTTTTCCAGATCTTCCCGTGTTGTAAGATGAGATGTGACACGTTTGGATATTTCTTTTTTGTCTCATTTTTGTTTTTCTTTTTCTCCTTTTTTTTTTTTTTTTTCCCCTTTTGGAAACTTTTCTAGCGGATGAGGAATTACAAGGAACTGTGTAGCCTGGTAGAAGGGAAATTTCTCCCTAAAGAAAAAAGCCATATAATACAAATACCTGAGCTATGTGGTCTGCCTGGGACTGTAGGATTTAAACTGTGTCAGGGGAGGTTTAAGTTGGGTGTTAGGAAAAGGCTCTTCCCCCAGAGGGTGGTGGGGCACTGAACAGACTCCCCAGGGAATGGTTGAGGAAATTGACTGTAGGATCTTTAGATTTCTTTCTTTGTACACCCTGAACTCCAGCCTACTTTTAGAAAGGACCAAAACTGCCCCAAATAAGAGCCCCACACCTTCAGGCTTGTGAATTGAGATGGGATCCAGATTCCATCAGCACCAACAAGAGCAGGGAAGGGACAGAACTTGAGTCTTGTGGGAAGTCCAGTTCCCAGATTTCCTGGAAAACAGCTCATTCAGACTCACTCCTATCCCAATTGCATTTTTGCTATCAATACTTCACTTTAATAACAACCATTAAAGTTAGGATGAGGGGAGGGGGAAAGCCTGGCCTGAACAAAAAAAACCCTCTTGTGTCCTCATCACTTCTATGATCAGGAGCTAAGGTTTTCAGGTTTTCACAGGAGATTAATTCCTTTACTCTTGTGTTGGGGTTGAGGCTGAGGATGTGCCAGAGGGTGGTCTGGACGTTTTGGGGATTTTCTGGCTGTTCCTCCTGACTTTCTCTGTTGGCTCACAAGGTTCCATTTCTATTGTCTTGCACAACACCACCAGACAGGTTTTTGCTCACTGCAGCATCAGTGGCTGAGTGGAACACCAGGTACTTAAACACTCAAAGAAAACAGTGGGATTCTATTTTTAGCATCTCCCTGAGATCATGTTTAACCTCGACTAAATCAGCAGGGTGTGATTTCTCAAGAGAGCCAGGTCATCTCCTCACAGGGATCTGAGTGCCTGAAAACCTGGAAGCCTTTTGAAACGCCAGCACTGCACTGTCAGGATTCAGTTGCTGGTGGTTAAAAAAAAAAAAAAAAAAAAAAAAAAAGGAGGGTTTAATTTTTAACCTCTCATCCCCTTCAAAGTAGTTTATGAATGTACATGAACTTCTTTAGTTCTATGCAGAAGTAAAAGGAATTTTTGTATCACTTACTGCTGCCACAGTAAGGAGGAGGGAGGGTTTGAGGGAAGGTTTGAGGCTTTGTTTATTATTGTGAAATTGGACAGGTTTATAGGACAGTTTTATTGGTGCTTCACAGGGCCTCTGTCTTGTTTCATACCTTTTGTTTGCACATTTCTTTTGCCAGCTTTCAGAATGCTGGGACTGCAGTTTATTGCAAAGAAGGGTGGAAAAGATAAAGGATCTTCTCTACCTTCAGCAGTCATAAATCAGCCCACAAGCCCATGAAAGGATTAAATGTACGTGTACCACTGGGATTTATATGTGAATAAAACACACCACACCTACAAAATCCCAGGTAGCTCAGGGAAAAAGGATTATTTGTGGACATAAATTAATCAGGCAGTAAGAGAAGTATATTTCTCAGTGAAGACAGAAACACCAGTGAGTGCACCATGTAGGAACCTCCCTCCTCCTGCCCTCCCTGTGCCATTTATCACTACATTTCCAACCCCACCAGCATCAGCTGAGTCTGGGTTTACTGGAATAATGATGGAAACAGTAATTCCCACGTAGGCAAAGCTTGAATTTGGTGGAAAGTTACTGGTTTGCTGCTCTCCCAGCCAGCGCCTGTGCCCCCCTTTGCTCCCTGGAGGTTCCTCATCCCAGGCTCTGCGTGGCAAGGCAGCAAGGACAAACATTTTGGGAGGCAGGGGCTTGTTGCAATCCCACAAGTTTAATTCTGTTTGCCCAGAGCTCGAGGCTCAGCCTTGCTCTGAGTGACAAACCCTTGGGAGGGTTCCCCCTGTGTCACACGCAGAATGTGTTTTATTTTCTCATCCAGTTTGTGCTTCCCACAGCCAGGACACGCTGTAGCCAGGGACAATTCCCTGGAGGGTGACACAGGCATGGCTCTGCCCTCTCTCCCCTTTCCCTGTGGGAAACCCAGGCTTGGGGCCACGCTGTTCCTGGCCAGCACCATCCTGGGGACCCACGGCCGCTGACGTCCCTTCTTGCAGGGGCTCTTTGTGGTTTTCTGGCTTTGGGAATGTGCAGAGAACAGGATTAGAGGGGGAAAAGAAAAACAGGGAGCAGATTTTGCCAGGAAATAGCAGAGACAGAGGGATCCAGCATGGGTTTTTAGTCCTTCCTGCAGGTTTTTTGAGTTTTATTGAGAGCAAAAATCCCAGCTGAGCCCAGCACCCCCAGGGCCAGCACGTCCCTCGAGCACTCCCACTGCCTCACCAGGAGTCACCTGTCCCTTCCCTTTCACAAACACAATAAATACAGCAATATAATCACTGCACAGTAATAGATTAATTTTTGTGGCGGGTGAAACATTAACTCCCCTTTGTATCTAATTCCATCACATCTTGGGTGCTTTCAGCGATAACACCCAAATCACCTTGAGAAAGTCGTTCTGTGCCATCCACTCACACTGGAAGATTGAGCTTATCAGAGCATGAGGGAAGCACTGAAATATGTGCCATAAAAAGACTCGGGGAAAAAACAGGCTGAGGCTTCTTAAAGGAGTCTGTCATGGGGACCAGGTCTGCCTGGGACTGCAGGATTTACATAAAATCAGATGTGTAACTTATTTAGAAAGGCAAAACTTGTCCCTTTTCTTCTGTGCAGGCAGAGAGCCCCACCCTGAGAGCCTGTGGGGGAGCATCTGATATAAACCCAGGTGTAGAAGCTCAGATGGGGATTTCACAGAATAGCCAGAGATTACACAGATTGGCTCAGGCTTGTTTCTCCTGAGTGCTGGATGCTGCCACTCACCTTTCTTGTGGACCAATAAACCCACAAAGTGTCAGGATTATGGTTCCTACAACCCCCTTCACCCTCAGGCTGACCCTCTCCTCATGCTGCTGTCCAAGGAGGGTTAGCAGAGCCTCCCAAAAGCTGTGTTGCTTTTTTCTCTAAATTGATGACAAATTGCCTCTCTGCAGTGTCCATGGCCTGGAAATGCTCCGGGAATGTTTGTGGGTGGCACCTTTCAGAAATGGATTCACCCACACAGCCCCTTGCAGGCAGGGCTGGCTCTGAGGTACAAAGTCAGATCCCCACAAGCTGATCCTGACTGACAGCAAGGCCGAGCCCCAGATCTTGGAAAATAAACACTGCACTCCTGTCGATAAGGGGAGACATTGATTTTTGTCACTGGTGCATGTTTTCTGCCCTTTCACTTTGTTGGCCCCTCATCAGAGGCTGGTTAGGAAAACAGAGCAGTGGTTGGACATGAGCTGGCAGAAAAAAAAAACACCTGCCCTCCCTCAAATTGTGCAAAGCAGTGCCCACGTTTTTGCTTTGTATGGATTCCCAGGAATGAGTCCTGATGCTCTAAAACAAGGCCCAGCAGCGAGGCAAAGACTCAGAAGAATGATGGCAAAATAACTCTGCTGATTCTGCAGCAAGGGAAACAAAAATTGCTGGAAAAAATCTTCTCCAGAGGCCACTTTTGAGACAACCCCACAGTGTTCTACACCCAAGGGGTTAAAACACAGAGTGAGTCGTGCTTTGGCAGCTCTGTTTGAGTCATTCCCCCCAAAAAAGCAAAAGCAGTCTGGGATTTCTGGAAGAAGGAGGAGGGATGTGCTGCACTATCACCACATGCTAAATCTTCCTGCTCCCCCTGCTTTAAGGACATGGCAAGAGCCTTTCTGAGCTGTTTGTAGCCAGGAGCTGTGAGCTGCCAGGAAAACTCTGAGTGTGTTCAGGCTCCTTCCCCCAGCCCAGCTGCTGGACAGAGGCACGAGGCCTTGGGGGACAAACCAACACTGAAACCAGCTCGGGTTAAGTCCAAATTCTCCTTTTATCTCTGCTGCTGTTTCACTCGAGGGCTGCAGTGGAGGTGAGTCAGCTCTTGGAGATCGTGTTGCAGAAATGAGCTGCTGGGTGCAGTCCCTGCCTTCTGTTCCCTGTGCAGGGCAGGTGGAGCAGGAGGATGGATGTGGCTCCAGGGAGAAGGATGGTTTAAAGAGTGGAATGGGCCTCAAAAATCAGTGAGGTTTTATCCAAGTCACCGTGGCATGTCCAGCAAGGGGTCTGGGCTGATCTTCACTCTGCTGTGGTCCCTGCAGGGTGTCCAAGGTCTCTGCTGTGGATGGTTTTACCAGTTCAGGACACTGAGCTGGTTTCCAGCAGGGATTTGACAAACCCTGGCTTGGTGTTATCTTTGTCTGTCTCTGCTGTGTGGGTTTCAGGCTCGCTGAGATCAGCTGCGTGATGGGCAACAGAGAGGGGATGGTTCTAAGGGAGAATCAGTGGATTTAAACTTCCTTTTCTTTGAGTTTCATTCATGGAGTGACCCCTTCTGTGTCCCACAAGTGGGGGTGTCCCCTGGGATCACCACCTGCCGTGCCTCAGGGGCAGGGGACACTCCAAGGCTGCTCTGAGGTGAGATCAGGGGATGATTTTCCAGCACTGAGGTGCAGCCCCAGGAGCATCCTGCTGTGTCAGGGGCTCAGCACAGGAGCCCCCAGTGCAGCCAGGGCAGGGAGGGTCCCAAAGGCCAGGGCTCCAGCAGTGTGGGTGCATTGCCAAGTGGAGAGAGGTGACAGCAAATCCCCAAACACCCCCTGAGCTGCATCAAATCCAGCAAGACCAGCAAACATCCTGTGGGTGTTGCTCTGACCCCCAAATGGCCTCATCTCCCTCTTGTGCTTGGTCTTCTCCCTCTGAAGTGGCCTTTTTCCCTCCCCAGGGCCTGTTTGTTTCAACATCCAAAAACAGAGCAGGGTCCTGCAGGAGCAAAGCCCCATCCACTCCTGTTTAGGGACCACAAGGAGCAGCAGCCACTGGCTGGGAGGAATTTCCCACTGACACAAGAACTAGGAGCTCCTCCTTGACACAAACACTGGGATTTTCTCCTTGGCACAAGCACTGGGAGTTCCTCCCTGACACAAGCACTGGGAGTTCCTCCCTGACACANAAGGAGCAGCAGCCACTGGCTGGGAGGAATTTCCCACTGACACAAGAACTGGGAGCTCCTCCTTGACAGAAACACTGGGATTTTCTCCCTGACACAAGCACTGGGATTTTCTCCCTGACACAAACACTGAGATTTTCTCCCTGACACAAACACTGGGATTTTCTCCTTGACACAAGTACTGGGATTTTCTCCCTGACACAAACATTGTGATTTTCTCCCTGACACAAGCACTGAGATTTTCTCCCTGACACAAGCACTGGGAGTTCCTTCCTGACACAAGCACTGGGATTTTCTCCCTGACACAAGCACTGGGATTTTTCCTCTGACACAAGCACCTCTCTGTCTCTTGTTTCAGCCGTGCAGAACGAGCGTGACAGGATCAGCATCCGCAGGAGCAGCTATGAGGACAATGGCTCTCTCTCCATCAACATCCTCACTCAGGCTGAGGCCATGGCACAGCAGGTAGGACACGTGGGGACAGCCCTCCCAAACGGGTCCCTGGCCCTCAGCAATTCCAACCCTCTAAACCAACCAGGGCTGGATATTTTTTCTGCCCTTGGATGGCTCCTGCACAAACCCAAAGGGAAGAAAATTCAAAATATCCAAAAGCAGACAGGAAAAATCCATTATCAAGGCAATAAATCCTGCGGAAAGCAGACTCAGCCTTTGGTGGGAGATAGAAACCTGAAATTCCAGGGCTGAGGGATGTTGCAGAGCCCAGGTCCCCTATTCCCCCAGCCTAAATTGCTGCTGCACCCCTAAAATCTCACTGCATTCACACAGAATTTTATCCTCCCTTGCTGCACTCTCTGTCCTGCTCCGAACATAATATTCCAGCCATGGCTGATTGTATCTTTCCTCATAACTTCTTTATCAGGATAACAATTTTAGGGCAGAAAAATAACGTGAATAAATCCACTGGGCTCCAGCTGACGCTGATTGCTTTTTTATTTCATGCTCCACCATTAATTTCACCCTGAGCGTCCTTTAAATTCTTATGCAAATGCCCTTTCTCCACTGAAACACACGGTCCAGATGTTGCACATTACATGCAGCAATGAGCCCACTTCCTTTTCCAAAATTATGGGTTTTAACCCTCTCCTTGCCACGCAGCCCTTTAGAGATCAAACAGGGGGCTTTGTGTCCCTGGCAGCGCCTTGGGGGAGGCAAGCTGGATGCATTCCATGCTTTTGGCTGGCTGGAGGGGGTGGTGGGAAGCTGAGACACAGCGCTGCTGGCTCCTGCTGGGAATGGGAATGTCGATTTTTGTCCTGAGAGCTGGAGGAGGGCTGGGTGTGTGTTGGGACTGAGCACCACCTCGTGGAAGCTGCTCCACGGGCTGTGAGCTCAAGCTCCCAACCACACCGGGAGCATCCCTGGTGGGATGGAGGTGCCGTGGAGGGTGACAAAGCAGCCTTGACCTGCTGCAAACACAGCTGGGTGCTTTCCCTTCCAGTATTTATCCCTGAGCCCCGTGCACAGCACAGACATTGCCATGAAGAAGATTGCCACCATCAACGATGTGTGTGAGTCCATGAAACAGCAGCTGCTGGTGCTGGTGGAATGGGCAAAATACATCCCAGCCTTTTGTGAGCTCCCCCTCGACGACCAGGTAACAGCAAATGGCTCTTCCCAGTAAATCCTCTGTGCTTTTGAAAGGAATTCCCAGCTGGTTTAACACACACATCACCCTATGCAGAGCTATAAAGAGCAGGAGAGAAAGGGACCGATTAAAAATAATTTCAGTAGCCAAAACCCCTCAAAATACAGAGCTGGTGACTCTAACCTGCAAAAGATCCAGTTAAAAAATTCTGATTGGTGTCAGACTGCTGCAGTTCTGAATTCCAAGTCAATTCTGATATTGCCTTTACTGGTGCCTAATAATTGAATATAGAATCTGGTTATTTCTGAAGAACTCAAATTGCTCAAGCCCCTCTTTGCTCTTTTAGTTAAAAACAGCTTCTCATTTAGTTTGCCACAAATGTAGCACTTCTCCAAGTGAACATGCACTGATATTTTCTAGCCCTGAACAGAACTTTATCTGTAGATCTGCCAGATCTAAGCAAACACCAAATGGGGCTTAATTAAACAGCAACAGCTCAGCACTCCGAATTCTCTGCTTTTCCAATATAATCTTATTTCTCTCTCCTGTGCCACCTCCAGGTTGCCTTGCTCAGAGCCCACGCAGGGGAACATCTGCTCCTTGGGGTAGCCAAGAGGTCCATACCCTACACTGACTTCCTGCTATTAGGTAAAGTGGAGAAACACACTCCTCCCAAGTCATTCCTGAGAATTCTGCATCCCTGAAACCCACTCTGTGCTCCTGGGAGTGGGCTCCACCTCTGGGTAGAGACACAAAAAGGAGCAAGTAAATCCACTGGGATTTTTGTAGCTGTTCCCTCATGGCTTTGAAATTGTGGGTGAGAAAGCCCCAGTATTTAAATGGCATCTCAACATGGGTTGTCTTCGTTTGTTTCTGAAATTGCCAAGGCCCAAGCAATGAGGTATTTGGGTATAGATACTTTAAAATTTAGCAGAAATGTCTATTAAAAATTACAGTGGAAATAGGTGTTTCCTTTTCATGCAGCTCTCTGCCACCATAGGTGGGATTGTTCTTGGAAAAATGAGAATACTGATCCTGAAAGCTTCACATTAAAGAAAAGAGAAAAGGGATAACTTTGTGTAAGAAAAGAAAGCCAAAAATAAAGCTGCAACACTGCTTGCAAACAGATGCTCGATGTAACACAGGGCAAAGGGGAGCAGAACGTGGAGCAGGCTGTGTGCACAGTGTGGGTGCACTGACGTGCAGCTGAGATAAATGAGGAGCAGGGGATGGGATCCAGGGTTGGCTTCTCCCTCGTGGATCAGATTATAAAGCTGCAGACTGGAAATTGCTGCAAATGGCACCAGGACTATCAGGCAACACTTCTTGGGGTAGCTGCTGGATTAGACCAGAGCTAGAGCCAAAACCTGATGAGGAATTTCCCTTTGTCTTTCCAGGGAACGATTTCATCATCCCAATGCACTGCCCAGAACTGGAAATCGCTCGTGTGGCCACCAGGATCTTGGACGAGCTGGTGAAGCCCTTGCGGGACATCCAGATCGATGACAACGAGTACGCCTGCCTCAAAGCCATCATCTTCTTTGACCCAGGTGAGATTCCTCCTGACTGCCAAGCACGGGGCTTGCAGAGCAGCTGGGGGCTCTCCAAAAACCAGGAAAACCCTCTGGAAACAGCTCTGCATCTCGAATGCCCAAGCTGTAATGAGCAATACTCAGCAGGGCAGCTTTAAGTCAGAAGTGACCTATTCCTGAGTGGTTTAATCCTTAGCAAGGCTGATGTGCAAGGCTCTGCAGGCCCTGGAGGAGTTTGGCAGCTTCAGGAGCTTGGCTTTGGGAAAGCCCATCAGCCTGAAATGCAGGAGATGATGGTTAAGGATGTACGTGCCTGCATTAATTATGTATAAACAAAGCGAGCCAAACGAGGAGCAATGTGGAGCATCTGTAAGAGCCCAGAGAGCACCATCAAAAACCACAGAGAGCTGGGCTGCTCTCAGTGCCCAGAAATATCAGGGATCTGCTAATGGATCTTGCTGGAAGCCAGCAGCAACCCAGGGCAGGGTTGATCCACAGGACAGAGAACAGGGAAACAGAGAAAAAACAGTTTATTTTGAAGCTTTGCTGTGTTTATTCCAGGACAGGGGGTTCTGCCTCAGCCCAGGTTCCAGTTGGTGTCTCCCTGGAGCTCAGGGAGGAGATGGGAGAACATTCCCAAATCCAGACAATGCCCTTTAGTCTTTTAGCATATGGAGAAATCAAAATATCACCCATTAATTATTGGGTCTTGTTTCTGTATTCACTGATTCAAAACCAAGATCCAGGAGTTTCAGGAACATCACAAACTTTGGCTCACCCAAGCCTGCTGTGAACAGAGTGAGGGTGTTTTCATCAAATTGATTTTGACAATTTTCCTTCCCAGCTGATCAGTGTCTCCATGCAGCTTTAGATCAATGTGACAATGAGGGGCTGAGGTTTCAGCTGGAAGGGGGAAGTGTGAAGCTCCCCAGAAGTGAAGTTCATCCACGCTAACGAGCAGGAATGTCCTCAGAGCTTCACGCTGACACACAATCATTTGTTGAGCACTTTATCTAATCTCCTGGCACTGCAACCCTGAAAACGTGGTGCCTGTGGATTCTTTGCAGACAGTGAAGGAAATGGTGCAGTGATCCAAAAATCTCAGGTTTAGATAACAGCAGAGGCAGGAGTGGGAGGCTGTAAACAGCAGCACTTCACCTGACCCAGGGACAAATTCATTTGCTTCAGCAAAGCTGGACCAGTGGTCCCTGAGAGAAGGGATTGACCACAGGTCAAAGACAGGAACCTGATGCTGCAGTGAGTGTAATCACAACATACAGGCACTAAAACTGCTTGCATTTAGTGGTGCCAGTTGTGACTCAAAGTTTTCAGGGGAAAATTCCAGGCTGTTTCCTAGGGAGGACAAATATTTTAACTTCTAAATTTTTCCCCTTTGCTAATGGCAGTGGGCAGACACATCCATGTGAAGCAAGCTCCTATTTTCTCACTGTTTCCCTTCAAAGTCTCCTCCAATTACTGTTTCTCCTCCAATCACTGTTTCTCCACCAATTCCTGTTTCCCTTCCAATTCCCCTCACTGGTTCCCTGTTCTGTGTGAGATGTGAAGCAGTGGCAGCCCAACTTCTCAGCCGACCTTGGAGACTCTACCAGAGCATCACTGCCCTCCCACCCTTCTCCCTGCACACAGCCTGCCTGCCCAGGCCAGCAGCTGACCCCACTTTCCCCTCTCCCAGACTGCAAAGGCCTGAGTGAGCCTGGCAAGGTGAAGAACATGCGCTTCCAGGTGCAGGTGAACCTGGAGGATTACATCAACGACCGCCAGTACGACTCGCGCGGCCGCTTCAGCGACATCCTGCTGCTGCTGCCGCCCCTGCAGAGCATCACCTGGCAGATGATCGAGCAGGTGCAGTTTGTGAAGCTCTTTGGCATGGCCAGGATCGACAGCCTGCTGCAGGAGATGCTGCTGGGAGGTACGGAGCCCTCCCGAGGAGGGGAGGCACAGCTGGGTTGTCTCAAAGCTGTTACAGGGCTGCTGGGGGTGTGTGGGAGGGAGGATGGAGGGAAAGGGGTTTAAACTGAGAGAGAAAGGGTTTAGGTGGGATATTGGGACAAAATTTCTCCCTGTGAGGGTGGGGAGGTCCTGGCACAGGGTGCCCAGAGAAGATGTGGCTGGCACTGGGTCACTGGAAGAGTCCAAGGCTGGGTTGAATGAAGTTTGGAATAGCCTGGGACAGAGGGTGGCATCTCTGCCAGGTTGGATGGGATTTGGCATAGCCTGGGACAGAAATTGGCATCCCTGCCAGGTTGGATGGGATTTGGAATAGCCTGGGACAGAGAGTGGCATCCCTGGCAGGTTGGACAGAGTTTGGAATAGCCTGGGATAGAGGGTGGCATCCCTGGCAGGTTGGATGGAGTTTGGAGCAGCCTGGGACAGAGGGTGGCATCCCTGCCAGGTTGGACAGAGTTTGGAATAGCCTGGGATAGAGGGTGGCATCCCTGCCAGGTTGGACGGGGTTTGGAGCAGCCTGGGACAGAGGGTGGCATCCCTGCCCATGGCATGGGGTTGAAATGGGATGAGTTCTAAGATCCCTTCCAACCAAAACCAAATTTTGATGAATTGTAGCCTGGAGGGTGCCTCTCACTCCAGTGCAATCCCAGAGCCATTCCTTCCATCCCAGCTCTGGAAACCTGGTGAGACTCACAGCAAAGGATCTACCCTGTGGTGTGGCACCTGACTCAGGCTCTGACCTAGCTGAGGCAGTTTAAGGAAGACAAGACATCTTTTGTTAGAAATGAGCAAAAGTTACAACTTTATGGGAAATGTGAGTAAGAGCAGCACTTGGGACAGACCCCCAGGCAGGACAGAGCAGCTGAAACCCCAAACATCCCAGGGGGCTGAGAGCAAAGAGGAAGGAAGCAAAGCTGAGCCATTAACCTTCACCCACAGAGGTCTCCCACATCCTCTGGGTGAAAAAGATTTAGCCCGGAGCATCTGGCCTGTCGGGAATTAGGCAAGGAATGATGTCTCTCCCCAATCCCACCTGCAGGAGCCACTGCTGATCTCCAGTACCAGTCAGCACCTCCCAACCTCAACCTGGAGCCTCTGCCAGGACACGTCCTGCAAAGCAACATGACCTCTGTGATCCACACTGCTCCAGACCGTGAGTCCCCCTTTTTACAATATTTATAAACCATCTTTACATTATTTGCAGCAATGTTGTCAGCACAGCCAATGGGCAGCAGGCACAGCTCAGAAAAAAAAAAAAAAAAAGTGTATTTATTTATTTTAAAGGTTTATTTATTTAAAATAAGTTTGTTTACTAAAAAGGTTACTTATTTATTTAAAAAATTAATTTAAGTGCTTTCAGTTTATTGGAGCAAATGTTTAGTTAAGTTCATTAAGTTTATTTGTATGAGTTGAAGTGTTACACTGTCCAGAGCTCACAGCCCCCCTGGCTGACTCTTTTCCATGATTCCAAAGAAAAGTTGGGATTTTTAATGGTAGCATGACCCAGGGGGGGTGAGATGTTACTAAAACAACACAAGTATGAAAAAGGGTGAGAAATTAAGATTGTTTCTCTGGATTTGGCAGCACTGGGAGATGCCACAGTAGGGGACAGGTTGTTATTTATGGCAGGAGTTCCCTGTGGTTGTTGCCAAACAACAGGACCTGAATAAAAGCCCATCTTCAATCACCCTGGCCACTGCTGGGGTTAAGGCATTTATTCCCTGTAGGACCACGCTGTTACAAAGAGAAAGCAGCACAGGCAGGGTGATTTAACAGCCACTGCCATGTCCTCACAATGTGCTGCACTCACACTCCCTCCCTCTGCCAGTTACCATCATTGACCTCCCAGAGCGGATTTTGCTGTTTCTCAGATACATAAATGTTGGCATTGTGAGTTTTAGGTGGCTCTTTTTCAGCTTTTGAGCCCTTTTCCAGCAAGGGAGATGAGAGAAGGGCTGTGCTCTGTAGATGAGGTACAGGGGGCTGCAGGTTGAGCTCCTCTTTAGCAAGGAGATGAAGGATTCAAAAGCAGTTGAGGGTATTCCTCAAATATAAGAATACCAAGAACTGGTCCGTGCCTGCCAGTGCCTCCTCACAAACCAGGATGTGCCAGGATCCCCAAAAGCTCCTGCTCCTGGGTTTGTAGGGCCGTTTGCTGACTTCTACTGAACAAATCTACCCAAATCTACCCAAATCTACATTAATTCTGTTTCTGTTCTCTCCCACAGCATCTCCTGAGACATCCCTTCCATCTCCCTCTGCCAGCACAGGCAGTGAAGACTACAAGCTAGGCTCCAGTGCAGGGCCCAGCACCATAGTGCAGCTCCTGCCCCAGACAGCTCTGCCCAAGCAGGAGATTTTGTAGGGCGAGGAGGCAGCAGGGGCCGGGAGCGCTGGGGCTCTCGGCGAGCCCTGGGCCCTTTCTCTCCGCAGAGACCAAGCCCAGCTCGCCCCCGCCCTCCCCAGAGGAGCCACAGAGCCCCACCACGAGCACCCCCGAGGCACAAGGAGTGGGGTCCGTGCCCTGCCAGCACTGCCAGCCCTCAGTGTGACCGCTGAGATCAGTCTGTGATCGCTGCCACCGTCGCTGTCACCCTCCCCGCCAGCCCCGCCCGGCTCCTGCCCGCCCTGCCCGCACACAGCACGGCCTCAGCTGCCGTGGAAAGGTCTGCTCCCATCGCACCTTGGATTGGTTACACTCCCATCTCACCTGGTCTAGGGAAAAACATAATTCCTAGAAGGTCAAGGCCTTTTTCCACCCAGAGGGGCCTTGTCCCAGTAGGGCAGCCAATGTTTAATGCTGTCCTGTTGTTTTTTAGGAATAGAAATGCCAACATTTTGGTGTTATCCATAATTTCCAGTGTATTCAGAGTCCATTTGTGTGCCAGTGGATGGACTCTACCTCGTGAGCACATCTCACCAGTGAGCAGCACAGATCTGCCTCTCACTGTGGCTGCTGCTCTGGTAAACCCCAAATCAAGGCTGACTTACCCAACTCCTGCTTTGTTTCTTCTGCAAACTTTTACTGCAAATGTTTTTGGAAGAAGCAAAATACCCAAAATACCTTTTCTCAATACACAGACATGATTTTTATCTACAAAACATGCAGTTTTGTATTTCTTTGCAATGTCTGCAATGTGGCTCCAAATTAGCCAAGAAAAGGAACAGGCAGGTCTGAGCCACTTTTTATTAAAAGGGTTGGTGTTTAAAACAAGGTGCTTCTGCCTTAATGTAAAATTTATAATCAGCAGTTAAACAACAAATTAAATAAGCCCAGAGGTGACTACACAGCCTCAAGACTTCCCAAAGTGCTGCTGTTGTGCTACAGCATTGATTTGAATGAATGGGACCTTATTAAAAAGCAAATTATCAGATTTCCACGGAATTTGTGCACCAACCTCTATCAAAGAGCCACTGAGGGCTCAGGAGTGGCCATCCTGAGCAATGGGACACGGGGGGGGAGTCCCCAGTGCTGACCCTGCCCAAATTCCCAAGCCACCCCTCCCTGCTGATGGCAAAGCCGGGCTGGTGGAGCCCAGAGGGGCTTTGGGGAGCACCTGGAGAGGCTCAGCTGGAGAAACACAACCCCAGCCGTGGAAAGGGAACTTGGGGAGAGCATCCGAGCTTCCAGCAGCAGGGGAATTCCAGCCTCGCCCTTCTGCAGCACCAGAGAGAGCTGAGAAGCAGCAGAGAGCGGCTCGGATTTCACCTGGATCAGAATGTTTTATTTTTTTTCCTCCTGCCTCTGATGAATTTGATCTGACATTTTATGCTGATAACCCTGATTTGAAACAGCTCTATCTGGCAAGCAGGTTCCACTGCAGGCATTCCTGCTGCATGACAGATGCAACTGTTGTGAGCCAGCATCGCTCCCAGTGCCTCCAGCAGCTCCATTCCATTCCTCTTCCAGACACTAAATGTACATTTATACTCCTTAATGGTAAGAAAATAAATCTATGGGGGAAATAAATTCCATATTCTCGTATTTCATCCGGACAGTTTGCCTTTTTTCCTGAATTCCAAACCAAGTTTCCAAGGTTCTCCGCTGATTCCTCCAATATAGATATCTATTTTTCATTTAAAAGAATGGCCTGGCTTTCACTGGATACTGATGGAATTCACAAACTAAGAAGAAAATGAAGTTGTCCACGCACCAGTGGATATCAGACTCAGCCCCCAGTGCTCAGCTCTTCTGGTGAGGATTTGCAGGAAGAATCATTTACCTTATAAAGGCCCAAAATAGAGAGTGTTGCTGTGAATCTTTCCCTGTCTCAAACCTCACTCTAAATTAAACCAATATTTTTGTGCAAACACACCTTGGAAGCGTATTTCATTGGAATCAAGATTTTGTTAACAAAAGAGATTCAAAGCATCATTTAATAAAGTTTCCTTGGTCAGAATGGGGCACCTCAAGCAAGAAAAACTTAAATATTTCTGAATTATCCCTTTCCTTGCCAATTCTAATATTTGGCATCTTTAACACTGAATCTGGGTCCAATATTAACTTTATGCTGCACTATAATATGGGGAGAAATTGCAGAAATATTTTGGAGGTGTAAAGTTTCACTTGTGTTATTAAAAAACAGCCTGTGCTTGCTTTGATGCCTGCTGGGTAATTTCCAGGGCTCTGGCTGGGGATGACAAGAGTGAAGTGCAGGACAGGAGCAGATGTGCTATTGGAAATAAAAATTAAAAGATATTCAGAACACAAAAAAAAAAAAATAATTACTAAGTGAAAGAAGCAGAATAAAAAATTAACAATATCAACAATGAAAAAGCACCAACCATATTAAAATATGAATTGACCTGTGACCCTGTTTAGGAGAAAAAAATTAAAAACATACAGAATCAATGTTGGTGCACTTCATTTTAGTGCTATTAACAGATTCCAGAATCATTTTACAGCCCAATTTCTGTATTTCAAAACCCCTTAAGACACTTTTTTTTCTCATTGGACATGGAGCCAACAGAGAGAAGCAGAGCAATTGTAGACATTTAATATTTCTCCACAGGCATAAAGAAATGCATAAATGAATCCTTGCTAAGTCCAAGACTTCAGCAAGGATTCCTGGAACAATACTGCCATTACCACGAGAAATTAAACAAGAAAATAAAAAGGAGATAAATTGGCAGGATCCATCTGCAGGGACGTCTGTTCCCTTTGGAGGATAAACAAACTCTTCCCTAAAACACAAACACAGCCCAGCCCTGCTGCTGTGGCACCCAAACACAATCAAATCATTCACCTGCCCCAAAATAGCAGCAGCACTGGCACAAAGCCTGTGCTCACGGATTGGGAGCTCTTCTCTCCATAGAAACATCAGAGTGGAGCATGATACAGATCCAGAAAATACCTCCAAGTGTTTTTCAGAATAATTGCAAAGGGGAAATGAACAGCTTTGAGTGTCTCCATCCTTTCCTGCCTCTTGTTCCTCCTCCCCTGTTTGGGTGGACACTCCCACCCTGCTGCTCTCCAGGCTCAGGCCTTTCTCCAGAAGCTCAGAAATAAAGGAAAAATCCAACATTTGCACAGGAAAGTTGGAGACTCAGAGCTGTATTTATCCCAAATTCCTTGGAAGTGCAAAGGCTGGAATACTGATTTCAGGTTGGAAGTGTTTTCCCCCACAAACAGAGTGGGAACAAGATGAGCTTTAAGGATCCTTCCCATGCAAATTATTTCATTATTCCAAAATAAAATAAGCAACTGCACCAGAGGGTGAAGAAAAGGGGATGCCCAAGAAGGGCTAAAAGAGTGTAGCTTAAAATTCTTACTGAGCAGAGGAGCCTCTTTAATTTGGAGCAGTATCCCCTGTTAATTAATATAAATATGAATTAATTACAAACCAAAGGATTCATGACTATTTCCCCGAAGCTGCTTCAACCTAAATATATGTGGAAAAAAACCTGACACGTAGAGAAATTAATCAACTAAGACTTCAATTCATTAGTTTATTCTTTTTTACATAAAAAAAAAAAAAAATTACAACGTAAGGATTTGAAAAGCCGAGTAAATCGGATTTCACACGCACACATTTGCCAAGTCACAGGGTTCAACCACCTGGAGTGATATTTTCTGATTTTCTCATTGAACAATATACACAGTAAGAGCCTCAGGACAAAGCCAGACACTTTTTTTCTTTTTTTTCTCCCCCCAATCTTTAAGGTGTGCAACTGAATCTGCACAGAATTCTGTGGAACTTCCAGCTTCCCCCCCCCTGTTTTGTTCATTGGACTGCAATTCCAGTGGATTTCCAGCATTTCACACCACCACCCCTCCCCAAAGCAAAGTGAAAACATCCCAAAGTATTGCACAGTTTGGTTCACGGGGCCACAGACAAGAAATGGATCCCTCAGTACCTCCAGCCACTGCAGGGCACAGAAAGGGATGGAGCTGGGAGCAGGATGCCACGGAGAGATGGAGAAGCAGGGCACTGAGGAAGGAAACATTCCTGCAGTGCCCAGGGGCTGGAATGCAGGGCTCTGAGCTGTTCAGGTGCCACTGGCTGAGCAAAAGCAAGAACAGGACAATTTTTTTTAAGGCAAGTCCCAAAACAGGGAGCTATTTACTTTCTAGGCACGATTTCAAGCTATGCATCAAGGCTCCTGCTTTATCCTTTATATGGTCAGTGATTTCTAGGTTAACAGTAATACAAAATATAGTCTAAATGTCATTTTGAAAGAATCAACTTTTAGCTGGATTTTTCTTACTTGCAGCTTGTGTTTCATTACTTGCAGATTTATGAACATTTTTCAGCACTACTGTTGTTTGTCAGGCCCACACAAAGCAGTTCTAGATCTATATTGCTCTCATTTCTTCAAAGGAGTTTTGGTTGGAAATGGTTAAATTCAAAATAACTCATTCTATTGCAGATGTTTCTACATTTAAGATATTTGAGAAAGGAGGGAAGTTGCCTCTTTCTCTGCTGTCTCTGTCCAAGGGATCTTTAAGATCTTTCCCTCTATGAAAAGTCTGTACAGGAAAAAAGGGGGCAGAGCAAGACCCTACAAGGACAAAGTGTTTGCAGTGAATTACCCCCAGCTTGTCCCCTCACTGTCACCTCACACAGCAGGACACTGCTCCTGCCCAGTCCCCACCTGAGTTCCTCTGCAGCCAAGGCATGTGGAATTGCAAATGCACTGCCTGGGCAGGATCTGGCCCCCAGCCAGGTTCCAAGTGAAAATTCAGCCTCTCCCTAAATGGCAGATGGGATGGACAGTGCCAAAATGGGCCTGGGCAGGGTGTGACAGTGGCCCTGTGCTGTCCTGGGCATCACCTGCACACGAGGAATGCGTGGGGCACACAGGGACAGCTCTGCCTACCAGGACAAGCTGGAGGAGAAAGGAGAAGTGAACAAAGCACAATTCCCTGAAATCTGGGCTGAGAAGGCTGAATCTCACTGGAGACCAACTTCACCAGACTGCTCCTCCTAATGATTGACATCCACAGACTCGTTATAAAAACACACAGGTCATTCCCCAGACATTTATCAAACAAAAAGGGTATAACAAAAAAAAAAAAAATAAAAAAGGGGAAGTAATCTCAGAAAATAAATTACAGTAGCATGACAACATTTGGCTTCTTTAGTGTGACCACGTGCTTTTCCTCTGGTATCCTGCTGTGAAGATCATGGCAGATCCAGTTCCTGTCTCAGAATTAATGAGATGCCTGTGACAATAAACGTAGAAAACTCTGCTTGCTACAAGCAAATGTCTGATATCAGTTTCACCTGGTCACAGATTATATGTAGACAGCCTTCTCTGGCCCCAAAATAAATACTATATAGGATTCTTGCAAAGTTCCAGCATAGACTCAAACAGAAAACTCAGGTCCTCCCTTCTTTCCTCGCAGCAGGAGTCGCCTGATCCTGAATCCTGCGAAAGGGTTGATCCACAGGAGGGAGGGCTGGCCCCCAAAAACAGATTTCATCCCTTCCCAGCGGAGTCTGCGCTCCCACGTTGGCTTTTCACTCTTCAGTCTTTCAATCTCCTGTAAATACACACAGGCAGGCATGCACTGCTCAGTCCAAGGTTTAGTTTCATCTAATGGTGGCCATAAAAACCAGATTTGCATTTTTATTGTGTTGTTTTATTGTGTTGCTCCTCAGCTGGTTAGTTTCTTACTGTTATCTATTTAATTATTAAGGAAGAAGTTAGAAATTGTTTTAGCCTTGTGGATACAGGGCAGAAGATTTAGAACATAAAATATGTAAAAGAAGGTTAATCTATCTCTATCTCTTTCCTCCTCAAGCTAAAAAACATAAATCCCAGAAAAGCTGATGGATCCCCATGCAATATCCTACACTGTAAGCTGTTTACTCAATTAATGAAAGCAGACAACAAGGCTCCTGCTCCACAATTACTGCAGGCAGCATTACTCTCCCAAATGCATCATTTTGATATTGGTCATTTTTTGTGCTTCCCACTAATGAAGGATCAGTATTTACCATTTGTTTTGCACTTACTGCTCAGTACAGAAATACACTTTTAAACATGAGAAAATACTGAACAGTCACAGGATTCAATTTCCTTATTTCCAGGCAATTATTCCCTCAGGATGTGACACTGCAGATCCAAGGACAAGGGAAACAATGGCCCAAACTCTGTTTTATCCTCTTTTATATAAAATGTACCAAAGTGAGGTGAGAGACAGTGATTTTCAGTGTAAACCTGAGAAAAGCAGACACTTCCCGTGGCACCCTGCAGGAATTTGTGCCAGCTGAGAAGAAATAGTCAAACTTCAACTCAGAAGCTTTGTGTTCTTTGTCATTTAAATCCAAATTAAAAAAATGTCAGAAAAGCAAATACTGCAAGAACTTCTGTTAGAAAGCAACCCCCAATAATCCACTCCAATCTTCCCAACTGTCAAAAATAAAAATGATGAACTATTGAAGTTTTGCAGCTTTCTCCAAAATAAGAGCCTCTCCTCATGCAAATAAAACCACATCTAATCACATCTTCCCAGAATAAATTTTACAGAATACAAAAAAGTCAAGGTTTTTTACCGTTTCATCATTGCATATTGAGTGGATTTGGGTGCCAAACATGACTGCAGTGAAAGTGAGAAACAGAAAACCCTCAAGGCACAAGAAGATCATCAGGATCACAGTTACAGGTGGGGAGAAGTCACTGCACTCTGTGAAAATGAGATATATAGTTATAAAAAACAAAAACAAAACCCACAGCAAATCACAGAGCATGCCCTACACGTCTGGCACTTGAAATAATATCTCACATTTAAAACAAACTTCTGACTTTGCAGCAGCTTTATTTGCTGATCAAGAAAATAAAGAATTTATTTATGGAAGGAACATTTCTGGCTTCCGATAAAGCACATGGTGGATATTTCTGCTGTCCTGCCTTGGGATTTCAAGGCTATCAAATAAATGTTTGCACATGAGGTGAGTGAAGAACTCACAACTGCACATGAGAGAGAATCTTGGAGCTTCCTGCAAAAACCATCCCCACTGTGAGCCCTGCCTTGCTAATACAGATGTTCCCCTGGGCTGGGATTGCTTTATTACTCTTTTTATTTTTAATTCCCCACATAAAGTAACTAGGTTCTGCCTCACACAACTCTGGAGAGCCTCTGATCACCTGATTCACTCAATTATGTTTAAACAGGGATAATGTACAGGAAGGTGAATGTTTCAAGTAAAAAGAAGTTCTAAGGTCCCATCCATGTAATGAAATACTCAGAAAAAAATAAAAATCACATGGATTTCCCTGTTGCTTCATATACCAAAAGAACATGTCAACAATCTGCCAAAAACACAAGACCAGAATGAGCTCTGGCACACTGGAACATTAGGAAATACAAGCCAGAAGGCTAAATGAAATATTTGGGATAATCTAGGGAATTTCTTTTCTGTAGGAGCTGACTCCAGCAACAGAATGAGGGAGAAATCTGTTTAAATTTCAGGTGTCATTCCCAGAACTGAGGTGGGGCACACAAAGCCCAAATTTAGGTGATGTAGTGCTGAGGTGGGTGAGGACCAGCTCAGCTTCCTTCCTACTACAGAGATAGTAAATTACTCCTGTGTGTAAAGGGAGTGAGAATGCCCCTGACAGCCACAGTCACCACCCAGAATGACTGAAGGAAAGGGGGCAAAAACCCAGAAAGAAAAAGGAGTAAGATGCATAAACAGATCTGAAATGTTTTAAGGATATCACTTAAAGATGGGAATAAAATAAGAATGTTGTGATTTGTCCCTAATATCTGGTAGATTATGAAAATTAAGCATTTATTTGCTCACCAGTCCACTGCCCTCGGACACAGGAGAAGAACTGAAATCCACAGAGCACAAGAGCATGAGCTGAAATTAGGGCTATGTACATCTGCAAACAAGAGACAGAAGGAATCATTTCACTCACTGTCACTGCATAAAACACAGCACAACCAAGAAACTTTGAAACAGCACCAAATTAAAATGAATATAGGTAAAAATATCTTGCATAGAAGGCAAAAACCCACCCAAGCAAACAACACAATCATGTCCTAAAGCCATTACTCACCAAGCACAACCTAAATTGTCACAAGCAAGGTGGATTCAGACTAAAATGAAGCTGCTGTTGCTGCTCCCTTACCGTAAACAGAACAAAAAATCTCTGATTTTTCTCCCCCACACAATTGTTCACCCACGGGCAGTGGTGATCCATCTTTCGGATGCATCGCTTGCAAATGCTGGAAGAAAGGACAAGAGAAATTGAATTTTAAATGTGGAAATGAGAGCAGCCAGTGGTCATAGGATGATGTGCTGAAATCTTTCTTGACAAACTGCAGACAGGGATTTTATTTGCATTTCTTTAAAGAAGCTGTTTGTTCCCTTTCACAACTCAGTTTTTGGCTGCTCCAAAATGGACTGTGTGCATAAAATACTCCTCACAATAAAACACAATCACTGCAGAGCCACACAATCAAGCAAATCCAGCACTTCAGACACCTGCAGCTCAGAAGGAGCAAAGTTTCAGCTCTGTCCACACTCAGAATTAATAAAACTCTTTCCCTTCTGGAGAAATTTTTTAGATAAAGTAAATATTTCATATTTACAGGCTTTCAAGTTGCAAATTTTGCTTGTGGATAAGAAGAAACTCAAGAAATTCATGTATTCAAGAAACTATCAGTCTTCAGGTCTCAATCAGCCTTAGAATTCTAAACTTATGCAATCAAAATCTCAATTAAAGCACAGTTTAGAGTATCAAACCTCCCTTCCTCAAGAGAAAACACAAATATTGAAACTATAACCAGCACTTAGGGAGTGGCCACTTGTTCATGACTTCTTGAACACTCCTGTTCTTTGCTGGTTCACTTGGCTCCTGCCCAGTTTTGAGTCAAGGCTATGCCCACAGCAGTCAAACACTCCAAAAACTCCATTTTATATCAGCCATACAGCAGCAGAGGGCTCAGCTCTGCAGCCAGATAGGAAGAATTACACACCAAACCCAAAACAGTTGCAACATCTGTTGTAGTTCTTCATAAATCAGTGGCTTAAGCAATTCTGATATTCCATTTACCCAGCTTTGCACTTAAGGCAGCCACACACACTCAGTGCTCCAGATTTTCCTGCAGAATACCCAGAATATCAAACATTTTCACTTCAGCAGCCACCAAGCCAAACAAGCCTAAAAAAATGCAGGCACTGTTATTCAAACCCCTCTGTTTTTATCTACAAGTGCTGCAGTGACAAACCACAAAGCAAAGCTGGTTGTCACTGCAGAGACAAAAGAGGGAGGGGTGGGGGGAAATCAGTGCTCTGAGGCAGAAAATAATTTTGAAGCCATCATATTTGTATGATCCTAAGGTAACTCAGCACAAGGCAGACCACAGCACTGTGCAGGCTATGGGGAAGGATCCCAAATGAAGCTGCCTTTGCTCTGAGCTATCAAAACCCAGCCCCTACATCCCCCCCCTGCTGTTTTAGGGACTTCAAAGAGGATTCATCCTCTGCTACAAATGACTTTTTAAATACAAGTGAAAATCCCAATGCCACATAAACACCCCAGCCACTCTCTGGAGCAGGAAAACTGGGCATCACTCAGGAGGGGACATTCAGGAGGCTCCTCAAAGGATTTTCCTTGCTGCCTGCAAGTTCAGCCTCTCAATTTCCTGAGCACCACAACCAGACAGGGCTCCTGATGTGCCACAGAATCTATGCCAGCACTCTGAAAACAATATTAATGTTTTAATGAGTAAAATCCTACCCAGGCTCAATCAATCTGAGTGCTGGAGGATGTGAGGTGGGCAGGACTCGCTCCTGCTCATTCAGAATTTCTCCCAAGCCCACACAGAGCTCTCACAAGAGCTCAGATATCTGGAACTCTGCCTTCACTGCTCATCTCCCACCAACAACCTCCCAGCAATGCTTCAAGCACTGGTTCTGCCTTCCTCCTGCCCCACATCCCTTCTATTTTATTCCTTTTTATGCAGCAGGAGTTTGGGGAAATCCCTCCCTCAGCTGTACCCTGGGTTGTTCACAAGAGAGAAGCAAACAGAACAAGCACCTCTGGATGGAGGAAAATCTCTCCCCCAGCCTGGAACTGCTGCTCCATGAACTCAGGCAGGTGCAATTACAGCTCTGAATGCCAAAGATAACATTCAGAGAGACACAGTAAAGACTCCAGAGAAATGGGTGTGGGGAACAGATATTCCCTGGGAGCCTGGGGAAACATCTCAGTGACTTAATTCAGAGGAACAGTTCCCCACACACAAACACAGAACAGGCAGGAATGATGGCAGCTGTGCTCCTCCAGTGAAAATGAAATCGCCTTCCTTCAGGACAGGGCTCTTTCCTGTGCTGAAAATGTTAACTCCTCACTAAAACATCGCTTTAATGTATTTCAGAGATATTTAGCTGTAAATAAATGGTTCTTGCTCTTTCCTCCATCACTAATGTTTATCAGGAAACTATTTTTCTTCCTTAAAAGAACTCCTGTTGCAGTGTTGCACAACAATTTTCATAACTACATCCTAAGAGTCTCTTCTGTTAATAATTTACTACTCAAAACATGCACTGTGGCTCTCAGTGTAAGTATTTCCCAACTTCAATTTCCATTTTCAAGTCTCTTCTATCAGCAAATTGCCACTTTGAATGCTTGGGACTAGACCATCCTTTTAATGTCCTTGGAATGGGTTTGCAAACCAATAAAAAACCTGGCAGCATGATCAAACAAACCCTTCTTCTATTGGGTAAACTCCTGCAGTGATAAATCGAAGGCAAAGAATCAGATTAACAGAAACAAAGCCAATTAAAAGAGAAAAACATGACAGCAGCCTCACAACACTCTCAGGGCTCTGGATTTCTCTTTCTGATGCTCTGTGGAACCAGGGATGCACTGAGCAAGCCCCAAAATGCCTCCTTTGCCCTTAGGTAAAACATCTGACAGAATATTTGACCAAGGATTAAAACAATCCCTAACACACACAAAGCTGGATCCCCAAACAGGTGCTTGGGGAAAACAAACTCTTTGAAAATATCAGGTATTGCCTTCATTACAGACACTATCCATTCTTGATCTGCTTTAACAAGAAATATTGCTCAAATTCTTGCTATAAAGGAGGTATTTGAGCTCTAGGCTCCCTGATACTCTAAATCTTTTTCTGTCATATGGAGAGTGCAACAGATGATGGCTTCACTTAGGGCTCCTTCCAAATTAGCAAATCCTACCAGGACCAAGGATGTGGGAAATGCTTTCCATAGATACCTGCAAGGTCTCTGCAGGAATCAACCTAAGTATGGGATGAGAAAATGAGTGAGATCCAGCCCACTCAGTGGGGCTCCCAGGTGTCCCTCAGTGCAGCCCACAGACAGAGCCAGGCCATGGGAACACTGCACAGCTCTCCTGCATCCCCAGGGATTCCCAGCTCCCATCCTGCCCCAGGAGCAGCTGTGCTGCCTCCACCCCCAGCCATCCTCCAGTGAACACTTCCAGGCTGATAAAGCAGCAGCACCACCATCCCTGCACAGCAAGGCAGCCCTGGGATCTGCACCTGAGAAAAGCCAGCCTAAACCCTGCACAAAGGAGCTGGAGGTGATTCCATACTCATCTGTTTATCCACAGCTTCAGAGCAAGGCAGCCCTGGGATCTGCACCTGAGCAGGGACAGCCTAAACTCTGCACAAATGAGCTGGAGATAATTCCATACTCACCTGGTTATCCATGGCTCCAGAGCAAGGCAGCTCCAGGATCTGTGCCTGAGCAAGGTCAGTCTAAACCCTGCATAAATGAGCTGGAGGTAATTCCATACTTGCCTGTTTATCCATGGAACTTATCCCTTCAAAGGAAGGCAGCCCCAGGATCTGTGCCTGAGCAAGGCCAGCCTAAAACCTGCATAAATGAGCTGGAGATAATTCCATACTCACCTGGTTATCCATGGAACATCTCCCCTCAGAGCAAGGCAACCCTGGGATCTGCACCTGCGCAAGGCCAGCCTAAATCCCACACAAATGAATTGGAGATAATTCCATGCTTGCCTGTTAACCCATGGAATTTCTCCCTTCATAGGAAAGCAGTTCCAGGATCTGCACCTGAAAAAAGCCATCCTAAACCCTGCACAAATGAACTGGAGATAATTCCATACTCACCTGGTTATCCATGGAACTTCTCCCCTCAGAGCAAGGCAGCCCTGGGATCTGCACCTGAGCAAGGCCAGCCTAAATCCCACACAAATGAGCTGGAGATAATTCCATACTCACCTGTTTATCTACAGCTTCAGAGCAAGGCAGCCCTGGGATCTACACTTGAGCAGGGACAGCCTAAACTCTGCACAAATGAGCTGGAGATAATTCCATACTCACCTGGTTATCCATGGCTCCAGAGCAAGGCAGCTCCAAGATCTGCACTCAAGCAAGGCCACCCTAAACCCAGCATAAATGAACTGAAGATAATTTCATACTTAGCTGTTTATCCATGGAATTTCTCCCCTCACAGCAAGGCAGCTCCAGGATCTGCACATGAGCAAAGCCAGCCTAAACTTCACATGAGCTGGAGATAATTCCATACTCCCCTGTTAACCCATGGAATTTCTCCTTTCAAAGCAACGCAGCCCTGAGATGTGCACCCAAGAAAAGCCACCCTAAACCCTGCACAAACTAATTCCATACTCGCCTGGTTATCCGTGGAACTTCTCCCCTCACACTCCAGATCCAAAAACCCACTCACAGCTGAGAGAAGAACAAGAGCTCCATGCCAAGGCTGAGTATTTATAAATGGGAGCAGCTCCTCAGCCGTAGCTTTGCACTGAGCACTGACACACACCAGGCTTTTAATCCAGAGCCCACAAAGCTCCAGGATCAGCTCAGAGCCACGACAAGACTCTGCTCTGTTCTTTTGACAGGCACTAGCTCAGAGATTTCAATTTCATACTTCTCAAAATTCAACACACATCACTCCCCACACCTAGAGAGCCACCAGAAGCATTTGCATCTTTATGTAAGCCCTGATTATGCAGGCACAGCTATTTTCAACTGGCACAAAATAAACACTACAAAAGCATTTCCACAGTGCCTGAAAACTCTAAAGATTCAGAATTAAATATATACATTTACTACCCCTTCCACAGAGTGTTTAGTTCAAATGATCATCACTTCTGTCCTTATCCAAATGGATTTGCAGTAAGTAGAAGTGCATTTAACCAATTATTCATGCAACTTTGGGAAAATAGCCTGCCAATTCACACATAACTTCAAATGCATTGCAAAGAAGAGATGACACAAAGTAATCATCTAAAACTACTCTGAATTTTGTTAGTTTGAGACTGTAGGAGTCATTTCTTAAATCAGCTCCTCTCAGAAATTTCTTTGAAATTCTTCTCTTTGCCCTGCATTCCCCACAGCACAGTAACTCAAATGATGTACAGGAAAAATATTCACAGATTGAAATTATTTAAGACACCAGAGCACAGTTATTTTTAGAAATCTTTGAGTCTCTTACTTCTCTCCCTTCATCCACAGTCATTTCTGGCCATAATACATTACACTTATCAAATACTCTGCAACGTACGAATCCAAAAGCTTAGAAAAAGAAATTTGTGAGGGGAAAAAATGAACAAATATCAGGAATGTTATTCCATGCCTCCAAAAGCAGAACTCTTTAAGGAACTCTGGCATACCTGCAGTGGTGTGCACGCTCAGGTTTGATACTACAGCACTTGGGACATTTGTAGATCACTTCTCCTGGTTTCAGTTGCAAATTATCCATGTATTCTTTAGTGGCATTTCCTTTGGGCACAGCCCCCTGAAATCATTTCAATTAGAGGAGAGAAAGCTTCTTAAATGGCATGAGAGCATTTAAAAATACATTTCATACACTTCATACCAGTAACCTCAGGATAATCGCTGAAATAAGTTCATTTATTCAAAGCCAGTCTGCTATAAGCCAGGATCAATTCCAAACGAATAAATTACCTTTGCTTGACCTCAAATTCAGCTTTATTTCAGCAAGACTCATCTCTGGCCAAGTATTAGCTTAATTCTCATAGAATATCCTGTCACCAGCCCACAGAAATGAAGAGGGAGACACATCTCACCCTGCACTGCTCATCATTTGCTGAGGAGTCACCCTGAATATTTGCTGTGGCATTTCATTAATGGGCCAAGCCACCCACAAAAGGTAAATCAGCAACGACTTGAAAGATGTTATTTCAACTCTCTGAAGCCAGGGTTTAACCACCTGCCCCAAGTTTTTGAGAACTGTCACTCTTTTTTTCCTCAAATCTTTAGCTTGGACACTGTTGGCAGGACCAGCACTGGCTTCTTTATTCTTCTTTATTGTGCAGCTTTGTGGTAAAGAGTTGAAGGAACTGATACAGAAGAAAAATAATTGATTGAGAAAAGAAATTAACTTTTAGTGATTAGTTCTCTGATCTATCATAAAGCTGCATCAGCCTCCTGAGTTCAGGATCTAAATTTGGATTAGTAAGGAGAAAATAATGGGCAGCACCACTGCCAAAGGAGGTAAAGCCTTATCTGGGAGGGGAAGTGATTGTGAAATAAACTGGGATGTGACAGCCAAGTGCAGTGGCCTTTCTGCACCAAGTGCTCCAGGCCAGCACTTCCTTCACACAGGGAGAGCCTTCCCCAGGTCAGCCTTAACCAACTGCAACGTTCTACAATTAATTCTCACCAAAAAATCCCCCTGGCAACATCAGCACTTGACACAGACACCTTAAGAAGTCCTGGGACAGAATTAAGAAACCAGCAGGAATTCAGATCCCACTGCCAAACCCCCTCTGCTTAGGCAGGGAGTTTTTGTTACCTACGGCCTGGAATAATAAATTTGTGTTGCCCAAGACACAGCCCAGGTCCTGTCCCAGGTGAGCTCTCTGGCTGAGTGGTGCTTCAAACAGAAAAACTCCCTAAAACACTTATGTTGTACTCCTGAGGTGTATTTTGCAATCTGAATGTTCTCACTCAGGTTAATATGTGGTGTAAACATCTCACATTCCTTATTCACCTGCTACAAGGATGAGAACCTCAGACCATGCTTTCAAGCATTTTGCTGACAAAAATATGCTCTGTTTCAAAAACATCTTTCACAGTCACAGCCAGCCACCAAAAATCTATTTTTACAGTTACAAGAGTGAATTTAATTCACATCAATTTGGAGGCAGTTCATTCCTTTCTTCCTTTCTTTTTAGTTTCTATCACAGTTGTATCTTCCATTCTGGGAGTCAGCAGGAAAGGAACAGAGGAAAAAAAGCAGTGACTCATCTCAGCTTGGATCATGTTTTACCCATAAAAACCAACACAGGTCTAGAAAGACACCCAGTTTTACCAGCTCATATTTTAAAGCAATAAATCTTTAAACCATTAACTCTCTTAGCTGTCACAGTTTGTAAAAGTTGTGATATTTCATCACTGGGTGTGGGCAGAAGTAAATCAAAGACCTAGAAAATCATTAACTACAACACCCTGCTGGGGTTATGAACACTCTCATAACTTCTCTATGCACTGATATTGGAGAAAAATCATCATTTTTCTCCAAAATTCTGGAGAAAATAAATGTCTTTCCCTTCACCCTACTTTTCCCAATTTGATTCCCTAAAAATAGTAATAGATTTTAGTACAAAATCAACTATTTCAACTCTTGAAATCTTGAAGAGTAAAAGTTCTAAGAAATAAACACTTCCAAGACCTCTTACACTGCTTCAATGTGTGTTCATTTAATCTCCCTTCCCTCTGACTCCAAATATTTAAAGACAAAAATGCAGAATCACACAGGACAGTGCTTTTTCCACGATGCCAAGTGTGCCTGAGGTTTTGCACCACGTCCACCCCTAAAAGTTCTTCCATGAGCCACAAATGGAAGAAGCGTTTCAAGGGATGCAACAGGTAAAATTTTGAAAATAAATCTCATGAAAAAAGCAAGAAAAATTAAGACAGAGAACTTTATTAGCTTCTTCAGGACCTAGAATAATATCTTACTGTTTTACTTGAGACTAACACATTTGTATATTTTATATTGACTGATCCTTTATGGTTTCATTGATGGAGAAACAGAAGTACAGGTACCATCCTGCTGATAAACATCATCAAAACTTTGAGGAATTTGATTCTAACATGAGGATTCTGATTCTAACACGAGGATTTTGATTCTAACATTACTTTTCCTGGAGTAATATTTTACTGTTTTTTCTTGGGTCTTCACTTTTATATATTTTATATTGACTGTTCCTTTATGGTTTTATTAATGGAGTAGCAGGAGAAGTACAGGTATCATCCTAATAATAAGTACAGGTATCATCAAAACCTTGAGGGTTTTGACTCTAACATGAGGATTTTGATTCTAACACAAGGATTCTGATTCTAACATGAGGATTCTGATTCTCTCATGAGGATTCTGATTCTCTCATGAGGATTCTGATTCTCTCATGAGGATTCTGATTCTAACATGAGGATTCTGATTCTAACACGAGGATTTTGATTCTAACATTACTTTTCCTGGAGTAATATTTTACTGTTTTTTCTTGGGTCTTCACTTTTATATATTTTATATTGACTGTTCCTTTATGGTTTTATTAATGGAGTAGCAGGANACTGTTTTACTTGAGACTAACACATTTGTATATTTTATATTGACTGATCCTTTATGGTTTCATTGATGGAGAAACAGAAGTACAGGTACCATCCTGCTGATAAACATCATCAAAACCTTGAGGAATTTGATTCTAACATTACTGTCCCTGGAGTAATATTTTACTGTTTTTTCTTGAGTCTGAGATTTTTATTTTATATTAATTTTTCCTTTATGATTTTATTAATGAAGTAACAGAAGTACAGGTACCATTCTGATAATATGTACCATCAAAACCTTGAGGGTTTTGAANTTTTTCCCAGCAGGAGAAGACCTGGTATCACTCCTCCAAACTTCTGTGCAGGTGGAGGGGACAGTCCAATGCCAAGGAACTCCTGGATACTTACTGGATCAGTGAGCATAGTCCTCAGGTGAGATGACAGAGCCAGCACTGCCAAGCAGTTAAAGAGAACCCCGTTGATCACGGAGTACCAGAAGTCTTTGGAAGGCAGCAACATGACAAAAGTCACTACGAAGTCTGCATAGACCACCAGGAGCCAGGTCATGATGGCACAGACCATGCCACAGCCATCCCTGATGAACCAGACCCTGTCAGCCATGTCAGCCTCCGAGGAGGAGGACGAGGAGTCGAAGGTGTCATTGTCGGCCAGGAGCGGGTGGTGCTCGACATCGCGGAAGCGGTGCCCTGATGACTGCATGGTTTGCTGGCCTCGCCCTGCAGGGACAAACACAGCACCACCACCAGCATTATTATTAATTATTAATGAGGAAACTGAGTGCAGGAGGCTCTGGGGTTTTGTTTCTGGGAGATAAGGCGTGCCCACGTTCAAAGCAGAGCTGGGATTCTTTCTGAGCGACACCTGAGTGATTCTGTGGCTACATCGAGGTGAATACCAAAGCAGGGGGGACACGTCCTGAGGTTTTGATTTTAGAGGGTTTTTCTGGTTTTAGGTTTGTTTGTTTTTATGTTTTTAGTTGTTATTTCTCATTATTCTACTCTAATGCCATTAGTAATAAACTAGGCTGATTTCCCCAGGTCAACCCTGTGTTGTTCGGTTTTTTGTTCTAGTTTTAGATTTTATTTCTCATTACTCTACTCTAATGCCATTGGTAATAAATTAGGCTGATTTCCCCAGGTGTAGCCTGTGTTTTTTGTTTTTTTGTTTTGTTTTTCATTGTTATATCTCATTATTCTACTCTATTGCCATTAGTAATAAACTAGGCTGATTTCCCCAGGTCAAGCCTGTGTTCAGTTTTTTGTTCTAGTTTTAGATTTTATTTCTCATTACTCTACTCTAATGCCATTGGTAATAAATTAGGCTGATTTCCCCAGGTGTAGCCTGTGTTTTTTGTTTTCTCGTTTTGTTTTTCGTTGTTATTTCTCATTATTCTACTCTATTGCCATTAGTAATAAACTAGGCTGATTTCCCCAGGTCAAGCCTGTGTTCAGTTTTTTGTTTTGGTTTTAGATTTTATTTCTTATTATTCTACTCTAATGCCATTGGTAACAAATTAAGCTGATTTCCCCAAGTCAAGCCTGTGTTGTTCGGTTTTTTGTTTTGGTTTTAGATTTTTTTTCTTATTATTCTACTCTAATGCCATTGGTAACAAATTAAGCTGATTTCCCCCGGTCAAACCCATGATGGTAATTGCTGAGTGATCTCTCCTGCTCCTCTCTTGGCACACAAACCTTGTTTTTATATTTTCTCTCCCCTCTCCAGCTGAGAGGAGACACAGAGCAGCTTTGGTGGGTGAGCAGCCAGGGTTAAGCCACCACTAACTTGCAACTTCAATGCCTGACAAAGGGATTTCAGATTGGTTTCATTCCCACCATGCTGAGCTCATAAACCACTCCTCCTCTTCTGTTAAAAACTCAACTTCTCTCTTTTATCTCAAACTAAAATGGCAAAGTCTTCATTAAATTACAGCTCATGTCTCTCTGAAAATAGCAAATTATATCACCAGACTGTTGGCTTTTCATTCTGCTCCAGCAAGTGAGGGAAGAGTAGAAAGGAAAACCAGGATGGAAATAAAGCTGTTCTAATACACTGCTCACAACAAACAACACAGCAAGTTAGAAAGCAGCTAAACTTGTTGACAAAAATGTTATTGTTTTGGAAAAACCACAAGCCCGTTACAAAGATATATTGGATAACTTATGAAATGGTCTCAGATCAGCCCAAACTTAAGGGAAACAAATGGTTCTGCTTAAATGAACATGGCAATGGATTATATGAATCAGATTTTCAAAGAACACATTAATTAATTTCATTTCATGAAAACTCTTTCAGGGCTTTGTTGTCCTTCCAACGTGGAGCAAAAACCAGGCTTGAAGCCTTCGCAGTTCTCATGAAAACTGAATTATTTTCCAGACATCTCTCCCAAGGAAAGATATGGAATAACAGAACTGAAGTGCTACCAAAAAAGAGGAGGCAAATTAAAGCTTAAACATCAGGCCTCAAGGATATCCTGCTGCTTTAAAAGTATAGTGTGTTCTAAAAATCATATTGATTCCTGCTATTAAAGGCCGTGTCTGAGAGAAACCTGAAAGCATTTCTATTGATTTATGACAGGCACACACAGGTCTCCCTTTCCCCCCCTTATTAATGGCAGCCTGCACACAGCTGTAGGGATTATGGCACTGCAATTTCATCCCAGGATCTTGAATGTGGGATCACTTTGTTCCTCTAGGATGGTCCAAGTGAAGAAACTGGCACTGAGATGGTTTTTGATGAAGCTGTGTTTGTCTAAACCCTTTAAAAACTCTTTATCAGGAATGAGAATAACAAATTCTGCCCAGGAAACCCTTCTGATCCTTAAGCTTTGATGTCAGAAGCAGGCAGGAGAGATCCAAGAAAGCAGAAATGAAAATAAATGCATGCAGATGCAGCAGAGAGATGTGAGAGCAACTGCAAAAATAGCTGGGAAGCTCCCAGGACACTGTGAGGTGTCTGAAGGACACATTCTCTGCTGGTGGAACAGAACAAACTGAAATTCAGCTCTGCTGCTTGGATCTATTACCATTCCTAGGAGTTAAATTGTATTTTCTGCTCACACATTGGGGCTTTTTTGGACAAAAGTCCTCTCTCTCACCAGAACACAGCTGCTGAGCCAAGGATGAAGTTGTCACACATGAGAAAATTACCTTAGGAAAGAAAAAAACTTCACCTCCCTTTAAAGTAATTCTTAACTTAACCTAGATGAGGCCTTCTTTTCATCCTCTTCAAATTATCCTAATCTTTCTAAATGTTCAGAGTTAAAACTTCAATTATGCCAATTAAATCCAATAACACTTTGGGATATCACCACCCCTGGTGGTCAAGAAAAATTAAATTTCATAAAACTACATAATTAGCAGGCTGGAATGTGAAGATAGCCATGGAAATCAGCTATTATTCATCCAAAAAGGGCTTCTAAAACTTTTAAGGAATATTTTAAGTATATAATGGCACAGAATTATTGCATTTATTTTGCTTAAATGGCTTAAAGACAACAACAACAAAAAAATTTAGCACAATTAAAGAAATCCAAAACAAAACAAATACCTCAAAAATGTTTTGTATGTTATTCTGACATCCTGTCCTGCCTTTGGGTTATCCCTGGTTATTCACATAGTCATGTCTGATGCAATCTGAAAAGACATCACCAACAAGCTGATTAGCAAAGCTGCATCAGGAAAACACTGTTAAACACAAATAAAATACAGCAATAGTAGCACTCTGAAACACGCTGCACGCAGCTACAATGAAAAAGTTTGTGGTTTATTTAGAAAATCAGGTACTTGAAAGCTTGACATTTTTAGCTGTTAACTTTTGGAAATCACCACATGGCACTTGGAGCAGGATTGCAGCACAGAACCTTGCATTACATTTCTATTTGGGGAAGGGAACAGAAGAGGTGTGGGCCTGAATTGCTGCCTGATTAAAGCTGCCTGAAGAAATACCCAGGGTCTTCTTTTGCATTGGTTTTATTCTCTATTTGAGGTAAGCTTTGTGACACGGAAATCACTCATTTGTGAGGTTAACTTAATATATTTTGAGAGCAACAGAAGGATTCTGACATTTAAGAGCCACAGCAAATACAAAGTCACTTTCTTGAAAAGCTTCTGAAAGCAGCTTGTTAGAAATAGATATTCCAAATGCAACATTACTGAGAAATAGATATTCCAAATGCAACATTACTGGTGCAGTTCTTCAGTTCCCATTTTTGAATTTTCCCAGTTCAAGGGGAATTGAAAAGGAGAAGTCTCTTACCTCATTTAAACAAACTCTAACATTCTACTGCAAGACTAAACGGCAATGCAAATGTTTATTATAAACATATCAGAATTATTGAATAGATTGGGTTGGAAGGGACCTTTAATTGTCACCCCCTGCCATGGGCAGGGACATCTCCTACTATGGGGCTGCTCCAAACCCCATCCAACCTGAGCTTGGACACTTCCAGGGATGAGGCACCCACAGATTCTCTGTGCCAGAGCTTCACCACCCCTAGTGTGAAAAACTTCTGCTCTCAAATCCCAACTGCCCCTGTTTTAGCTTAAAACCACCCTGCCTTGTCTCCTGTACCTCCTCAGGAAGCTCTGATTGCTTCGTGGCTTGCTCTACAAACAAGCTTTTAGACTGCCCTTAAACTTCACAACAGCTGAAGTTGAACAGTTTGAATTCTTACTGATCATCTAGAAAAATGGCAGACGGATTTTAACATAACAAAGGAAATGTAAAACTTAATACTGTCTGTAGAAATAAAATTCGATGCCTACAAAGACAGAGTTATGAACATGTAAACACAGCTTTAGTACTCAGAGCTAGGGAATTAGCAGCAAAACAAACTATTTGCATATTATGCAGTGCAATGAACATTTGTTCTTAGAGACCCCCAGTCTTTAAACTGCTTTGAACAGAAGGGAATCCTTACTGGAAAGGTTTAAAAGTGTCCAAGATGTAATATCCAGAACTAGGAGATGCTCATCACAATATTGTGAAATCCACACCCATCAGGCTGTCGGTGAGGTGGCATTTGGTGGCAGCTGACACAGGAGCAGACAGGCTGAGTGTGTGACATTACTGAGCAGTGTCACCCCCGTTGGGAGCTGGGGCTGGCACCCTCACCTGTGCAGGGGAAATGTTCAGATCCAGCTGCCTTCGCTGCCCCAGAGCCTCCTGACAGCCAGGGATGTGATTTGTTCAGCCAGCTCCCACTCCCTGTGCAGAATCCGTGCTTCCCACAGCCTCACCAGCTCCTGCTCTGTGTGTGAGTGACCCCCAGATCAGCTCTGCAGCAATTATGGGTTTGGGTGACCCCATGGGATGTGCCCCACCCTGGTCCCTCCAAGGGAAGAGGAGCAAGGTTTGAGAGCTCTCCCTTTATGAAGAGCTCAGCAGCCCCACTGAGATGCTCACAGCTTCTCTCTACTCTTCATTTATCTGCTCCAATGCCTGTCCTAACTGTGAAAAACAAAACTCACTTTCTTGCTATAATTTAAAAGGTTTAATAAAAGACAATAAGGACAAGGCAATAAAACAAAATACACAGCTGGGGTGTTTCTGGCTGAGAGCCAAAAGCACACCTCTCCCAGAGAATTCTCCCCTTAAATATGGATATTTAAACTTTTCTAAGAACTTATTTCCAGTTTTTAGGAGCTGTTTTACGTGGTCACTCCTTGGCCCTGCCTTTTTAGAGCATGTGTATTTCTTGGCTGTGGTTTTAATTAATTCTTCTTATCAGTCTTAATTTGGGCCTTGGTCTATAATTTCTAGAGATGGTCAGTGTTGGTAACTGGGATATCAGTAGCAGAATTCTTCATATCAGAGCAGGGTCTGCACTGGGTGCTATCAGTTCACACACTACAGAGACACTTTATCAATTTACTCCTAGAGAAAACTGTATCTTTAAAATCATTTCCATACCATATAGGATCCACCCTATATGGGTGTGAAAAAAAAAAACCCAAAACCAATACCATAATATGTATTTATAACAACCTTATATGTACAACATCTTAATATTTGCAAAAAGCCAACTTTATAATATGCATTTATAACACTTACCAAAATTTACTCTTTCTTGTATAATTAAAGTACAAAAGGACAAAGCATTACACTTGAACCTCTAACACAGCAAGCAACAGTTTTTAATTTGACCTTTTACAAATCTTTACCTAGCAATAGAAGATAACACCAAATTATTCAATGCTTCATGCCCAGTGTGATGTTTGCACACGTGGTTATATTAAACCTGACCCAACCCTGTTCCACTCTTAGGTGTTATTGGAAATTCTCAGGTTGGGAATGTCTCACCTGACCTGCACCTCACTGGTACTGAAACTCAGGTCTAAAATGCAGATATACTATTTAATTAAAAAAAAAAAAATCTAAAACAACTTTTGAAGGATTTATGTTATAAACTCATGATCACCAGAAAGACAGCCTTGTAAAATTTCTGGGTTTAGTGGAAGAAGGTTGCCAAGGGCATTAGGAAGACAAATGACACAACACAACTAATTGTATCATAAGGCCCCTGAACTGGTAATTAAATTTAAAAAACCAGGCACTTCAGGGTTAAGAACAGCCCTTTTCCCTGCTATTTTTGGGGGATGAATAGAAAAGCACTGTTGTAGGAAAAAAGAAAAGCTTATTTCGCTGTAGTTTTTTCTAACAAGTAAGAATTTATATACAGGCTAAAAATCCATCAGCTGTCAAAGCATAAATTTTTTTGGTTGCCTTTTCCTTTAAGCTACACAATGGACAGCTCCTAAGATTCTTCCCATTCAGTGGTAACACAATAAAGAAAATGCCTTTATTTCAACATTTCTGATTGCTCTCAACATTGTAGAGACACCAACACTTATCACACATTAGAATAATAATCCTGCAGCACTTACATACAATGGATTTAAATCCTACCCGGAAGCAGAGCACTGGTGGGCAAATCAAAATTCCAGCCCTGTAATCTCCCTAAGAGGTTACAGAATAAACATTAACTCCAGGAACTCGTGAGTTCTAATTAAACCAAGCAGACAAACCTCCTCCAGCACCCAGTTCCACGGGCAATTTGCACTGTTCACTGCTGACAGATAAAAATCCATCAGATAATGCCTGCACAGAGTCATGGCTAATTTAGAAGAATCACCCACTTTTATCAGAGATCCAGGCAAGCCAAGCTGCAGGGGCATTTTAAAAGGCAGCTGTGGCTTTGTTTCAATTCTCCCCCAGTGCCTGCTCCAGCAGCCCCCCTCACAGCAACCTGGGAATCCGGGATGTCCTTAACACAGCACAACTCTGGGATAACTTGGGATGGAGATCCATGACACAACCCTGGAGTGTGACCATCAACTTATCCCCAAATCCATGCTCAGTGGCACAGCTCACCACCTCTCCACAACCCTGCTGTTGTTCTTAAAATACATTAAGTATTTACCTCTTGAATTTCCCATTTGCAGCCCTTTCCTTGTGCTGGTCCCTCTCTGCTCTCCTGCAGGCACACAGGGCCAGGCCACAGCTGAATGTGGAATTAATGTGAGACTCTTTGTGTGCAACACAGTGAAGAGAATATTCACTAAGCACGACTTTAATACAGTCCACTTTTAAGCTACTGTAACAATTCCCATCAAGCCATCCCATCAGGAAACACAGGAATTGCTCCTTCCCAGCTTTGAAAAGGGAATGTGCTGCTTCTAAATCTCCTCAGACTAAAGGCACACGGAATGAGGTACTTCAGCATAAGTATGAAGGTCTCATGGGGAAGTTGATCATCTAATTACTTATCTACTTTTTTCAAACTGAAAGAGAAGAAATGGAGTTCAGATCTGCAGAATGAATTCCTGCCTGTGAGGGTGGGGAGGCCCTGGCTGCCCAGAGATGCTGTGGCTGCCCCTGGATCCCTGGAATTGTTCAGTTCTGGAAGGAGCTCTGAGCAATCCCATCTGCTTCAGGATGTTCCCAGAGGGGATGGGAACAAGATGATCTTTAAGGTCCCTTCCAACCCAAAACCATTTTATGATTTATGCCAGCAGCATCTTTGTAAACATCCTCAAAACCCAGAAATAAGAATTCACAGTAAAAGAAGTTATTAAAAGTGCAAGATAACACCCCGATGCACGCGTTCAGAATAAGTATTTGTACAAAGTATTGCAAAGCTTTGCTATCAGACATGGAATAGATTTGTGCTACCAAATCACTCTTCCATAAGCACAAAGCAACACCAGAGATGTTCAGCAGGATATCTTTTCAATAACACATCTTTCACCCTGAGACGTGAAAGTCAAAGAAAATACATTACACATGACTTTGCAGGCCAGCAAAGAATCAAACACACTATCTGATCCACCAGCAGTTCACTGGGGTACAGCAGCAAGGACAGAACACTCCTGGTCTAAACATCCTTCACCTGAGAAGGACACGAACACAATCTGTGGCTGGGCTTTGATTTCTGCCTCTTCTGGAACGGGGCCACGGCCTCAGATTCAGATTAGACTCCACGAGGCTGCAGGCTCACCCCAACATCAGCACTGGGATGTAAAGCTGAAAGTTTTACCTCTTTGCCAACAGCAAGTGCATGAATCACATCCTACTTAACACAGTAATTTTGTTTTATTTCTGATTTTTGCATTCATCTATCCTCACACTAAGTTGAAGAGAGCTCAGGTATCACAAACAGTGATTGCTCTGTGATAGCAAGCACATTTTTATGCCAGCTATTAAATCCACATCCATATCCATGTCTATGTGATTCTTCCTCCCAGGTTCTAAAAAAAATGCTATTGGTCAAACTATTCTCACTAGCAACTTCCAATATTCATTAATGTTCAAGCCTTTGTTTCAATTGTTACTCACGTCACACACATAAATCCTCACATTTCCTCTATGTTCTTCGTGTCCACTGCAAAATACCATCAATTCACTTTCCTTAAAAATTCTCCACCCTTGTAAATGGCATAAAAAAGAAATCCAGCAGATCTGTATGACACAAAATATACTATGCCAAAGGAAACCCAAGAAGCTTTAGAGAGATAAAAATGTTACCAATTCCTTTCAGCCACAAAGAGATCTCAGCTATTTAACTCTAATCTCCCAACCGCTAAAATTTCACATCAGTTTCATCTACTAATGAACCACTACGGCTCCTTTTTATCTGTAAATTTCCAGAGTCAGAGAGCATTCACTTCAAAAGAGCTAATTTAAGTCTGTTAATGTGAACAGTCACGGCAACTTCAACCTAATTATGTCTCCAGCAAAGCAAACAGTTACATCACTGTAATTCTGCATCCCGATACCATCACACGAGAGGATGCTCAGTGCAAAAAGTCGGCAGTGATTTCCCAATCCCTTTTTTTTTTTTTATTTTTTTTTTACGGCACAGATCACACACGCTCTGCGCTGTCCGAACCCACCCTCTCGCATTCCCACTTCCCGCAAGCGCTGCTCTCTCCTCCTGGAAACGGGGAAAACGAGAACCACATAAATCGAGGAAAATCGGCCGGAAAGGCGGAAGGCAAAGAGGAGCTGCTCGCTGCCCTTCCAGCCTGGCTCGGCTCGGGCTCCAACACCCGCGGGGGGCTCGGGGCTTCCTCCCAGTGCTGCGGACGCATAACTTTTAATTTTTTTAATTTTTATTTTGTTGGGGGTTTTTTTGGGGAGGGGTTAAATAACGCGGAAAGCGACAGCAGGACGCAGAAACACCCCCCCGAACGGCGCCCAAGCAGCAGCCCAGCGCTCAGCCCGGCCTGACGCGGCTCAGCCCCGCTCGCCCTTCCCGGGGCCACCGCGCTCTTTCCTTCCCGCGGGGA
>VZTB01005262.1:27643-70206 GCA_013397245.1 Thryothorus ludovicianus | reverse complement strand
GGGGGGGACATGCCATTACTAATCCAGCTCTTGGCTGCACTACCTTTGAAAAATAAGAAATTGATTCCTCTTCCACGTGTGAAAAGCTTTTGGCCCTCTTGAGTCCAGTTTAATGTTGCATCTGGGCTGAAGAGAAGGAGGGTAATGAAGCCTTCACATCCTGTCTGGCTTCCTGCAGGCTTGATCAGAGGGGAGAAAGCCCTTCGCCAGGAGCTTTCTGGAGGGATAAAGAGGCTGGAGCCACCTCCTCATGTGCTTCTGAGATGTGCTGGGGTACATTTCTAGAGCTACATGCCAGGGTTTGGTCCCTCCGGGTGCCATTAGGAGTGACACCTGCAGTGACACTTGAAAGCAAGCCCACTTTTCACAGTTCTTCAGCCCAATTCCGAGACAAATGTTCTCTCTCATTTCTGTCCTCCATAGTTTTCAGAAGTTTGTGGTGGAGTGAAACCAGAACCCAGGGCTCAAGCTCCAAAATGAGGTGTTTTGCCACGAGCTTTTTCTTTTTTCAGTCTTGATGGACATACAGAAGCCTATACATTTAGGACAGAAATGATGGAATTGATATTGTGAATTCTGGTATCGGCTGAGGCAATGTTCTCTTGCACATCTGTTCTGTCCATACAGCTTTCTCACTGCACTGAACAATATATATCTCCTTCTCTGTGGGATGTTCAGCTTCCATTCATACCCCCAAGGATTTTTACATACGGCAACTGAGCAGTTGAGATACGTTTTAGCAAAGGAATTGTAACATTGTGAGTAAATTAGAATAAAAAAATCCAAATATGAAAAAAAGACTTCCTCCTTATTGTAAGAATCTGTTTTTTGTTAGCTGTCTCTTTTCTCACCATCTCAGCTCTGTAAACATATGGTTAATTTTTCCTTTGTGCCATTTAGAACCAAGTTTCCAGTAGAAAGAAAAAAATTTAAGTAAAAACATAGTTAAGTGGGTTTAACCAAACCCCACTATGAATTGAAACTCATCCCTTTTCCAAATCTGTCACTTCTTCTTCCTTAACATAAATTACATATTCAGTAATTCACTTATTTTAGCACTCCCATTTCTCCCAAGTTGTTGATGTAGCTCCAAACTTTTGAAATCCAGATCATAATACTTCTTACTTTTCTCCAAATACTCCTAGTTTCTAGTTTCTGCTGGCACAGATGAATGTGGTGCAAGCAGAGTGCTCCTGCTCAGTAGAATCTGATGGTGGTCCTGTCCCACTGATGGCCATGAAAGGAGCAGCCCTTGAGGAATGTTATAACCTGCTCTGAACATACTTAGCTGCCTTCCAGCTGTGTGTTTATCCTGCCATGTTTACCAGGATACTGAGAGACTTTTTATTATCCTGAGTGTTAATAGTCCTTTAAATTTTTACCTAGTTTTGTGCAGAAGATCTTTTTTCTTTTTTAACATTTCAGCATTTGAAGAAATAAATTTTTTGCTTTTCTACAATTTTTAAAAGGATGACTGCTGTGAAAGGGCTTTTTTAAAGAAATGGTTTGTTAAATTTAAATTCAAAGGTGTTTGTTTTCAAACTTGTAAAAAGTGAAGTCTAAAACTGAGATATCTTTTGGAGTGATACAAAAATATTGAAAGATAGACCTAATAGTTTAGGAATTGAATGTGCATTGACTAATTGTACTGCATTATTTTTCTCGTTTGGATGATGACTCAGACCATTCTATCAAAAAATTTCAAATCCACTTCCCCATAAAAAATTTGTTGCTTGATCTATCTATTTATTCCCAAACACTGAGAGGAGTTTGTGACTTAGAGTTTCATAAATCACCAGACTGTCTTTGAAATCTGTAGATTTGGACACACTGTTAACATCCACAGAATTTGTATTGTTGAACTGTTTTTCTCCAGCTTTAAGATAGGTGTGTTTGTCAGTTATATTTAGTGATATTCTGAGGGTGCAGTGCTCATAACACCATGACCATGGGATCTGGTCATGATGAAGCAAAGCTTCAAATATTGAAGCTTGCAAAAGAATTATAAAATACAGCAGCCCTTGGACTACTTTACATATGACATCACGTTGAACAAATTGTTTAATAAAATGTAGCTTGTCATATGTTCATTCTTCTAAAGCTTTTGAAAATATTACCTATTTATTGTTTCTGCTTTTATAGTGCCCAGAAGCTGTTGTCCTAAGACAGGATACCAGGCCAACTTCTGCCAAAGAAGAACAAAAAGTGGCCCAAAGATTTTAATATCCAGTGTTTTTGATGCAATGCTCTGCCCCCCAGCTGTCCCCTTTCTGTGTGAGCTCTGGTGATAAGTGAATAGCATTTATCCTGTGAATGTGTCTTCCTTTTCAGATTCCGAAAAATTCAATGGGCTCATTCTTACCATTTGAATTATTTTTATTACAATTATTTGCTATATTTAAAAATAGAAAAGGGAAGTTTATTACAGGCACTTTGTATTCAAAATCTGCACTCAGGATAGTGTTATGACAAAAATTTGGAGTCTAATGTATAGAGATAGTCTATTACTTTCTAAAATTGTTGAATCATGCTTGTCTCATTCTTTGCTTTAAAAACTACTATTTAGGCCGTTGATGATATGCTTGAACTATAAAAATATATAACATTAAAATCTGGTTTATTGTCTAGATACAGAATGTGAACAATCATCTTCTTTCTGGCTGTTGTTCACAACAGATGCTAGCAGAATAAGTGTGAACAAAACAGGCTGCATGTAGAGTGAGCATTTCCTAGGTATATTCTGCTAGTTCTGCCCTCCACAGCCTTGACTTTATTTACAGCCTTGGATAAGAATTCCAGCAGTGCTGTTTTTTATTCTGTAAGCTCAAAAATGACCCTCAAATGCATGGTATAAAATCTAGGTATCAAATGATTTGGAAATAGAATTGTTACTGCAGATGGGTCAGGTAGGGTGATATTTAATGTTGCCTTTTATCAGCAATTCAGTTTTGCCTTGAAGATTCGTATTTCCTGAAATACTGATGGTTTACTTTATTTATTCATACCTTGCAAGTTTGGCTGCCTGTGATTAAGCTGAGTGTTTCCTAGAGGATTTATAAGCCATTTCTAAGTTTTCATCAAACATTTTCTATTGGCTTTTGAATAGACATCCAGTAAATCACACAGGAACTACAACCAAATGTGTCTGGCACAGGATTCTTCAGTGTATACTGAAAATTATGTTTAAAACTTCTGAAGGAAGAGAAAGAGGGCAGTCAGCTCAAAACAAAGCATTCATTGAAAGTATGCCCATATGCCTGAACCAGACTGAGGTTTGTGTCTTGTTATGCCCGCTGCCATGTAATAATTTTGTAAAGAGTAATAAGATTAACAGGCTTTTATTGTCTCAAAAGTAGAATTATCATTCATGTTTTGTCTAAGTACCAGGTAATGTGTTGGTAAAGCATTGTGATATTATTATTATTAATGTAAAATTGCTCTCTGGAGACTTAAAAAACGTTTTTTTTAATTAAAAAAATAAAAGGAAAAATTTGCAATAGCAATCATTATGGTTTATGATTAAAGAATACTCAAATAAACTAAAATAAAAATCTGATTTTTGCTTTTATAATGACCATAGGGGACAATCATGATTAATGTGGAACTGACTGGTAGAAATATCCTTGGTCAGGATATTTTCATGGTTTTATACTGAAAATCTTTAAACAATGTTTGGAAATTCACCTATTATGTGTATGCACATTTTGTCTTTTAGGGCATACAGGACGATTATTGAAATCTCTGTGTTTCACCAGTCTATCATTTCTGCTGCTGCACATCATCTTTCAGATTACAATAAACAGTCTTGAAGCTGCAAAAACTATTGAACCTGGTTTTAACTGTAAGTAAAACATTTTAGTTTTTATTACCATTTTAAATGTCCAAATGCTTCAGTGGTCTGAAATGTGAAACGTTGATAAGAAGGCATTTAGCTTTGTGCTCTTATGGGTTTGCAGCTTCCTCTTGTTTTCCAGCTTTTTACCTTAAAAACTACTGTTAATAAGGCAGGAAAATTAGAAGGGCTTAAGAATCAAAGGAAATGTTTATATAACTATTTTATATCAATATAAATAAATAAATAAATAAACTTTTTTTTCCACCAGAGATGCATATTTTTTGAGTTTACCACTGACTATTGTTATGACATCTTCTTTTAGACTTTCTCAAAATCATCTCAGAACCTGAGGAAACTACTCATTTGTGTCATTATATCATAATTCAGTGAATTAAGAGTAAAATTAAATCAAGTAACAAACCTCCCTCTGTCCACGTATTATGTCTCTCTCTGGTATAACCCTCTTTAGTTTTTCATTTAATTTAACTTTAAATACTGATTCCAAAACTTATATTTCTAAACAGTATTTGTCTTGTTCTTGCCTGTGTTGTATGGGAGGAAGGATTTTCAATTTTTCATTAATGTGTAAGCTCTACTTAAAATATATTGCATGTCATTTTGTATCTTCCTCTCTCAGGAAATGTTGTTCAATAATTCAGAAAGCAAACATTCTTTATTGTGCAGAAGTTAATTAAAATATCTATCCAGTGATTTAGATGTGTAACCTCCAGGTAGAAGCTATTTGTACTTGTCTTACCATGTTTACATTTAACATTTAAACCTGTCAACTTACTTTTGATAAATGTCCATTTAATTTATCACAAGGTACACTGCTGCCGCTTGAGTAAACAGTTGTGCTACAATTCAACACCAGAAACCTCATGTGATGTAAAGGATTTTACCTAAATTACAAAATCCTAAGGAAACTTGAATTGAGCATTACCATTTCACCTTGAGCTTAAACCATTTCCTAAAGTAAAAGGCATAATTGTGTTTATGAAATACCAGTTTCACCTGGAATATCTTGGGCTCTGTTGGCTCAAGTCAAGCCTTCAGAGTCTAAAAATATCCATTCTTTTTTTTTTTTCCCCAAAATGTATATCACTCACTGAGTGAGTTGGATTGTTTTCCATATGTATTTTTATGACTATAAAGACATAATTTTTACTTAGATTGGAGTAATTGCATTATCTAAACACCATTTGTATGGGTAGAGAGTTCCAAGACAGAGTTGCAACCACTGGCTTTTTCCTCCTTTTATGGTGGGAACTGGGGTGTGCAGTGAGAATTAAAAGAATTGTTTCATCCTGAAGAGTCCACTTCTCAAGATGAAATGTACCATCTTTTACTGTTTATTCACAGCTGTCGAGGGCAGCAGCTCCTCTTTCAGCTGCCATTAGTAAAGATCTCCTTACTTGGGGCCTCTCAGGGCAATGGGTATAGCTGTAGGAGCACATTAAATGTTATCAGATTGCTCTCTGACACCAAGGCCACTTGATATGACTTTCCCACACACTACCCATTAAGCTCTTTTTGCTTCCTGAGTGCAAAGGGTGGTTTGAAATTACCTGTAGGGGATGTTACTTGTCCCAGAGGAACTCTCAAACTGTGTCTGAGTTGTCTGGGAGAGAATTTGGTCGACCAAAGTTGTTCCAAGAGTTTTTAAACTGTTTAGCAACCTGAAATATTCAGCTGTTGAATTTCAGTGGTTACTGAGTAAACTGGCACCATTTTGTTTTCTGGTTATAGTCAGTGTGGTCCAGGTGACGCCATTGAAAAGGGCAATCTGATACTGGCAGTGCTGAACCCTCAAGTGCTGAAGGAGAAGTTAAAGACTGTTGTGAATGTAGGGGCTAGAAAAGGCCAAAGCATTTGCTAGGTCAGGGTATAAGGTCAATTATTGTCCTTTAATGACACCAGAACCTAGATGTTACTGTGTGGGTGAGGAGAAGACAGAATTCCTGCTCCAGAAGGGACCTTGGTAGTACTTCTGCTTGTAACAGGTCAGTGACACAGCCCCCCTGGTCTCCTGTTCCCCAGCCATGGGAACAGCACTGTACAAAAGTGACTGCAGATGTGGGCTAAGCCATAGCTGGAGAAATGACAGTGCTTCACCCATGGAGTCTGCACAGCATTATGATCTCCACATTTTAAACTTGCTGTTAATGTTTATCCAACTCTTTTTGCTCAATAAGAAGTTCAGAAGTGTAGACTGGAAGATTGATGTGTTCTGTTTCTCTATCCAGACCCAGATCCACTATTAATAAAACATTTTTTACAGCTACAGTCTTTTCTGATGCTTATCATTAGGAAATTTTTCTTCCATTAGTCAAAATATCCTGTCTTCATCCTTCAGCATGATGTGGAAATAAAGAAAAACTTTCCATTAGCCTTTATGGTTACTCATTTTGTATTTGAAGGCTGCAGTCGTATTTTTCGTATGTACTCTTCTCTCGTTCTTTTCTATTTAGACAACCTCAGCCCCTCCAAACTTTCTTCATGCATCATGTTCTCTAGGAAGGAGATTATTCTTATTGCTGTTGGCCTACTTCTGTTTTCTCCAAGTTTTTCAGGTATTTCTTGAAGCTCAGTGTCCAAAACTAGGCACTATTTCAGCTGAGAATTTAGTAGCATATACTGAAATATAACAATTACCCAAGTGTCTGCAAGTCATTATCCCTGTTTATGAATTACTGTAGGGTACTTTTTGCAACATTCTTACACTTTTTATTTGTGACTCATTGAAATCCACAAATCCTTTTTTTCAAAACAGACCATTTTTTTCAATCCCATGTTTATGTAGGTGAGTATTCTTACAGTATAGTAGAAGTTTATATTGCCAGTTTTTTTCCAGAAAATTTTATTTATCAAGACTGCTCTATCTCCTTGTTTGGTAGTGACTTCTCTTGTAGGGGCCTCCTGCAATAACACCTCTAAAGGGTTTTATATAAAAACCCTTTAAAGTTTAAGTAAGCCATAAAAGGAGCTAGTGGATGTTATGGCAGGTCCCCTCTTAATTATCTACCAAAGGTCATGGGAGCCTGGGGAGGTCCTCACTGACTGGAAGGCAGACATTGTAATTCCAATTTAAAAAAAGGGCATGAGGGAAGATCCAGGAATCTATAGATCTGCTATTCTAATTTCAGTTCCTGAAAAAAGTATGTAAAAGTTTGTATTAGGTACTACTTAAAGGCATTTAAAGGGCAATGCAGTCATCTGGTAGGGTCAACACAGGTTGACAAAGGGAAACTCCTGTTTACCTAATTTGGTATCCTTCTATGGTAAAGTCAGCTGCCCAGTGGATGAAGGGAAGGAGGTGGATGTATTTTTCCTGGATTTCAGTAAGGGTTTTGATACTGTCCTCCTGGAAGAATTGTTCAGTAGGTTCAAAATGTACTTGGCTGATGAACTGGCTGAAGGGCAGGGCTTGAAGGGTTGTGGTGAATGAGGCCACAGGACCCTCAGGGCTCAGTTCTAGGGCCAATCCTGTTTTCAAAGTATTTATCACTGATCTGGACGCAGGAGTTGAATGCACCATTAGGAAGTTTGCTACCAACAATTATCAAAGTGGGAGGTGTTGTCTCGGACAACAAGATGCCTTGCAGAGGCCTTGGTGTGGTTAATCTAACTTCTGGCAATTTCAGAAATAGGTGAGAGGGCAGGATAACATTGTCTGCAAATTCTGTAAGTTAGTTTGTCTCAATATTTTCAAATGCCAGTATTTTGAATCAAAAGATCATTTTCTGGTTTTAGTTTTTCTTTTCACACTGCTGTATTAAAGCCTCTCATAATATTTTCATTTTGGTAACAGAAATATTTGAAAAATGTTTAAGTTAGAGGTGTGATAAAGACTATCACTTCTTAAACCTTATACAGTTGTAGTTTCATTTGGGAAGTGAAGAACAACCATCCTTTTATCTTTTGTATCTAGAAGCAGCTTTATTTGGGCCATTTGCAAACACAAACCAGACATAGAGAATTTCAGATCCATTTCAAAATATTCTGCTAGTATCCTGGACTTCTGTAATTCAAAATCAGCTTAAGATAAATCCTGGAGTGTTTAACTTCTTTGGTTTGTTATCTTTTTCATCCTCTTCCTCTTTTAGAGTTTATATACCTTCTCTTTCAGGATGGCTACAAAATGCTACAGTATTCTCTAAATTTTGTTGGCCTGTTGATAAAGGTGTTTAAAAATGTTTGTCCAACAGAAAGTTCCCGTTTCTTAAGAGCCTTGTGACTATTGCCTAGCACTAATAAAATTTTGCTGTTAGTAGTCTTTATTTAGCTTAATGAAAGATTTCTGGTTAGCCACAACTTCAGTATGCGGAACTAAAATTGAATACCTTCCAGATACAGAAAGGAAAAGAATTGATGCAGAAAGGGTGAGCTGGGCTAATCTTAAGCCATCAAGAGCTATGTAATTAATCCTGTTTCACTGATATCTGTATAATAGACATTATGATTTTGGACTATAGCAGCATTTGTGCAGTAATAGACTTTCATTATTAATTTTCTATTTTTGATGGAATAAAATTCTGATCATTAGATTAGGTAACATCTTTTGAGTATAGAATCCATTAGGTGGGCAGTTGAAGATTAGATCATAAGGTAATAGTTGCATTCTCCAGTAGGCATAGTATGATCCTTTCCTTGGATTAGTTTCAGACATCTTTAAAAATGGCAATACCACTAGCAGGAATGTTTTCCACAATGTTAATTTTACACTTTACTTCCAATAACTTAGTGCAATTATTCCTCATGATAATACTCTGTAAGTATACACACTGTAAGTGTATTAGTCAGACTTAAAAATATGTCTAGTTTCTTTTTCCCTTATTTGTAGTGATGTACATCCCTTTCTTATTTTGTGCTCCTCTATCACCTCTTGGTCTTCTGTGAACGAATCTACTGAAATGCTTATTCTCCAGAGCAGTATTTTTGTTCATGTGAAATGCAACTTAGAATACTTCAACACTACTCACTAATGAAGTTTGTTGTCAATGTTTGTCGGAATACCAAAAAGTGCATTTAAGGTATTTCTGGATATTTTTCTTATACATCACATAAATGAACTGATGGAATTTAAATAACTATCTTGAAATCCTTCTAAAGACTTTCTATGAATCTTTGCTTATTGTGCCTACTTGGAGTGCTTTATTTACAAAATGGTTATATGTAGAAAAAGGGAGACTAGATTTAAAGCACCGAGTTGCCTAGATAGCTTCTCTGTTAGATCATGGGAACTAAAATCAGATAATTCTCTGTCCCTGGTATGCCATGGTGAATGTCAAACAAGTGCATGCCACCATTGTGGAATCATAATAACTTTCTGCTTTAGATAAATTCTGAAATTATTTCTTGGCTTAAAAGACCATCTTGTGTTTGCATTACTACCAGCATGTCCCTGAGGTATTTTGTTATATTAGGAAGCAGCAATACCCAGTACAAATAAATTATGTTTCACCATTTATTGAAAGCTCAGGCTCAGGACTGAAGCTGACCTTTCATAGGAATAAATAATTCTTCTTTCCAGTATGCCAGGTGAGATTTCGTGCCTTTTATGCCTCCTGAGTATACTTTTAAGGTTGTGCTGATTTTGTAAAGTATTGCTTTGGTAAAGGTTGTTGTTTATTGTTGGATTAATTAACTCACAGGAAATAAAGATGCTGCTTTTGTTTATAAAGGGAAAAGAAAGTTTAAAATATTTCATACAGAGTTTCATGTTTCTATTTTAAAGGTAGGTGGCAGATGCATGTCTGTCTTTCAGACACCATGACTTACTGGCCCAACTCCTGCCTGGAGTCTGAGTGTACTCATGGCCCCTTGATGGCTGTTTTGAAACATCATTTCATGGAGACTGCCTTGAAAACATATATTTTGAAAATATTGGAAATCTGAAATACCATTTTATTAAAAAAAAAAAAAGCTGATAATTTCCTGACTATTAGTTGTCTTGGTAATTTTGACAATTTTAATTTCAAAAATATTGCTTCATATGAAATGAAATTAATCTAAATGCATTAAGAAAACTAATAAGTTTATTGTAAGAAGCTTCTGAGCAGAACTCATAGCAAAGTAAGCATTTTTATACTTATATATCCAAGTCATTATATCCACTCCAATGGTTTTGCTTACTGAAATAAAAGCTAGCAGTTACTTTCATTAAGGAGTGCTCAGGCACTTGCACCCCAGGCAAAACAGCTCATTCTCCCCTAAGAAACACATCCATATCTCAGCCAGGAAAATGCTTAAGGTGCTTTCCAAACAACGTGTACCTGTGAATTTGAGGTCTTCAGTTACTTCAATTGTATATGCATCATACTCTTTCTTTTTGCTTAGTGAAATCTATTTTTCTACATTTTTCTAATAAAAGTGGGCCTTGTTGTGCAGAACATCTAAATTTTAATAGTATTTTTGTGTGTTATCTTAAAGATTATGAACTTGGCTGAAATCTGAGCATAAAATAACGCCTTTAAACATCTAAGAAACGCTTCATTCTGTTATCACAGAAGTCAGCAGTTTGTATTTGTGTGGTTTCTGTACAAACAGCATGAGAAGAAGGTTCAGAAGTGAAGTCTTGTTTCAAGAACAACTGTGGAATATCCAGTATAGCAAAACCTTTATAGGATGAGACAGCCAGCTGTAGCACTGCAGAAGAATCAGAGTAACCTTTCATTAAGAGGATGTATATTTTAATCTCGACATTGTTGGAGCCTGTGAAGTCTATGACAGCCAATATAGTACAAATGTAGTCCAGACTTTTATCTAGATGAGTTCCAGAGTGGTGAGTGGTGCCTCAGTGGGAAAAATAAATTTTAAACCAATATTTTAATAGAAGAGATTATACAGGTTCTTCATGCTGTCCAGGAAGACTGGTAATACCAAATTCCATAGTATAAAAGTCTATTTTTAGTGGAATTTAGATGCCTACATATTTTTGAAGCCCTGAACTTACAGCCATTATGAATTGTTAAATAAGTACAGACAGCCAGTTACCAGGAGAATCTATTTGTTCAGGTTTTATGAAAGATGAGTGTTGTGATTTAACCCCAGATGGCAGCTAAGTACTGAACAGCTGCTTGCTCCACTTACCTCCAAGTGGGATGGGGAGGAGAATCAGGAAAAAGAAGGTAAGAAAAAGCTCAAAGCTCATGAGTTGAGGTAAGAACAGTTTAATAATTTAAATAAACTACTACTTTTACTGCTACTTCTATCAATTTTACTGAAAAAGAAAAAAAAAAAAAACAAAAAAAGAGAAAAGTAAAACTCAAGGCACACAGGTGAAATAGAATCGCTCATCACCCACTGACAATTGGTCAGCCAGTCCCCTTCCAGCCAACTCCCCAGTTTGTATACTGGGAATGACAGTCTAGGGTGTGGAATATCCCTTTGGTCAGTTTCGGTCAGCTGTGGCTGTGCTCCCTCCCAGCTTCTTGTGGAGCTCCTCACTGGCAGAAAGGTCCTTGATTTAGGGTAAGCACTACTTAGCAAAAACCACAACATCAGTGTGTTATCAACATTATTCTCATAATAAACCCAAAACATAGCACTGTACCAGCTAGGAACAGGAACAAAATTAACTGTATCCCAGCAAAACTAGGACAGTGAGTTACTTCTTGTGGTTTGGCTTTGTGTTATATCCTCACCAAACTGTGTGAAGCTTCATTGCTTATATTGCTAGCAGGATGCTAAAGCCTGAGCACATGAGAAGCTGAAAATGTTTCCAGAATGCAGATTAATAGAACTTTCTAAAAAATCAAAGCTAACTGTAGAAAATTCTTTATTAAAAGTCAATATGTGGATATTGCCCTACTTATCTGTCTCTTGGTGACATCTGCCCAGCGCCATATGGATTGCAAAAAACCCTTCTTTGACTTGTAAATTCCTCTACGAAGAAGCTTTTCCTCTTCTGCTGTTTGTACCTCACAACCTGCAGCAGGAGTCAGCTGAGTGGCTGGGGGCTTATGGAGATACCACAGTTTGCAGAATAAGGAGAATAGGATTTCATCAAAGCTTCCCTCTTATCAGCCACTATGCCTGTAGAATAATGAGCTACAAAACAGTGAATGGCTGTTTGTCCAGATCTCCAGTGGGAGACAGAAAAGCTCAGAATCTCTGCAGACATTAGTGACAGTGGTGCATACAGGGATTGAAGTAGAGCTGAAGCTCCTGTTCTACTATTTCACATGGCAAATACCTCTGAAAACCTTGGAAATGACAGAAAGGCAGGAGACTTGACTTTAAGGAAATAATATTTCCTACCACACTCTAGTTTCATCATGTACTGTTTCTTGCATAGGTGATGCACAGTGTCTGAGTCAAGAAATATAAAAATTATAAGAAGGAACTTCTCTATGGAGTCATGAAGAACTTGAGACTAAAAAGAATGCTTAGCTGTAAAAAACTACAGTGAGATCCAGATGTGGTGGCACAAATGTCATTATATTGGGTCCTAGAAAGGTACAGTATGGTTGTACAGTATTACCAATGACCATTTCTGACTGTCACTTCAATGATTCCAAGAGTCAAGAATGTTTAACACATCCAATGAGAAACTTCTAGCTAGTCAAAGATGTTAGCATGCCTTTTTTGTATCAACAGAAACTTACAACAATAGCTTATTCTGTACATGAAAGTTAATTTTCCTTTAATTCGGTCCACATTTGATGTCAACATTTCTTTAACACTTTCCATGCAGCTTAATGTAGCCAGGAAATTTATGGCTGGGGAAACAGAAGCTTCTGTAATTGCTTCTTAGGCATGTGTGATAAGTCCTGCTTAATTTCCTGCTGGGTGTTACTACTTAGCAGTTTGGAAAGTTGGTGTTCATTGTACTTAAGGAGTCTTTGTTTCTGGACTCACAGGCTGCCACGTGGAAACTGAGCAATGTTCTAGGGAGTCATTTTGAGGCATGGTACATAACTCCTCTCTATAATGTAAGTGATTCTGCTGTAATGATGTTGGCATATTCGTGTTCAAGAGAGCCTGATGTAGGAGAGGATCCTTCTCACTGCCACTCATTTGCACTTTTGATAGTCAGAATTGCATTGGAGAGAAAACCTGGGAGACTGCTGGGTGGCTCATGGGGCTTCTGTCTGAAGCTAGTGGGCTTTGGAAGGTATTTCCAAGGAAGCACCCAGTGTACCTGCTGATGCTGTGATGCAAACTGGGACAGTTCTCTTTTTAGTGTCCCAGTTGTAGGATGAATGCAGGGTAGTAGAGTAGAGGTGTGACCATCACTGTCAGCTCGTTCTAGGGCTGTTTGTAGGAGAAATAGAGCAGCTGTTTTCTGTCTCCTTCTGTCCTCTTAAAGGAAGAAGCACAAGTAGCAAACACAAGGAAGAAATCAAGGCCAGCTGTGAAGGAGAAGGCACTCAATAAAACTTGAATAGATGAGATGAGAGCAGAATGTATGTGTGAACGGAATAAAAGCAGAAGAGAGTAACTGTTTGTTGATTTATATGCGGGGTTAGTGCTGTTAGTAAATTAAGAACCATATGTACAGAGTAAGCTTCTACATTTTTGTAAGTAACCACTTGCTTGCTTGTCCCCTGGTTGTATGTTTAACCTTTGTATGAAAAGGTTATCAGTGTACATTGCCAACTGCTTTTAAGTTCCAAGTTACTACAAAACGTGTTTTCCATATTGTGAAAAGTCCTCGAAGACCAGCAAAATCAGAAATGAGCTGCTCAGATGATTGTAGTGAAAAAACTTGTCTACAGGGTCAGACCCTTACTCTGACCCCAGATTTTCATGTCTCATTGGTAGTGTTTGGCTGTAGCAGAATGAGCTATGTAGGGACAGCACTACAGTGCTTTAGCAACCAGCATCTCTGGGCTGGTGTAGGGACCATGTTGAAATGTTCCCTTGTTGATTATTCAAATCACTGTAATATAAATATTTTACTGGGGAGTCTTACTGTAGTATTACTATTCAGGAGTAGGAAACTATATATTTGTGTGCTGGACACTGTTTAGACAAATACTTTCCACTGAGAATAAATATTTCACTTTATTTCTGGGGATCTATCTCTTCTGTTTGGCTGTTTACATCGCTAAGGATTGCTCTTCATCATGTAATCATGTCGAGTATTTTTAGAAAACCTGACTCTTTAGTGTGATTCTGTGAGCCTTTGCATGTGCTCGTACCCACACTGCAAGTTTGAGAGGGGTTGGTCCTTGGGTCAGAGCCCTTAGGCTTAATCCTTCTGCACCTCTTGGTGATTTACATCAGCAGCTGGAAAGCAAACAGCAAATCTGAGTTGAGATGATGACAGCTGCTCACCGCAGCTACTCTGCCACTGCTGGGCCACCAGCTGGGCATCTCAGCTGCAAGGGCAGGTGAGGTGCTGTGTCTGGGGGTGGCAGCTCTGATGGGCCATCCCTGGCAGTGCAGCACCTCAGTGGGTGGGCTTCCCTGGGCAGGGTGGGCTAGGGACTGTTCTGGACAAAACTGAGGTCTTAAGTTGAGGTTAACCTCTAATTAAAAGGACTGAGTTTAGTGAGCCCTTCATGGAAGCTGTGATGTAAAACAAATCACCCTGTAAAACAAAAGCAAAATGTGTTGCTCACATAAAGAGGGCTTGGAGCCATCAGGATAAAAATGTTTTCCTGATGGAGTCAGATTTGAAAGGCTTTGATGGGTTCTCCTGTTCAGTGTGTTAGAACACAGTCCTAAACCTGGGTCAAATACCATCAGAACTTGCATGCTTTAAGTTTACTTCTAAATGGAAAATCTGTCTTAAAATTCCCTCCAGATTCTGCCGGATATACAAGTCAGTAACCACACAGGATGCCAGAAAGTGCTGTACCTTACACCTTTTTCATAAACAGTGTGCAGCACTTCTGTCAATGCTTACTCTTAACGAAGAGCAAAATAACTAAGAACTGTTCTGTAACACAAAGGGTAAAAAAGCATCCTTTGCATCTCTGGAAGGAGAAGAACTCTGAATTTTGAAGGATAGATTTGATTTCCAAAGTCATAAACATCCCCCTTTTATTTAATTCAAATCTTGCATTTTTCTTGATATGTAGGTCTGGAACATATACATATATGAATCATATATGTGTTTACTGCTGAATTTTATCATACTACATTTCTTTAGGAGTTTGTTTAAAACAATCAAGAAACTGAATATTAGAGTTATTACAATCATCATCTAGACTAAAACCAGAAAGATTTTCAAGAGCATCAGTGAAAGGTGTAGTAAATGAAAAGTATTTAATGAAAAAAATGGTAATCCTATTTTTATGTGTCTAAAAATAGGGATAGTAGAACACAGTATCTTTCAAAGTGATTGAGAATTAACTTGATTTTCAGCTGTCATCAAACACAGATTTTAAAACTGAAAGCAAGTTAAACAGTTTTCACACTGAAGTAGTGTAAAACACTCAAAAGCATGCATTCCAGCCAGTGGTTGTCAAAAGATTTACCAAGATTTTTTGGGGTGTAGAACAGTAGTTCCTGAAGGAAATCAAGAGTAATGTCATTCAGAGTACACTAATTAGTCATTAATACCTGTATAAGTGTATATTTAAGTATATTGTTCTGCATTTTAAAAGGAGATAGCCAGCCCCCAGTTCAGAGGACACAGTGAAGAGAACTGATAGCATATCATATTATTTTATTCATGTATCACTTTACCTACAGTTACTATGGTCAAAAAATAAATAGCAAATTGTTTTTCATGGTGGCACACAAATTCCTTTTGACAGTTTAATTTAGAATGTTGTAATGAAATGCAAAAGGATGATTTTTAACTCATCCTTTAGATCTAGCAGAGTTTGACCTTGTCATGGGATTGTGTCCATGTGGTTTGTTGGTGATGCCACAGTTGGCTACATAGCAGGTTCCAGGAAATTCCTGCTTTTTCTAGACCCCACAAATTTGTCTGAGAAAATGATAGTGTTTCATGAGAGAAGTCATGTTCTTACCTTCACTGCAGACATGTTGAAAAACTCAAATTACACACAGAATAGGCTCTATTGTAGAGTCTAGCAAATTACCATCATTCTTAAAAATACTGTCCTTAATTTAGGTGCCAAACTGGATTTTAATCCTAAAAAAATCTTACATACACCTGGAGGGTGTGGTGGTCTAGTGGTAATTAAACACAGCTGCAGTGTGAGACTTGTGGAATAGCAAAGACATCTTGGTGAAAGTCCTATAAGCACCATCCCTGGAAGAGTTAAAAAAACGTGTGGATATGGCACTTGAGATGTTGTTTAGTGGTGAACATGCTGGTAGTGCTGATGGTTGGACTCTGCAGTCTTAGAGGTCTTTCTAATCTTATTGATTCTATGAATCTGTGACTCTGTGATATCCCAGACAAACATGGCAAGAACAAAAAATAATTGAAGCTGATGCTGTTGTGCTGGCAACAATTCCAGCTGCGTAAAAGTTATTGGTCTCCCAGTTCTCACTATTTCAGAGATGAATATTTACATAGTTATCCTTATTCTCGACTATCCGAATTTTCATGTTTGTCTAAGAATAAAGTACAAGACTGGCAGAAACACTAACAATCAGTGCTGTCTTAAGGGGACGAGATGCCTTTTAAACTGCTATCAGATTGTGCTCAGTTCCTCTCTGTTTATATAAACACACATGCACATTTTCATCTTGAGGAGCCTCATTCATTACAGCAGGAACTTTTTGTGATTATTAAGTTTTAGTAGTGCACAGCAACCTGTGCAATTTCAGGAGCCAGGCTGATTGAATTACCCAATTAGACAACCTTGCTAAGTACATTTCAGCACCATTTTTTCAATAATAAAATTCCATGAAATTGTCCAAGATTTGAAAGCTGTAAGTACCAATGAGGGAGTAAAATGTGCTCTAGTGGTCAATAGCATAGAAACTCAACTTCTTTGACACCAAGTAGGGGGCTTCCAAAACTATGCACTGACCAGAGACAGATTACAGTAATACTTTGAGATCTAACAGGAAAGAAAAAGCAAAAAAAGGGGTCATCTTATAAAAATGGAAATAATGTTCATATTGTTATCCACAGTGCATGGATTGGTCACACAGCAAATAACTGTTTTCTGCAGAATAGAGATAGTGAGGCAGAGTGATTTGTTGAAATTGCACTTCTTGGTTAGGAAATGTGCAGGAGAAGTGGATCCATGACAGGAGAAGGGAAAGTCAGCAGAAGGACATGGATGTTCAGGGTCCAGAGTGGGCTTGTTTTTCTGAAGTTTCTGAGGCTGCGACTCATACAGTTGCCTCAGCAAGATTTTTGGGAGGGGACTAAATAATTTTTAGCCACTGCACTGAATTAAATAAAACCCTAAATTTCCAGTAGTACCTGTAACTGCTATTAAAAACTTTATGCAGTTTTTCAATGAAAACTTCCAGGAATTGACAGAGGTCAGATTTGCCTTGCTGATTTGTAGATGTGAGCCATGGTTCTGCCCGGTGTAGCAGTTCTATAGCCATGCTGGACTGGACCCCTCTTCTGCTGCTGTATTCTCATCATATCATACTTTTATGAGGGCTTCTAAACCAAAATAAATTTCAGCTCATGAAACTGCATTGCCTTGAGAGTGAAATACCACTTGTTCATTACAATCCTGTTCTCTCAACAACCTTTCCATGAGTTAAATTATACAACACCTATGACAGATGAATTTTGAGATTGTTTTTATGACTTTTCATATCCCCACTGACGCATTGTCAGAATTCTCTCATATATATGATAAAAAGGAAAATCGTGAGCAAGGAAGATCACAGAATCTATATCCACATAAAACAAAGTCTGGAATGCTGATGGAGTTCCGTGAACATCTGGAAAAAGTCAAAGATGGGTTTCCATATCTATTCTGTGTCTTTCTGGATAACAATAAGAAAATGATATCACATTTCCCTTCATAGTTCACAGTTCCTGTTTTTTTTGGTTTTTTTAGCTATAGTGAAGAGTGAAAGGTTCTATAACAGCAGCTGCAGGAATTGACAATACATATTGTATTTTATTAGTGGCTGATGTATTAAGTCAGAAAGCAAAAAAACAGCTTCTGTGTTTTGCTATGTAATTTTCTCAGAGAAAAGCAGAAGATTTTACATTTTAAGTAGTGTCAGCACTTGATTTCAGAGATTTCTCAAAACTTGGTTGAAATATCAGGATTTTTTAATTTTAGATATACTGACTGCAAGCAACATAAAATTAACTTCTTTTATTAGCTTTATTTATTCACTTATTTTTTGCAAGAGTTAAATTTTGTTGTACAGTAATATATATTGCAAACACCATTAAATATCTATAATTTACTAGGATTTGTAAATAAGATTTTGGTATTTAAAATTAAATAAAAACCTAGGACATTATGGAAAATAGGATTAATATTTCTCATTTGTTCTTCTTCCATCTCTGTCTTCTGCATGGCATACAGTGACTGCATTTATCTAAAACTTTCATTGTGTTGTTCTCTTTTCAGAGTTAGGACCACTGCCAAAGTGACCTCATGTTTATACAGGGTTTTTTTTGTTTATATTATTGTTTGTGGTACAAATAGTTACTTTCACCTTGGAGCTGCATCTTTTTTTGCTGTGTCTGATTTTGAGGTAGTATCCTCTTTATTTGGGCCAATGATCACAAAATTTGGCTGCTGTAATTATCTATTAATTTTATTAAAATCACCCATCCCCCTAGCATATGGGATGCAGAAGACACTGCTCAGCAAACTGTTATAAATCTCAAAAAGGTTTATGAGCTGAAAAAAAAATGAATTTGGAGAGGGGAATGTAGACTCTGCAATTTCCAAATGCTGATGCTAAATCCATTCAGATGTAAATCAAACCCATCAGGAGCACTCTGTTCTTTAGATACTTTATCCTAACATGTGTTTGCTCATTATTCCTTCCTCAGTTGGAGGTTGTATATGAAAGCTGTTTAAATGAAATAAATAATGTAATCCTATGAATAAGATTAATATATTTTGGAACTCAGAAATGGAAAAAAAGTTAGGTAATATTTCAGCATAAATAACGATGTGAATAGGTTTTTTTTGGGGTTTGAAATTCTTAGTCCAGGATGTGGATAGTTTGGTCATAATCTCTCTGGATATTCCCCTGTGTTTGACTAGGCTTTGAATTATCTCTCTAACTAGAAATCTTGTGCTTCTTTGTGTAGTACAGTCAAATAATCTTGGCTTCGAAATGAGCAGTGTTCACATATGTTTACATGTGTTCATGTATATTTCACGTTTTCATATGTTCATATGCATTTCCTCTGGAGATACTTTTAATTGATGTGACAGTATCCCACCTGATGCATCTGTTTTAGATTTCATTACATTTGTTACACACTCAAAGGACCTTATGTTAGAAGAGCTTTTGTGGCTCTATCTACCCTTTGCTATTTTGGGAGACCTCTGTGACTGCTCTGTCTCTGCTGTTTCTCTGTCTTGGGAATTTAATGTTGCTTTTCCATTAAATCATTGGCATTCAGTCAAGATATACCCATTTGTAATTCTGGTTCTTGGGGTTTGTGACAATTCAGCTTCCTTGCTACCAGGCCTTTGTTGATATCTACAGTATCCATATGGAAGTTCTAAAACTCTTAAGTCTCTGTGGAATGATGAAGATGAGGTTGAGATCTCTCATCAAATTATTTATTAAATTAATTATTAGAAGATTTCTTTTAACAGAGTGACGCCAAACTCTGTTTGAATGCCAAAGTCTAATATCATCTTTCACAAATGACATAAAGAAGGACCAGGATCAGGTCTTATGTCATTATCCCAGCTCATAAGAAGTTAGACTGGATATTGTCAGCAAATGTCATTCTGGCTGTGCAGATACATCCCAGTGGTAGAAGAACACATTCAATTCAAGATTGATGTGCTTGACCATGGAGAGTTAAAACTCCTTGGTGCACAAGAGATTGAACAGTTGCTGGGACAAAAAGAAGATATTCAACTCTCCTTGTGTAGACAGCTTTTTCATATTGTGGTCCACCAACCACCTACCCTTGAGCATGCCTTGCCTGCCAGCGCTTGATAGGAAACTTTTCTGCATGTGTGTGTTTATTCCCTACTAAGATAAATTTAATGGGACAGTCATCTACTTTCTAACCTGTTTTCTTACCTTGCTGCTTCTATTGGTTGCTGCAGGAGCAGACTTCATAGAGCTATCTCAGGGGCCTTCTTGGAGACTTTATCATGTCCTGATTCTCTGTTTTGCTCAGTGGTTGTTTTCTAGTAGGAAGTACAGTATTTCACCAGTGCAAAAGTCTAATCTAATCTAATGAAGTAAGATTCCAAAGGACTTACAATGATACATAAAAAAAATCAAGCAGTAGAGTACCAATTATGCAAACATTCAATGACTTGAGTAAACATTATAAAGTTTTATCTGAAATGCATATCTTCCTCTAGATGTTCTCAGCTATGGATCTAATGTGCTTCTGATGTAGATTCTGCTTGTTCCTAAACAGGAGCTTCCTCTTTCACCAGGGTCTTTTTGCTGTTTCTCAGTAAAGGCAGTGAATTGGCCTTTCTCAGCTTATTTGGCTTTTATTGGGTACAAACCTTGACAGAGGTTTGTTTTCCACATCCGTGTTCATTCACTGTAGCAGTGCAGTGACAGATGTAAGAAGATGTACAGATTACACCAGGATCCGTTTCCTTTTCTGTCTGTATAATCACTTCCCTTTGTGTAATCTTGTACCATTATCACTACTTGTCATGTAATGCAATTTTCTGGACTGGCCAAGTGTTTTATTTGTGTGCCAAACATAAGGCAACCTCCATGGAGGCAGCATTCATTAACTGTGTCTATGTTCAATTAGCCCAACATATCTTCACATGCTGTATTTGGGCTTCTTCTGAAGTGCATTTCCTCTTAGAATGACAAATGTGTGCTGTGTACACCCTCCCTCATCCTTTGGCTTGTTGCAGTAATGGGATACCTTATTTTCCTTCCTTTGCTTGCATTTCTACCTATGATTCTTGGTTCCTGCTTCCTGAGGTCAGCAGGAGGCCTCCCAACTTGAACACTTCTCGCAGAAATGCAAATGCTATTGCTAACTTGTTTGTCTCATAAACATCTGTTCTGAGTATTTTTGTGGCCCCCTTCTCTTGCTACTGAGAGAATCTCTTAAAAATGAAGTAAATAAAAAGATGTTTAGTCTCATAATCTTATTCCTGATACCACTGCTTGGCAAACCCACTCTTCTCCCAGCGGTTCACTCCAAAGGCTCTCAGGAAATTTTTAATGTTTTGGAGGTTCTAAATGTCAGATTTCAAGGCATTTGGAAACAGCAGTGAAAAAATTTCTCCTCTTCAGTGTCTTTGAGTACTAATGAGGAAAATAGCATGGAGGGAGGGAGAGGTGTGCTACGCAGTAAATCAATAAGTTGTAATTTATTAATTTTCTCACTGTAGACAAGATAAGAGCTCCTGGAGGATCTTCTCCAGGACACAGCCATCATCCACATAGGCTGGCTTCAAAGAGGAAAGATTTGAGAAATGTGTGCATTTGTTGGGCCTGACACAAGAGGAAATGGGCAGTGTCTCTGACCTTTATGAGCTACCTAAAGAGAAACCTCTTCCTGTTTGAGGAAAGACAAGAACCTGCAGAAGCACGTTACTGAGCATCACGATTCAGTGTTGTGCCTCAGCCCAGTATAGCCCACAGCCTCCTTTTCTCTTAGCCCTTCCTAAAATACTGAATTTTAGCATTTTCTCCAGCTTTTGTGTCCTGCCTGGACTGCATTTTTCAAGGCAATTGCTGTGTACTTGTGTTTTTACACAGCCCTTTGCTAAGCTGGATCCCACCATTTCCTGTCCCTTAGACAGTGCTGGTGCCAGCAAATCCCCCAGGAAAGATATTTTCCTTGAATTTAGAAAGAAAATTGAGAGAATTGAATTCTTGGCATAGGAATGCACAAAATGTGAGATATCTTAAGAGCAATGGTTTAAATCTCTGATGAGCTTGTTCATAAATCAAAGTGCGGAATTTGTTTCTTGGCTTCCCTTTGGCAAGTGAGATGGCAACACATTAAAGCAACTCTTTATTTTCCTTTTTATTCTTCTAATTTTTCATTGTCTCCTGTGAAATTCAGTATTTGTATTGGTTTAATGCATACCTTTCAGCATACAATGTAATAGGAAGCTACATGCAGCTCTCAAAGCTAAGAGATAATACTGCTCACAGCTCCCACATCACTCCATGGAAACTGCTAAGAGGAGCTGGGCAAAAGATGAAGCCTTGAATTATTTAATAGGATTTTTAAAAAAACTCTAATCTCCAGTGTCAGCCCATCTCTGCTTCACTGCCAAAAGAGAGCCAGTAGGAGGTCAGGCTGTCTAGCATCTTTCAGGGCCCATAGTTCATGTGTGGAAATCTACCATCACAAAGTCACTTATTTGTGCCAGGTTTTTCTGTATGGAGTATGGGGTATTTTTTTTGACATAGTGCGAGTACTTATTTCTTCACTGTGGTGTAGAAAAGAAGGCATTAGTTATTCCTGGTCGAGGTTTGACCCGCTCAGAGGAATCACTTGAGCTGGCTTGTTGCATTTGTTCTTAACTTGCAGCTCCCACCCTTGCCCTTTGACTTTTGGTTTCTTCTGGTTGGCTGCTGCACCCAGGCAAGGCCTTCTGGACACTCTGCTTTTGGGACTGGTGCCTTGATGCAGAGAAGCTGGATTCAGTAGGGTCACACTGGGAGTTCAGATACAATTTGTCTGTCCCACTGCTTTTGGCACGACTCACATTAAGCAGATAATTAGAACCTCATGCCAAACTTTTGCTATTCACATGCTGAAATGGAGCAGTAATTTGTTTTATACGTATTAACTGTAATTGCTTACTAGATTTGACAAATGTTTTACTAATTCAACAATTGCTCTGTTATGAGGCACTAATGGGAAAAAATCTACTCTAAGTCCATAACCTCTCTTGTGAAGTAATTCTTAATTCTGTACATAATTTTGACTGCAGCAGTATTTATTTAAAGCTAGAAATTGCTTTAAAGTCTCAAGTAATGTGAAACTAATACCAATGAGAAAATAAGTCATTAATAACCTCTAAGGTTGCTTCTTCTTTTCTTTTCTTTGTTCATAAGTAATTTTTAAGGGGCTTGTTTATTTTTTGTTTGATTTTTTTTTCCCCCCTTACACTAGAGTGTGGCCATTTTTTAGCACTTGAGAGAGAACAAAAGTTCTTGAGCAGTTTGAATACAGCTCTTCTTCCACAACTACAGTGAATATATGGTGGTGGGGCTGACCTAGTGCAGGGACTTCTGCATTGTAATCTTTGTTCTTCGAAAGAGATGGAGACCTGGATTGTATAAAATAAGTATCTCCTCCATCTCTCTATCTGCACATCCAACCTCAGTTGCATGAGGGATGTCCTTTGACATTTGTGGACTATTCTTGGGATTCCCATGTGTTTTTCCTCTGAAAAGCTGGCCTTGCTTTCCCAAGAAGTTTTGACTTTTTGGAGTTCCTGTCATGACTAGTTCTTCAAGTCAGAGTCATGAAGAGCCCAAATTTGCCCTTCCACTATAGAGGTGAAATAACAGGGTGGGCTGAGGAGCACAGGAAGAGGAAAACAGGGACTGCAGTTCACTCTTCTGTGGATTGAAGATGAGGCCACTAACATGTAATTATTTTTCTGTAAAGGGGAAGTGACAGTAGCTTTAAAGACTTAGTAGCAATGTGGTTCATTCAAATTCTAGACCATATAAGGTGAATTTGAGTAAATTTTAAATAGTGAATAAGTTTCCCCCTTGAAAAAATCCCAAACGTTTGAATCATAAAATCGATCGTGTTAGGTTGGGCAGTGACATTTGCTGCCTGTTTGAGGTGCCTTTTCTGGTGTACACAATTGCTTGATAGCAAAAAAAAAAATAAATAAAGATTTAAGAAAAATTTAACAGCAGTCAGAGAATGTTTCACAGAGCCCTCCAAACTCTGTTAAGTGCATTTGCTTTTGTTCACAACTTTTCTATCCTGACCAGTAGCTCGGAAGCTTTACTATTTTGGATATTTTCCAAGCCATCCACTGACCCTTTTGTTGTTTGTTGCTATTTTATTAAGAATGGATGACATTGCTATAAAATTGGCAATCAAGAAACCAAAACCTAAGCAGATTTTGGAAGGTTGGTCCTTGTGAGATTGATATCTGAATCTTCAGAAGGGATTACATGTCCCAGAACTACTTTGTTTCTTTCTAGGTGTTTTCCTGGTGATACAATTTTATTCACCAAACCTCCACTGATGTGCCAGTGGGTGCATATCTAGCTATGGATAGATGTGTCTAATGTTGGAGCTTTTCAGGTTTTCTCTGAGATAGAGTGAGGTGTGAGATCTTGGCTGTATTTCAGTATCATCTTGCTTTGCAGCCTGATTTCAGAGACCAGATGTTGTAAGGCAAACATCTGTGAGCACCAACAACTGCAGCATCTTTTTGAATTGAGTCCTTCTTGCATGTCCATGTGCTTTGTTAACAGCACATGGAGCCCTCTCCCCCTTTTCTCTGGAGCTCTCTTCCCCCATGAGCAGAACCAATTATAAGTAATTATGCATATATGGTGATATTGTCAAAAGTGTATGAACTTGAAAAAATGCATCCTGAAAATATAATTCTTAAAGCTGGATGATGTATTACTGAGAACTCCTGCTGAAGTCATACTACTTTACATTCATTGGCTGTACAAAACAAATGCACCAAAGTGTTGATATAGACAAAATAATAATAATAATAATAATAATAATAGTAGTAGTAGTAGTAGTAGTAGTATTTCCAACAATGAATTTCCTTTCCTGTTTAGTAGTTAGATAGGGTGATTTTTTTTTTCTCATGAAAAGTGTCTTCAAAGAAATCACTCCAGAAAAAAAGTGAATGACTGTTTTGTGGAAAATGTTGCCAAGATGCCCAGATTTATATATTCAGGGTATTAGTAATCTAAAATTGATGCAGGGAAAAGTTTGGGATGAGACAGTTTTAGGAAGTGGGTGAATATCCCTTAGACAAGTTCTCTTGCACTGTAGCATTTTTGCTGTGTATTATTTTGAGCAGAACAAGAATGTTTCCAGTAAGTTTTTTAATGCACCCTTGAAGATGCTTTATAAACTGCCTATTCTCTAATACTGCACCTGTGTTCCATCACTTGATATACTAATCCCACTGTGGGACCTTCCACTTCTTCAGACCTGCCTGGATTGGAAAAACTTGCCAACTGGCGGCAGCTTTGAAGCGTTGCTGTTGTTGGCTGTGCATCTTTGAAATGAGGCAAACAAGAAAGTGTTTGTCCTTTTTCTGTTAGGCCTGATGTAATATCACTGCTAATGAAGCAGCACGTGAATAAATAAAACACACGATTTAAGAATGCATTTGAGAGTCACACATGTAAAAAGCCCATGATTTCTGTAAAATGGAAATCCCTGCTGAGTAGAAAATTATTACTGCTCATCATTCTCTTCGGTATTCATTCAAAAGGTATGACTCTCTTAATACCCTAATGAAGAACTCAAATTAAACACATTCCAGTGAGGATAAAGTAAGCACACTTGAAGTAAGTGTGAGAATACTCTTATCATCTAATATTATGTGAGAATGGCAATGGTTTCGGTGCTTTTATTGATTTTTTTTGGCTTAGACTTAGCCAAGCAAACTAAGTGGGGAGAAATTACTCTTAATACTCCTAATTAAGCCTGTAACTGTAGAAAGAGCAAACTATTTGTAAACTGTTTAAAGCACACAGATAAAAAGCATGGCTTGCTTTTAAAAATGGAAATTATTAGGCAACCCAGTGATTTCTTTAATTTGTTGATAGCGCTCATGCTGTTTGTGGCATACTAATTAAGTGTTGGGAAATGGTCTCCTAGTACACTGAATGTAATCCTGCAGTCTGCTACAGATGAAACTAAAAACAATCACATGGAGCTGGATCCCTATGAAACTTGGCTGGGCACTTCCAGTGGCTTCACTGTTGCTGTTCCACAGGTCTGGATCGAAGCACAGATCAGCAGTACTCAGCAGTGGCTCTTGTTCCCAGCCAGTGGTAGTGAAATGCAGCAGATGTCCCAGGGGAGCAGATTGCAGGTGGCAGAGTGCGTGACTCGCGTCTCTCCTGGCTTGGCAGGGGGTGCTGAAAGCTGTGTGCTTGTGTGTTGGAAAGGAGAAGGGTGGGTGGGTGGAGGGTCACTCTGCTGTTGCTGTATCTCACCGCTTTGAGTTGCCAAACTCCTCCTCACCACCCCCTTGTCTGCATGGGCTCCTCTCCCACTGAGTGGCTGCAGTGTTTTAAAAACACTGATGTCTGGAACAAAGAATTGGGCTGAGTCTGTGACTGGCACCTCATTGCCTTCTGTTTTCCCCAGTTTTTTTGCCAGTTTTACTTTCTCTGAGCACTTTTATAGCTACACGGTCAGCTCTCTCTTGAATGAGAGAAATGGGAGCTGGAGAGCAGAAGAGCTTTGCTCTTTTTGATCTCACAGACTAGAGCTTTGTGAAAATTTGAGTGTAAGTTCTGCAAAGAGAAAGAAAATGAAACCAAAAGAAACTCTGTTCAGTGCTTATATGTTTATACCTGTCAACTGAACTAGATAAGGCATCTTCAGATTTTCTAGGGAGGAAATATAACATCTGTTGCTATTGTTTCCCAGTCCTGGTTGTGTGCCTGCTCCACGCTACTGCCCAGAGGAGCACATCCTCCTGCATCCAGATTTCTTCTCTGAAGGGATCTCTGGGACTGAGCCAGATATTGATGCAGGAGTATCTTGCTGCCTGATGCAGTCACTGCTGCCTTCTCTTAATGGCACACAGACAGAAGGAGGGTTTGAAAGTGCTGCTTTCTGCTTCTGTGGAGGTGGTGTGCAAAGCTTGGACGCATCTCAAGCCTGTTTTCTGAAGTTTATTCTGCATATCATCCTTCGCACAGCACTTCAGATCTTTGTGTCATCTTAATCACTGAAACAAGTTTTTGGGTGTGCTTTATTTTATTTTGTTTGATTTTCTGAAAGCTGAGAATGTGGGCGGACCTTATCTATAGCAACAAATTGCTGTCTTCATTGTGCTATACAAAAGTTTTCTTAATCTCCGAGGGCAATAATGTGAATGAAATGGTTCTTTAGTAACTATAGGAAAAAAAAATGTTAAAAAAACCCAGAAAGCAATTTCAGAGAAAAAGCATGGTTTATATGGTGTGGAGTATGTTAGTGGAGTCAAAGATGCCACCATTGGAATGCTGGGATTTGTTGCCATAATGTCCCTTGTGTTTCTGTACAAGATTTCCTAGTTTCCTTTTCTTATTTATGTCATCCATAATTTCTTGTATATAGATGTGCTACTGCAGACACTTAATTACCCCCTTCCCATGTGTCTATGCTGAAAAATCCCTTGAAGAATTGTGTTCCTGCTCCCCCTCCTTCAGATGAGATAAAAAGAGAAAATAAGACAATGAAAAGCAAGTTCCTTGTGCTGCTACGGTGCACACATTCAATGCTGCAGGAAATTGGGTCCACGTTATTATTCAAAACAGTATATTATGTTACAATAAAAGAAAGCAGAGGGTAGCTCTAGAGGTTGGAAGGATGCCCGTCACTTACACTCTTAAGTTAAGACCTTGCCTCTTAGATACTCTTTAGCAGACAGAGCAGTTTTGCTTGGGATAGGAGATGAGAGAATTTTTCTGCCAATAAAAATGGAGAAAAATCTTATTTTCCTCAAGCTTATGAAAAATAAAACTTAATGTATTAAGTTTTCTTTTACTTTGAAAATGAAAGCAAAGCCAGTCTGCCATATTTGAAAAAAGACTCCTTTAATTATTATTTATCCTTTTAAGAAGGTCTGGAGTAAACTTTGATCCTCTTAAGCTCTTTGACTCTATGGCTTAAGGTTGGTAATCCCCCATAGCAGCAGCAGGAAAAGCAGCCTTCTTTCGAGGCTGCTCCCCCAAGCCTTGACACTGTTTTCTTCTCTAGAGAACAAATAGAGATTGGCCATATCTAAGGTCCATCTGAGTTGTTACCCTTTATTCCCTTAGTGTGATTCCATGCTGGTAGCCTTCAATGTTCTGCTCAGCACATTGTTTCCTTTTCCTCATCCATTTTTGAAGTGGTCTACAATGATGGAAAATGGGGGGTGCCTCTATTTCAAAAAGAAAAGATGTCAGAATGAATTCAAATCTGAAGTATCCTTGGAAATTTGGGTTAAAACCCACTAACCAACCATTACAGCAAACAAATAGATAAATAAAATATTAAACAAAAACAAAAAAGCCCTTTCCATTAGCTGGCTGTCTTGGGTTTCATCTGGAACACGTTCCCCAAGGATATTCTAGTGCTTTGGGTTTTGCTGTTTTGCTGCCTCATTGAGAAAATAAATTTGAAATTAAATGAGGTTAAAATAAGAGTGGTTTTAAGCTTGTGAGTGTTGCAGGGGAAGATTGCTTGTGAGTGTTTCTGATATATCTAAGCAGATAAAAGAAGTCATGACTCTTACAAAAATTATGGAACCTGTCGTCCTTGTGAAAAAGCTGATTAAAAAAATATGTGAAGCAATTCAGCCAATTTAAATTTGTTTTGTCATCTGTGTATCATTTTAAACAAATCTGTCATGAGAGAAAAAAATGCAGAAAGTATTTTCCCACATTTTCTTTCTCCAAGTCATTATTTTTTCCATACATCGCTTAACTTGCTGTTTAATTATCAGGTCATCTTCACATATAGAAACTGATTTTTTTTTACTGTTTCTTAACACTATTTATTTCAGTGAACTATCAAAGCCCGTTGATTCCAGCAAACTATCAAAGCCAGAGGCAAGTCTTTCCAGTTATTTCTGTAGACTGCATCAGGCTCAGAGACACAGGTTTTACCATCAAGCAAAGTGAGCTGGGATCTGCCCCTGCCTCCAGCAAGATGCTGGATCAATTATATCCCAGGTGCACTAAGGAGTGTTTCACATGATGTTGTCTTAAGTTACACGGTCAGTTTAAAAAAACAATGCCCCTCAGCCCCTCAGTTCTAAGTACTAGTCAAGATACTGAAAAAAAATAGAATATAAGAATATGGATTATGCATGTGAAGCAGCTGCTTTTAGGGCCTCCATTTCTCTGTGAGAGCTCTACTGACACATATCTGGACCCCCAGAGCTCCCAGGGAAGCCACAGGCTGGAAGAGGTGACTGTTCACATACAGCTCCTAATCACTTTACCATAGCTGATGTCTTCGTAATACTCACCTTAAAGCAATATGCATATGTGTGCACACACACAAACGTAGTGTCAGAACTTTTGCACTTTGCTCTATATTCCTCCCTCCTCTGCTCATTTTATTAGTAAAAGTTCCCACTCATTAACATGTCCTTAGAGGAGAACTAGCATTTTTGATGATGATTATTTTTCCGGTTAACATGGAATGAGTCAAAATTTCTTTTTTATTGAAAAGCAATTTTTGTATCTCATGATAGTAATTTATTATTTTCCTCAGAGGAGAAAATACACAGTAAATCTTTCCCATGACATTATTGTGGAAGGATCAAATTTGTGCTCTTTATTCAGTAAAAAAATCTGTTGAAAGCTGGTATGAGTGGAAGGCAAATAAAGACTTGTAACATCTGATCTTTCTTCTTGATATGACTCTTTCCTGGTACGTAGTCAGCAACCACTTTCTTCATCTAGACAGAATCCTGGACCACTGGCCCTAAGCTTCTACTTTACTGGTGGTTTTAGTCTCTTCAGCATGCACAGCAAACTGTAGCAGCCAAGATTTTCTCTTACTTCTTCTCCTTGAGGAGTTGCTTTAAAAATTAAATAATCTGCTGTCTTGCCTCACACATTTGGCTCCCTGGGGTTTTATAGGGAGTGTGACAGTGCTGAGCATCCAGTCCTACTGTTTATACATGGGAGCAGTAGAAAGGCTCTTGCTCACTGCAGTGGATGGGATACAGCCCAGAAAAGATTCTTAAGGGAGAGCACCCTGACCTGCCCCTTCATCCCTCAGGGTGACTGTAACTGAGAAGCTTTTCTGGGAACTCTGCACGACAGGCACAGGGAGTGGTGGAGTGAGCTGTATCTGTCTCAGCGAGCTGCACAGTGTGATAGGGTAAAGCATTTGGGGCTCAGTCCTTGACTGCCATATTTTGATGTGTTTTGAGTGTAGATTAGCTCTGCTGTGGTCATGCAGACAGAAAAACTGTGGCTGAAACACAGCAGTTGGGTCCTTGGGCTGCTCCATGTGGAAGTAATCCAGTTTGGGCACTCGAGGATCGTTCTGTTGTGCCAACCAAAGCATGGTAAGAGATTTACCCAAGAAATACTCTCCAGTTCTGAATTAAAACATCAGCATGAACATAGCTGAGTAGTAATATGCTATACTAGGAGATCTCATGCTACAAGAAAGTGTTGTCATTATACCAGACAAACTAGTGATAAAATTACAAAGTGATGACTGCAGGGTGCAGGCTAAGTAATTCAAATTAAGGAAAGAGGAAGTGTAAGAGAGCTTTATTTCTCAAAATAGACAGAGGGATGCTAAAGACCGAGGTAACATTTTCTGATGCACTTCACATGAGAGGAATTATTGTTTCTGTAAGAAACACATTGCATGTAACTAACTATTGGGTAGCCAATGTACAGGAAGTAAATTTTAACAGAACCTCTATGGTTCTATGCAACAAGTAAGAAAAAGTTTTTCTCTATGCTACCTACATTTCTCTAGTCAAAACTACTGTCTGATATCATTAAACCTGTAAATGTATATTTATTAAAGAGCAAAGATGTTGGATTTTTGAAAAAAACCCATTTTTTTTTAGTTTTTTTGTTTGGAGGAAGATAGAAACTTACTATTAGGATCAAGCAACTGTAAAGGCTCTTAATAATATATGAAGCTGCTGAAACAAGTATGTTCCAAATATAGCAATTTTTATCAATTGCAGTTGTGAACATTTCAGCTCATTAGTAATGGTAACACTTGTTAGTTACTTGTTAGTAAGTACTGAGGTGATGAAGGAGAATATATAGCAGAGCAATGTTCTCCAATCCATTGAAAATAGGCTATAAATCCTCAAGAGGTTTATATAGTATATATGTCTCTACTGAAAAAGAAGCTGTAGCAGAACAAGCCAATGTGTTCATCCAATTTTTTGAGAGCTTTAAGGTGTGCATTCAGGAAACTCAGGTCCCCCAGCTAGTCTGGCTGGGCTGGACTCTGCAAACTTCTTTCCTGTTTTCTGTTGTTTGAGAAGCAGAGTAGAGAGAAGTGGCACCTGCAATGGAAAGGTTTAGCAAAGTGTTTCTTTCAGTTTCTCAAGTATTCTGTATCTCTGTTTTCTATCTCTTGAATATGTGAAAGGGTTTTTTCCCTTTGTTTTTTTCCCACCCTCATGATTTAGAGAATACTACTAAGTGTCACAGGCTTAAGACCAAAGTTTTGAAATTGATAGGAGTATTCTAATCATTACAAATTCCCCTGTTCTTCAGAAATTCTTTTCCTTCAAAATGTTAGGATAAAGATAACTGAAGATGCTATTCCAAGAGTATCCACCTGTTTCTGAAGTATCATAACAGGATTATGTATGTCACACCTGCATGTTACTCATGAGCTAAGTATGAGGGGGTATTTCTCTTGCTTGCTCCTTCTGAGAATCTGGGTGGCTCTTGGTGACACCCCACTGACAAGCTCAAAAAAAAACTTTTTAACTTTGGGTTGATGAAATTAACAGATATTTTTTCCTATTCCAGTCTTTGGAGACCTTCATATAATTCCGATTGTATACTTGAATTTTGACAGGCTCACTTAATGCTTACTGGAGAATGTCAAACATTGTCTTCTGGTTCAGTTAAGCCCTATTTTTCCCCTCTGGTCCTCATATCAGATCACAGTGAGAAAAGAATGCAAGAATTGTTGTTCTTACTGTTAGAAAGCCTCAAGAGCAGTCAGGCATAGGCACGTCGTTCTTAAAGCAGCCACTGACTCTGGAGAAACGAGAAGGCAGCAAGCTGTTGGTAATCACTGCACATAGTCATGGGGACCACAGGATCCACAGAGACCTTCATGTGTATGTGCATGGGAATGGCATAGGAGGCATGAGTTGAATTACAATGCATGCCAGACTTCTCCCTCAGCAGCTACAGGTCTCTGCAGCAGTGGCAGAGAGGGCGTGATATGGTTCAAGGTGAATAGTTGTGCAACTTCCATGAAAGGATGAAAACCACTTACCCAGTACTCTTCCCCAACACTGGTCACTTTTAACACCCAGCTAAACAGGATGCTGGAGCGTCTGTGCTTTTGTTCAAGGTTGGACCAGAGGATCCTTAAGGTCCTTTCTGACATGGTATTCCGTGATTCTGTGATCCTGTGAATGTGTTATTCCCTATGCCCACCAGTGCACTTCTGCAGCAAGGCACCTTTTTGTTTTGTAAAGGTGAAAAACCTAGCAGTGGGTATGTGGTATGTGAGTCCTCTCATCCATAGTAAGCTCATAGTAAGCAGAGAGTTGTAACCAAGCCAAAATAAATACAGCAACTGCCATGTGAATGAAAGCCTACCTATCAAAGAAGGCAACTTCTCACTTAAGGAAGATGTTCAGGATTTCATCTTATTAAATATCATATTCTTATACTCATTTTTATGCTAAGACTTCATTGAGTGCATATGTGAGCATGGTATGCATGTTACCATTGTTCCTATTAAATGTGAGCAGAAATTCTGGAAGGGCATTATGCTTCATCTCTTTGAAGAATTTTAAAGCTAGAGCTGTTAATGTGAAACAGAATTTTTGGAATAAATGAGAATGGTTGGGCACTCTGGAGCAAATATTTGGAAAAAAATCTTTGTTACGTGGGTACCAAATGAAGGCATTCTTTTAAACAGTTATGGTATTTTTGTTGTGGTTGTAAAAGAAAAGAAAACAAAGATGTTAAGGTTAACACCTTAACCTAGTGACTCAAGTACTGTAGTTAATTGATTCCGAAAGTCAACAGGTGAATATTTTCCTCAGTCCCAGCAGAGAGAAATACTGAATTGAATAGCCAAATTCCTATTGATTTCCTTGGGAGCAGGACCAAGTCTTTAATTCTTGATTGTCTCCTTTTCTGATTTTAATGAGAATTACGTGATTTAAATCCTGTTTTATGTTTTGGAAGCAATGGGTAAGGTTTAAATCAAACAGTAGAGTTTTCTAGGCTTTTAATAGCGCTATTCTTTCTAGTGCTTCTGTTACCTCAGGGTATTTACTTTTGGCTCTTAGTGTGGTATAGAAGTTGATACTATTGTGAATGGAATTGGCAAGTTTTAAAACACAATGTTTAGATCATAAACATTTTAAAATAAGACTCCATAAAAAAGATTTGTTTTTTTAATATGAAATGTTAGTTGTGTTCTTGGCAGGCTTTCCTTCAGAGGAGTAAGATGCATTTCAAAGAGTATTCTGGTGGCCAGCTGCAGCCAAAAGATTATTTCAAACCAATGGAGACCAAATTCCCTTTCCTCTATAGCTTTTTTCCTTTCTCTGTCTTTCTCTCCCCCTGCCTCTCTTCAGTAGTACTGAATATAATTTGTATTACAAATGAAGTGTAGCTATTCATGGGGTGAAAAATTCATAAAAAATTATACATAACAGTGGAAGGCATAGAAACTCAGACTAAAGATGCCAGTTCTGGTCTTTGTTGTAGGAAGTGCTGTTGAGATTATTTTTCTTCAACACTCTTCAAATCTTCAGAGTTCAAAAACTATTGGCTAGTCTTCCAGAGACAGCAGGATTGCATAAAAAAAAATTGCTTGTGCCTGCACTGCACTTACCTGTGGAATGGCACAGTCATCTTTTTAACAATGACTTGATTCATAGGTGCTGTGTGAAATCAGTTACACTCCAGAGAGGAGCAGAAGGTAATGGATTTGGGGGATACATTAATGCAGTTGGTCTTTATTTATAATCTCAATCATTCATGGTTCATTGTGCTAGATATTATTTTTGTTTTTCAAGTTTATTCGAAATAAATGTGTGAGAGTATTTCTTGTCCTGCTTTAGAGATGGCTTTACATCTTTAGATGACTTCTTTTCATAAAATATTAGCTCAGTGTGATGACAAGTATTGTCATATGTAGTTGTCCAGGCAGAAGCCTTGCCCCACCTCAGGTGAATGCAGGTGCCACAGAAGAAGCTCTTGCTACCCATCAAGCAATCAACGCTGCTCAGTTATTCCAGAACAGAATTTTACTTGGTCTTTTTTTCCCATATAGTGAAGGTAGAGCTTTCTTCGCTTTTCTCTTGAAGCCTCTGTCTGCTGTGTGTTTTGTTGGATATGGGCCTGAAATCCCTGCCTGCTTTGCACTGAGTGGGGGCTATTGAAAGTGCTGCTTAATGTCATGGGGAATCTTTTTGTTCTTAGTTTATATTTCCCTTCAGGTGATGGAGTGCATCAGCATCAACAATTATTGCCACTTCTTTGATTTTGAGAATTCAAAGAATGATTGAGATGAATCATTCAAAAAGAGCTGTAGTTGCTTACATGGCCTGGAGTCCTGTTGCATTTCCCACAGGAGCAGAAAAGGACAGAGAGCAAACTATGACGCAGCTTCATATCCTCCTACACATTTGTCGAGCAGACCTGCAGGACTTGAAATATTTGTGCTCTTAGTAGCCTGTGTTTATAATGACCTCATAACAGTTGAAAAAAAAAAAAAGAGACTGGCAAATAACAAAAAATCTACCAAGAGCTGAAAATTGAGCACCTAGTGCTCGCAGTGTGTGAGGGGATTATTTTGGAGAAAACTTAAGTAAAATTTGTATTAAGTGCCCCAGAAATACTGAGGGCAATTCTTTGGATGAGTCTGCACATTTGAGTAGTTTGTGAGGCTGAGTCCTTGATCATTTTGAGAAAGAATCTTTTGCGCTCTTTGGATGAATATGAAGGGTTAAACAATAAAGAAGGAATACGTATTCATGTTTTTGCTTAAAAATAAAAGGGCTGGATTTCAGAAGGAGCTGTAAAGCTTTCAGCAAGAATCAGGCAAACACTACAGTAAAGTGAAAAGCTGAAATGTGAAGAGTGCGTGATGTGAGATGCCAGCTCAGGGCTTCCAGATCACATTGCTGTAGCAGAGGAGACCACCCGTGGAATTGCAGTGAACTGTAGCTGCTCTACAATGTAAAGTTGTACAGGCTGACACCCCTCTCGGTGTTATGTCACCCAGTGGTAGCCTCTCTCAACAGTTCTCCACTCTGGGGAAAACACGTGTTATTTACAAGTGCTTCTCTAAGGGCTGAAAAATCTCCTTAATATACAGATCCCAGCTGCACAAGGAAAGGAAAAGAGTGTTCATACAAAAAAGGTTCTTTACTGAAGATGTTTGTTTTTTCTCCTTTTTGTGCAGGTTCAACATGGGAGAAAACATTACGGCAGATTGGTTTTGAAAGGTACGTCATGAATTTATTTCCTTACCAGTGCAGAAAAGTAAGGAAGAAGAACTGCACAAACAAATTTGCACAGTTATTTATTTTAGTTGATTGAATGTATTAGAATGGAAGTAATGCAGTGTCATGCACATGTGTTCAGCTTTTCTGTTTGTGTCCTCTTCTCTTTCCCCAGTCAATCTGAAGCAATTTATTGTATCATATGAACTTAGCTCATCATGTTGTTTGCTGATGACTATACAAAAAAAAGGGACACGCCTTTTGGCCACAAGTCTTACTTATGAATGAAAATATTGCTCTTACTCATATTATTTTTTCCATGAAACTTCTAATCTCTGACATATGAGTTGACAAAAGTAAATGAAGTTGAAAGAGAAGTAAAGCTGGCAGAAAGCTGTTCGGCATCAGAGGAAAATTCAATATGCAGCATTCCTCAAGTGCAAGAACTTCTTGCAGACTAACTTAGTTACAAGGTCATCATACCAGAAACAAGTCTGTCTTGTAAATTAAACTAGGTCAAGTCCAGTAAAGAGTGATGTAAATTAAAGAAGAACTCAGATGCTCAGTCTCAGCTTTATTCGTCTACAAATGGAGAGCAGAAGAATTTGCTCTCCACTTAAAGTTTTGGATATTGTTGAAAATTAAACACTCTCAGATGCTCTTTGATATCCTCAAAGGTTTTTATTTAACAGGTTGAGGTTTTTTTTCCAAACCGTCCAATTTGGTTCCTGATGAACATTTCATTTAGCATGATACCACAGGTGTCTGCAGGGCACTACAATAAACTATTGATTCTTCCATCACCCAAAAATAAGAATTAGCACCTGTTGGTCCTGCTTGTCTCCATCAGAATGAGAATAAAACAACCAAAAGTTTTGAGGAGCTCTAGAATGAATTGATACTCTGTGTCTGTGTTTTGTAAGTGAGAATGGAAAAGGGTCAGCATCGTTTTAGCTGAGTTCATTAGAAGTTCTGTTGTGGCAATTTCCAACTTCTGAGATATTTCAAAATAAGGAGAATCCATGCTAGCTGTGTCTATGCAAGGTATGTACCACATGAAAGATGGGGAATTCCTAATAGACTAAATTTCAGCTGAGAAGCCTTCCTGAGAGGAGGCAAATATGTAGAAGAGATTTCTGTGCAGATCCCATTATTGCCACTCTAGTTTGAAAAGCAGAAGGGCTTTCAAACTGCACTTCTGCATCTTGGGAGATTGATTGTCACCCTGGGGTAACTTTATTTGAAGGAGCACATTAGTTAGCACAGATGAAGTGAAGATTTGCTTGCCATAGTCATAAAATCAAATGTGTTCTCTTATCACCCTTTCAGAGAACTGACAAGGAGAAAAAAAGGAAGATAAAGTCCTTCAAACAGATATAAAAATTAGATTTGGGTTTTTTAAAATAGTAATATCCATTATCTTACCTGTATTTTTAACACAAGATTTTATATAACAGGAATATATCACAGAATCATAGAATAGCTTGAGTTGGAAGGTTCCTTAAAGATTATCCAGTTGCTATCCCCCTGCCATGGGTTGTTCAGGGCCCCATCCAGCCTGAGCTACAACACAAGGTGTGAGGCATCCACAGTTTCTGAAATTGGTTGACTAAAAAGTTAATGAGTAACATATATGTGAAGTTCAGCCTTAACTCCTTTATAGCAATAGTTGCTTAATATCATATTATCTGTTACTGCTTAAGATGGGTATTTTTTGTATCTTAAAGAATAGTTTCCAAAGGAAACACATTCCTATATGTAATACCTGGATGCTAGAATCATACTTAACTTGCAGTCACAGAAGTAGAAATCCCAGGTCTACAGATCTCTTAAAGATGAGAGATTATTCTAGGGATGTATCACTACATCCTTTCCCTAATCTTATTCTTTTCAGCAGGCCTTTTTTGGCCACCAATAGAGACAGGTTAGTGGGCTACATCTGTGTTAGCTCTGATCCAATACAGCTGCTCATGTGTTATTTATATAAACTTTAGAGAAAGAAGCAGTAGAAGCATGCCTGCCTATTTAAAATTTTATCCTCAGCAAGCTTTTGACTTAGGCACACCTGAGTCAGCTGTGAAATACCAACAGAATTTAAATGTGTTGTTTGAGCAAGGCATTCTCATTAAGGAGGAGGAAGAAAGATTTTTAGATACACAAAAGGTGAGACACAAAGTAGCCCCAAGGAGGAATTATCTGCTTTAAAGCCAGAAGATCCATATGAAGTGTTCTCAACAAACTGTTTTAGAGAGCATTGAGGAACAGGAGACATAGACAGTCAGTTTACATAGCAGAAAATTAATCCCATATCATTTACAGGTGATGTCATCACTGCTTTGTGGCAACATGGTGTTTATTCTGCAATAGTAGAGTGTTTACATTACTGTTGTCTTCATATCCTGAAAAACAATGTGGCACCAAGAGATCTGACTGCAAGGCTTTTATGTAAGCATTACTTGTGACCTGAGGATGCTGCTTTTCAATGCAAGGGAAATTAAAAATGCTGGAGCTCGAGTAAAGTAGCTTTATATCCAGGAAATGACTGGAGTTAAGAGCTTTTCAATTAAAAGGAGTATATGTGGGTTTGATAGATATAAATTAAGGTCTTTATGTTATTGATTGTCTTTTGAGACATTACAAACAAGCTAATTGTAACATACTATGGTAGTCACCACCTTTATCCAGCATGATCTGGACTGCAGTTCCTGACTGTATTTTCTGAAGAGCATTAAGGAGAAATTTTGAGATATAGAAAAAACATTGTTTTGTATTGTGCTGTCCTATAGGAAACAAGGTTTAAAGTGCTAAGCATGTGAGATACTTTCATGTCAAGCAAGCTGCCACCTTAATGTTTTTTAAAAAAATCTTTAGTAAGCAAAAGCAAGTAGAATTATGAATAAATAATTTTGCAGCTGTTATCATGAGGATTATTGTTCATTATTGGTGCATATTACCATGGCACCAATAGTTGTTCATTATTGGTGACATAGTAAAATGGCATAAAAGGCATAAAAATGTCTGAAAAGTCATCTTTCTTGTACTTTGTTCCAATCCTGACCAAAAATTTGTTTTAGAAGGCATTGTTCAGCTCAATGGCTTAAGATTTTTTCAGTCAAATTAAGGACCCAATGAAAATCATAGGATCATGGAATCAATAAGGTTGGGAAAGATCTCCTAGATCATAGAGTCCATCTGTTAAGCAAACACCACCTTGTCAACTAAGTCGTAGCATCAAGTGCCACATCCAGTTGCTCCTTGAACAAGTCTAGGAGTGGTGACTTCACTGCTTCCCTGGGCAGTCTGTTCCAATGCTTAACCACCCTTTCTGCTAAGAAATTCTTCCTGATGTCCAACCTGAACGTCTCCTGGCACAGCTTGAGGCCATTTCCTTGTGTCCTGTTGCTCGGAGGCTCACTCGAAATCTCAAGTGCAATAGCTATTAACAATTAACAGTGATTGTGCTTGTTTCCTGGCTACTCTGCAATTAAAGAGAGCTTAATGCACAAAGCCTGTTAAAATTCAAAAGCCAAGTGGATCAGTTCAATCAGAGAGCTCAGCTTCTCCTGTAAAGTAGTCAGTAGTGATATTCCAGCTCATGGCTGGGGTGAGGGTGGCAGTGCAGAGCCTGCAAAGAGACACCACCAGCACTGGGGAAATTCTGCTGGGGAAATGTTGCCACACTGCAGAAAATTAACACCAAAAGGAGACCTTCTTTGAACATCTAAATTTCTCTAGTTTCAGCTACCAGATGATGAATTTTATTACCTTTTCTAGTAGATTCAGTAGTGATTACAGGAAAGTCTTCTGTTTTTACATATTTGTTGACCTATAAATTATCTAACAGTTTTAAAACTTTAAATGAATGATGTTGGACCTCTTAAAACTCATCATCCTGCAGGGTTTCCAGACTTCCAGTGCTCCTCTTACTATGCTTCTTTGAGTTGTAGTTTGTAATGTGACTGGTAAGTTACTCAGCAACTAACAACACTTCTACTCCCTTTTTGCATTTGTTCCCATGGTGCCTCTCCTAAGCATGTAATGCTTTACATTATGGTTCCACAAAACAGACTTTAAAAAGATTTAATAACTGTTATTACATGTGAAGTAAATATCAAATGTTTTAGAAAATATATATTTGAAGAATAACAGATGTGTGGTTATTACTTTTGGCAACCTTCAATAGGTATGTTTTTCATAGTAAATCATTGTTTAAATGATAGACAAAGGAACTTCTGAGCACTAATTTCATAGTAAAATGAGTTTTCCATATCAAAGATACAAGTTTTGTTTGGTTGATAGCTTCAACCTGATTCTAAAATTGTTATTTGCATGGTATTCAAAAACTTACTATTAGTGAGAAGTTACATATATATATATATATAAANTATACATATATATATATATATATATATAAGTAGGTGGCTTCCACCTTTTATAATGCTAATAAGACCTCTCTGCACCATACTTAGTACAGCAGCAGCACCTATGTAGAAAGTGCACCAGCAGCATCCCAGATTCTGTCTAAAGTGATGGTAAGGGTGATTGGCAGTGAAAACTGCTCCTGTTAGTAAAATACTGTGTATTGAGTTGTGGGCTTGTTATGCTTTTTGTAATCCTTTTATTGCTTCTGAAGAATGAAAGGGTAGTTGGAGCTTGCTAGCTGTCATGCTGAAAGGAAAGGGAAAGTAGGTAAGAGCAGGGAAGGGAGTAAGACTCCTAAGGAAAAGGATCTTAAGATTTCTCTATGAAGGCTACAACTTAGATATGAGGATTGTCTCCTGTTAATATAGGATTCAGATCTTCTATGTACCTCAGTAGCTCCCTCAACTACTCTCCCAAGCACAGGGCAAAAGGAGGACACTCTGCATTGTTTTTATTTGAAGCAAAGTAAAGGCAGCAGCCCTGCTTGCCACAGGTAGGGACACAGCTAACCCGGGAGACGCCAGGAGCAAGCTAGCTGTCATCGCTGAGAGATGCATTTTTGTTCCTACACTGGTCCCTGAGAGCAGACACATGTCTGCTTTTGCAGCTGCTCCACATATGCCCCTGCTCAGTCTAGCCAAAAATACTGTGTATATCTTCCCTACCCCTTGCAGAGACTGAGAACTCAATTTCCGAAACCACTCGTGACATGCGGTGAGCGCTGGAATCCAGATGCATCAGAGGCACTTCCCAAGCGCCTCCTTCCAGGTTTAGGTTGCTAACTACGAGCCTACTGGCAAGCTGCTTTCCTCTCTTTCCCCCTGCTTGCTTGGATATTTGATTGGTGCTTGGCCAGAGCTTCTCTGGGTGACAGGAATAAACAGAAAAAGAGAATATCACTAGATTCTATAAACATTCAGCATGCACAGTTCTGGCTTGGAAATCAAAGCACCATATGGTTTTCCAAAGTGACATCCCCCTCCTCTTCCCACACTCTTCAGTGATTTAGTGTAAAGAATAAATATATGCTTGAAATATAAAGTCTTATCCTGATACCATGTTCCATAATTTCAAGCCTTTTCTTCACATACAGCTGAATCCCACAGTCCTTTCTTGGGCAAGGCTCCCATTGACATCATTTTGGGATCATTGCCTCAGCCAGGGGCTGCATGAGGTTGCGCAGTCTGATCCCTGAGAGGTTATTTTAAAGGAAACAGTGTAGTTTAAATGCATTTCACAAATATTGAATAATTTGAGAAGAGAAAGAAAAATGGGTGCAGTGGTGCAATCAAAGGGACATGGGAAAGCCCTGCCAGGCACATCTTTCACCATTTTGGAAAACAATAGCTGTATTAGTCTGTATAGTTGTTTTGGTCACCTGTCCTATGAAGTACTTAGGCAAGTGTTGAATTTTTCAGTGCCCAAGCATGCCACTTTACTTTGGCAGGGCTGTCTTCCACAGCATACTATCCCTGAATTGCTTCAAATCAGAGAAATTAGATTAATTGATTGTTTGTTTATACTTTCTATTCTTCATGTATGATTCCCATCACACTTTTGTAGGAGTGAATGAATGTGAATTTATGGCAGATAAGTGTAACTTAAGGAGCCGAGAGACAGAACCAGTTTCACACGTTCCCTTGGGAGGCTGTGAATAAAAGAGCAGTTTATTGCTTGTAACAAAATTGTTGTCTTCTGGGTGGTATCTTTATTTGATCATTTCTCTGCCTGGACTAGCATGTCACTTAGGGTCTCATCCTCAGCCCCAAACTGCTTTTAGGGTTTTTAGGGTGGGATTCTCAAAGGCTACAGCTCCAGGAACACTGGTGATGCAGAAGGCACGACGAGGGGTGCTGCACCAACTCTCAACCCTCCACACTTTCTCATCTGGGCCAAACATGGTACTGGCTACCTCAAGCTGCCAAACCTAAGTGATACGTAGGGGTCTGGAGGCAGAGGACGATGTCAGAAAGGTTTATTCATGTCCTTCCAGCTGTAGCACTGCAGTTCTCACAGTGATTTGAACAGCAGGTGATGGGGCTGGCCACATGCATGCACTTGTGTCCAGGCAAAGGGCAGCCCAGGGTGATGAGTCCTGGGAAGACAGAGGGATAGAGCTTGCTTTAATTCTCAAAGCTTCTCTCTTTTTGTTACTTCGTGGTGGCCAGGACTGTGGAATTTATGCTTGTGTGTGCTGAAGTATTTGTCTTGTTTATAGTGTAGGAAATGGGGAAGAAATGTGTTTTCAGTTTTATTTGATATATTCTGCATGCCTGAGGTTCCATCTTAAATTGAGTTTTCTTCACTGCTCTGACAAAAAGCAAGACTTTGAAATAAAAGTCTGAGTTGCAGAGAAGGCCAAAATAAAAATTGAATTATATTTGCAAAGAAAAAACCATTGTTTAAAAAAGTACGAAGAAAACTGAAGCAGCTTTTTTTTTCTCACAAACTCTGTGTTAAATGAAATCTTTTAGTCCATATTAAATAGTGAAATAGAAACAATTCAAACTTAGTTTTAAACCAGTCTAACTTACCTTGGATTTTATTCCAATGTTGACTTTTGTTCCACTGTTGCTGTGTATGTACCCAGTTCAGTGTGCTCCCTCTGATCCCCTGTTGGCAAACAGTACTGTGTATCAGGCATGCTGTAGTAGCCCATGGAGAAATTCTGGGAACAGTTCAAAGCTGCATCCATCAAGGGAGGTTTGGACTGGACATTAGGAAGCATTTCTTTACCAAGAGCATGGTGAAACTCTGGAACAGGCTTCCTAGACAGGAGTTGATTCCCTAACCTTTGCAGTGACTGTCAGCCTGCCAGAGTCATTTGGACAATGCCCTTAATAACATGCTTTACATTTTGGTGGTTGAGCAGTTGGATAAGATGATCATTGTAGGTCTCTTTCAATTTAAATCCTCTCCTCTCCTCTCCTCTCCTCTCCTCT
>VZTB01005262.1:0-27614 GCA_013397245.1 Thryothorus ludovicianus | reverse complement strand
CTCCTCTCCTCTCCTCTCCCTTTTCATGTACGTTTAAAACTTAAGCTAGAAGAAAAGCTGATTTTTGACAGATGTTATTTTTGTAAGTTTTACAAAAATACTATACTAGCTTCTGCAAAATAAATACATTTTTTCCTAGCAACCATGTAATAGAATATTTTTTTAACAACTTGCTAGTGATGATTTTGTAGCCTTTGTGTAGCATACCTGTGAGACTGTAAAAAATAATTCACCAAGGGAGACTTTTTTTATAGAAGCTTTTTAGGAGATAATCACCACATCTAAAACACTTAGATCAGTAATTGCTTCCTTACTTGTGGGGTTTTCTCAAAGCCGTCTTTACTAAGAAAAACTGATAAAACTATCACAAAATATGTGAACATTCACTAAAGTAACTTCATTTATTTTAAGCAGATTTAAGAGATTTTTTCGGTTTTAACCCCCCATCTTTATGTTTAAGTAGTTGTCTTAATAGTAACATAGACAATCTCTACATAAAATAATTATAGTATTCATGGCTATTCTCACTGTAATGTCAAGAAAGAGATTTTCTCTGGGTAGATTGCAGCTACATTAACATCTTTTAAAACTATATAGAAAGCAGCGATGTGAATTTTCTAGATGTCTGAACACACAGTTCTTAATTATATAAGCAACTCAGTAGATTTCTAAGATATGTCTCATGAGAGTAAACATTATGGAACCAAGGCAGAAATTCATTGTCAGTGGTATAAATACATAAACTAGTTTTTAGGGAACATAGTCAATTCCGTATAATTAGAGAATTCTAAACTCTCTAACTTATAGAGGATTCTAGTATTAAAAATCCAAGGTGCACATCACACCGGGCAGCCCAGAGGAAAATCATATTTTCTGAAGCACAGTTTTGTGATGATTGGGTTTCAATCCTCTGCTTGTCCAGGCTGATGCTCAAGAAGCCACTTGTGGGAAGCAGGACAGTCCTGCTTCCTGTTCAGCCTCCTGTGCACCCACTGAGAGCTGGTGTGCAAACATCCTGGAGGCAAATGAACCTCTTAATTGTGCCTGTGATAAATCTTAAATCCAGCTGTGTGTAAAAGAGAAGATGAGAAGCACAGTAGTGTTATTAATTACAAGAAGCTTTATGAATAAGTTTCTCACTTTCTTCCTTTTCTCATTTTATTTTTTTTAATGGACTTGGAGAAGCCTGTCAAACAAATCTGAAACCTCATTTGTTTATCAGAATGGTTGAAATTTCCTGACATAGACTATAGTGTCTCTCTAACAGTAGAGCAAAGGTGTGTAGAAACCAAGTCAAATACTTTTATAAAACCATTTTCCAATGCTTCCAGCACTGTGGACAATTTCTGGGAAAAGGAATAATTTGATAGGCCAGGACAAAAGAGGAATCAATATGGGCTTGTCCCATCCTTCCAGTCTTAAAATTGCTCTCCGCTAGAACAATTTTTTGAGCAAAACAGAAATTAAAATTTTACACTGCCTGTAAGGAGGTGCTTGGTACTAGATACATTCTACTGAAGATACCAAAGATATGTATGTTTAAGTCTGTAATGTTGTTTAATAAGCAACAAAAAATATTTTTTTCTTTTTCCTTGCTAAATTGGTTTCTTCTTTTGCAGACACATTCCCTGAAGTATTTTTGTGGCTTTTTTGCTGTTTTCTATCTTGAAGTAAAAAACAAGTAAAAATTTGATGCCAAGAATAATCATTAATAACTTCAAAGTGGAATGATTTAAAATTATTGTTATTTTTTTCTTGACTTCTCAGCTTTAAGAGTGAAGTTGCTTCACATTTCACAGCGTTTCTTTATAGCTGTAAGGGCTGTAAACGGACATGTATATCTTTGTAAGGAAATGTTTGTGACTCTCATGGTCACAAGGCTACAGAAGGTGAATATTTCGGAAAATTTTGCATTAAAGTAAAGTGAAGCAAAGCTTTTGAAACGATCCAAGTGATATTTGAGCTGTGAAGGACTCTTCTGAAACACTCCCAGTGTGACTCAGTCTGGAAGGGGAATGGCTTTAAGCTACCTTGTCTCTGGCATGCCAGTCTGATTTCTGTGCTGTGAGAGTGGATCAAGAGACTGTTGGAGATCTGATTCTGTACAATGGAGACAGACAAGCTGCATAACAGCAGTGCAGATTTTATATTTGTTCCACATTGCTCTGCTAGCAGCAGCATATCTGTCATCTTCTGCGTCTGGCACATCTTCTTCCCTTCCCTCCCACTGTCACTGCGGTGTCATAACATTTCTTTCTTTTTGATTCAGCATGTGAAAAACTACTTCGGTTACTTGTTATTTATTTACAGTCCTCCCATAGCTTAATGTATGTGTGTGTTTGCCATCCGACTGCATCCCATTTCTTTGTGATGACATTGGCAAGTGATCGCACAACTGAAAGATTCATCGCTGCAGCAGATGCAGTCGTGAATGAACGATCAAATCAGCTGTAACTTTTAAATTAAAAACTCATCAGTGAAGAGGATAAAGCACACAATTCAAAAAAATCCCAAAACACAAGGATAAAAAGTCATACAAAGATATAATGATAAAGTCTGTTATAATTAAAAGGTGAGATAATACATTTGTGGATTCTGTTATAGTGGTTTTGAGCATTCATTTTGTAATTTTCTTTTGGATAACAAAGTGGGGTTTTTAAAGTAAAAACCTGAATTTTTAAAGAAAATTATCTATTAGTTGTGCATTAAATGACACTCATGATACACTAGTTGCAACAACCCCACTGCACAATCCTAAAATGTATTTAAGGAATGGTCAAATACTCCTCTTTTTGAGAGCTCTGGAGATGTTCAGAGTGACTAGGAAACTTAGAGAAGTAGAATCAGATATATGAAGAACTTTTCTACATGTGCAAAGAAAGTAGCTGAGTGAACATAAAATTTTAGCAGACTTTGTATTACACAGGAAGATTAGTATTAGATGTTCTGGGAAAATGGTGAGCTAATGTGAAATAGTAGTGTAAAGTGGTGAATAGTTAATCAGAAAAAAATAGAGGAAATTAATAGATTTCTTTCTTTCAGAACATAACATTTGTGTTGAAAAATTAATCTGGCCCTGTAAGACAGCTCCACAGTATAGGGTTTTTCCCATTTTTTTGACATGTTCTGTATTACCTCTTCCAAGCAGCCAGTAAATATTCATTTCCATATGCATATGAGAAAAGTGGAATGGAGGTTAGCACCCCGAGTTCACTGGGGACTTTTGTGGTCTCTGCACACTGTCAGAATGCAAAGGAATATATGCTGTTATTGTGGAACCTAGATGAATTACAGGAACTTACTGAGAAGCCAAGTTTTCCCTTCATGGGCTACCATTCAGAAGAGAAAAAGACATGTGGGAGGAAAGAGTTGCAGGGCTCGATGTTCACATCTGCTCCAGTTCAGTGCTGCTAGAAATTGGATCAGTCAGCCCCCATATTTCATTTCCTTCTGTAATCTTGGCCAATAATTTATAATTGGTATCAGCTGATCATCTGGCTCTCTCTTTCCATGACAAAATGAATGAGCAAAGAACTTTATCCTTCTCTTTACTGTCTGAGAGATGATAAAATTTTGAAAGACAAAAATCTCTATGAATTTTTAATGAAGTCTCTGAAATATCCTCTTAGTCAATCTTATTTTGTTATTTCTGTTATGTCTTGGTGTTTTTGGAAACTGCTGTAGGAATCCATGTGATTCAAGATACAACTTTGTCCATCACAATATCATTATGATTTTTTTTACATGTTGTATCAGCTTTGTTCAAGGTGGAATTCCAGGTGAAGGTTCTTGGAGAGGACCTCTGGAGAGCAGTTGCTGAATCAGAAATAACACAAATGCTGCTACATTCCTTTGCAAAATCATACTCATAGACCAGGCCTTCAACTGCAGATACTCCCTTAGTCCTGTCTCTGCCTTAGGGCTTCCTCTGGTAATGTTGGTGATCTGTTGGAGTACAGTTTCAACAGAATGATTTAGGGAGGTTTCTTATGCCATTCTCATTCCTCAGGAATTGGGAATAGTACTGTCTCTAACTTAGAAGCTTCAGTTTTGTGCATATTTTCAGAATATTGATGGTTCTTTGAGTTTCTTTGAGCAGATTCTTCTTGTTAGTATGATCAGCTAGAGGTCTGAAACCAAATAAGTAATCGGATGATTTTAAGGAAGAGCTCATTGTAGTCTATAGACTACAGGAAGGAAGATGGGAATAATTAAAATCAGTGGTTTCGGGAAAAAAAGTAAGAGACTGTGGTGCCCCCATTATTTCCCCCTGTATGCAGTGTTGGTGCAGCCTCACCCTGAGCCCACACTTAAATTGTGGGCCCCATAATTTAAGAAGGATGTTAAAGTCCTTTTCTGGAAGGGGGCAACAAAGCTGGTGGAAGGGCTGGAAGGCATGTCCTGTGAGGAGTGTCTGAGAACTTTGGCCTTGTCAGCCAGTCACAGGCATCAGGGCAATTAATTTAAGAGGACGTTTTAACTTTTGGTCAGCCCTAAATTGGTCCAGGAAGCTGGATGAGAAGATCACTGTAGGACCTCTCCAACTGAGCTGTTCTGTTCTTTTCTTTTCTATTTTACTTGGAGACTTAGATTTTCAAGAGAGAGAGCTGTGGAAGGTGGTCAATCAGTCTAGGAAATGTTAGCAGTTCAGAGTATGCCTGCTTTCATTCTGATGCTTCTCTGCCAGCCTCTGCCACTGGGGTGTTATATGGCTGCACATTTTTGACAGGAGAATTCCCAAATTGCATGATGGCAGCTTGTAATCTTATTTATGTGAAACCAGTGTTTAAACAAACATAAGGGCTTAATAAGGTGCCCAGGTGAGCCTTAGATAAAACAAAGGGGAAAAATAAGACATCATGAGTCTCAGGGATATAAATCAAATACGTAAATTTACTTTCTGCTAACAATTGCAGCATATATGCAGTCAGCAACACACATGAGATTAAAAGGAAATGAAGCCTGAAGTAAAACAGGGTTATTTTTAATAACAAGAAAATTATTAATTCCTACCACTTTGAAAGCAAAAGCTGAAAAATGTGTGATTATTACTCTGTTATTTCTAACGGCATGCTACAGTAGTCTAGGTGTTTTGCAAAAAGAGGGGTAACCTCACGTCACTACAGACTAAGAGATGCTGACAAGTAAAAAGTATCATGGAATAGAAGGAAGGAAATTATGACAGAGCAGACTTTGCCTGAGGTTTCATCATTACTGTTAGCTGTGGTACCTCAGATATGTCCTCATTGTTAACTGCAAGTGAGGAGAAAATTTCTCTGTGCTTGGACAATTTCTATGCAGAATCCTTGTGCCTCTAAAACCTGTCATTGTGTCATGTTGATTGATGGTCTGGGCTGCCTCAGTATTGGCATAAGGCCCTCTTAGAAGTCATGTCTATTCAGGATGAATCTTATTTATCTAACTGTTTGTGCTCAGTTTTCAAGTTGCTCATTTCCTACCACCCCTTGTGCTTGTTTTCTTTTCAGATAAATTAATTTCAGCTAACTTTTCTCATGCCATTTAACCTGGGGATTCAAAGAAAAGGAACATCTGATAGAAGATATTTTATGGCCTGTGCTGTTTGAGCACTTGAGTTGTGAGACTGTTGTCAGTGTTTTTCTTGGCACAGCCCAGTCTCCTACAGTACAGTGGTAGCTGGGAGCAGTACAGTGGTAAACCCACCAGGAGCAGAATGTGAGACAGTCTTTGTTTTAATCTGGAGAGCAATCAGCATTGCAATTAGTATCCAAAAAACTCTTAAGGACGCATGCTTAACAGTTTGGCTTTGTGTTTTATTTTGTTTTTGTTGGGTTTTGTTCATGAGTAAGTCATATGAGATCTCCAAATAGTGATTGGCATGTGAAACAAGGGAGCCTGTGGCTGGTGGAGCAGGAACACACCATGTGCTGGGTCTCACCAGCCTGCTGCAGTGTGCTCACACCTGGCACCCAGCCAGCCTGGAGCACTTCACTTCTGCTCCTTTTTGCCCAGTTTGGATGTGAGAAATCCTGATTTTTTCTGATGCTCAGGCAAGGTAAGAGCCTGGTAAAACACTACCACAGTTGCCTCCCGCACCTGAGAAAGGTCTTTGGTGACCACACATCCAGCCATTGAGCAGATGGCATCAAGAAGTGCAGGGAACTAGTCCTCTCCCCTCCCACATGGATGTGAGGTGTTTGTCACCCAGAGATTGTGTTATAGGCTCAATTTACAGAAAAATTATGAGCCATGTCTAATGGCATTGGGAAATTTATTTTGTCACTGATTTCTACTCCACTTCTTTTTTGACTGACACTGCAAAGTTGAACAAAGTGCACCAAGGATGAATCAGGATGTTTCCTTTTGACCAGTTTTAATGGAAATCAGCAGGAGGCTGAGAGGAGATATTGTACACATGCCTCTGATGGTTGGAGGCTGCTTCCAGCAATGTCTATGTGCTCTTGCCTCTAAACCAGAGGGATTTTCAGACAGGTGGTGATGAGAAAGGTTAGAAGTTGCTTTCTATCCTGTCATGGTTGATGCTGTGAAGAGAAAGCTGGGCATGTCCAAAGCTGGCAGGATAGACTGGGAGCTGTTTCATGTGGAAGAATTGATGGTGAATGGTCTCATCTCAGCAGTCACTTGGATGGTTTTAAATTAGGAATGGGTCTTGTAAGACAGAAGGGTCTCCTATGCAAACACTGTAGTTGAGTTGGCACTCCAGATTGAACCACTGGTAGTTGTGTGCTTTCCGTCTATATTGCAGATTATTTAGCTCTGTAAAATGACAGTAATTTACAATGCTGGTTGCTGTAATTGAAGGAAATATTATTCCCTCCTCATCTGCAGCTGACTGGAAAATCTAGATGTGTCTTTTACTTTCTGTGATTATGTTATATGCTGGCAACAGAATGAAATGAAAAGTAGTTTGAAGTGATGATCTGTTCATGCTCCAACTAGAGTATGAAAACCACGGTGAGAGGGAGAGAATATGTTTTGAAATAATCACCGAATGTCAGCCTGCTTCAGATTGTCAGCACTTTCTTTTAGTCAGGGCTGTTGCGGAACATATGGATGTCTGAATGCCTTTATGTAAACACTTTGCTGCCAGTTACCAAATATTTATGAGCATTCTGGACAAATTTAACTGGGAATGTTTTGCAGAGATAATGAATACTGAATTAATGCTTAAGCTAAATCCTTACACAATGAGTGCCTAAGTGAGATGCCTGTATGAGAAGTGTTCAAAGTTGAAACAGAGAGCTTCATTGAAGAGTTAAGAACAAAATTCACTTATAGCTGAGGTGTCCTCAGGTCTCTTCTGCTCACTTTGGCTCTGCCTCCATCTAGGATCACATTCCCATTTTGAAATACTTTGTGTAGTGGATGGACTTGCCATTCCCACAGCACTGTGCTGTGGGGCTGGCACGCACAGCGCCATGAGTGTGGAGGGGATTTGGTTCACTTCCTCTTGGCTGTGCAGCACGAGTCCTGCTCCACATTTGGAGCTGTGGGACAGGGGCAAAGCGAGCTGAATGTTGTGCTGTCACGAGTCTGGCAGTGGTGCAGCTGAGTGCTTTGCGTGATAGCTGAAAATCCCTGCTGAAGTTTAAATCTTCTGTGTGCTGCCCTGGGCAAGCTAGAATTTGCCCTTTACTAGAGGATCAATGAACAAAAAGAAACAATGGATGCTTTAGAAAGAGAAAAATTGCCACAAACCAATGTTTTACTTATTGCACATATCCATAATTTCTTAATGTTAAATGTTTTATGCCAGCAATGAGGCACCAAAGTCTTGGCAATGTACATTTAGTTTCAAATAGCTGCTCGCTCTCTCTGCATGGCGGTGTTTGGAAAGCAAATGTTTGGTTAATACGTGGTTAAGCACTTTTGCAATACAGAGTGTGTTCTTCATTGCAAGGTATCTTTCCTGAAAAAGCAAAGTGTACTTTTGGTTTTTGAATCCGTGCAGACATAGTTTGTAAGCAGTGATTTAGATTTTGCAAATACTTCAGGAGCCCTTTGAACTTGTATGTTGGGTAGGTCACTGCATGCTAAATATTTTTATAAGTAGTTTTCTATGCATTTTTGCTTCCCTCTTCCTCCCACACGTTTACTTTGCACAACCAATATTCTCTGAAAATGCAACTTCAGGTATTTTGGGTAAAACACATGCCATGCTCTGCATGAACTGAAAGGACCATCATATTAAGGCAGTGCAGGAGAGAGAGTGAGCATGCACAGCACTGTGGATATTAATATTTCTAAGTTTGTATTTTGTTTTTGTGATATAATTTATTTTCAATTTGTTGATGAGCAAGGAAAGGACTAAAGGCAAACTTACCAGTGCTCAGCTGCTTGTAAACTTTACCCACAGCACAGGTTTGCCCTGAATGTGGTGGCAAGATTGCTGTGTGAACCAAAATCATAGAAAACTTGTATTTTGAGCCAGCAGGGACAATTATGGCACCATGAATATAGACTGTGAGCATTCTGTGTTCACTGAGGAGCTGATTGTGGCTCAGACAGGGTCAGCAATCCTCAGACTCAGATAAGTAAAGTGGGAGTTTCCCAGCAAAGTATGGGATCAGGAATTTCATCCTTATTTCAAACTGGGAGAGAATAAGGAGCCTCTTTAACTAGCTTCTAGCTGCAGCCATTCCCAACACCTTCTTCCAAGAGCAAGGATCAGCAGGCACATCTCTAAGGCCATGTGGTTAGTAGCCTTTGGTACCCTCGAAGTTTCCACTATTTTTGGATCAGAGAGGATATTAGTGGTAAACAAATGAATCATTCACTGCGTAGCACCTGCGAAATACTGCCAGTCCATGTTTCCAGGGGACCATGCTTATGATTCTTGGGTCTGTTTTACCTCTGAACTAAATGACTACATTTGCAGATGAAGCCCATGGGAACTCAGCTGTAAGCATCTGCAGCAGTGCATTAATTACCCTGAAATATTAGATCCAATTAGAAATATCAGATGTTTCACAGTCACCAAACAGATGAATGGGAATTATTAGCATTTACGCATCCCTTCCTTTATCACTTGCTAACTTTTAAAACAGTATTACCTTTTTTGTTTTATTAAATTAATTAGAAAGTAAAGAGATGCTATAGAAAACCCCTGAAGGGAAAAGAGGAAAGATGTAAGCATGTATGGAAAGATGTAGTATGCATAAATAAGACTTTTGATAACTTTTTAAAACTGAAATTAAAAAAAAACCTTTAAAATATATTTTTTTACCCAGTATCCAATATAAAATCAAGCTTTTTACAGTTCTTTAATCCAGAAGCATTATCTTGTTTATTGTCTAGTATATGTTTAACATTGTGATGTATTGCTGATGCTGAATTAATTTTAGTTCTGTTTAAGAAAGACTGGTTGTTCTTTCCCATTTTTGTTTATTTGTAACAAAATAGTAAATATTTAAAGTTGAAGACTATTGATATTCATTTTATATGTGGACTCTTTAATACATTATGCCTGGTGTCTCTCATGTGTGTTACTCTATATTTTACTTTTATAAAATTAAAACCATTGCAGCTCTAGTACTAATAGTTCTCCCTCCTTTCTGGTTTTATTCTGTAAATCTGAAATAAAGAGGAAATTATACTGTCTGCCATTCTAAAGAAATGAAATCAGACCAGATGTGGCAGTATTAACACTTCACTGTTCACCAAAGCTTTGTATATTCAGTAGGAGATTAATAATTTCAATTTATGAGTAACAGTTATTCTAGAAAGGAGAAAAGTCAAGATTTTGTTTTAAGCAAACTGAAACACTGATTTCTATAGCTACAAACAACAATTTAATGTTTCATTATGCTGGCATTTGTTTTTTTTAGACTATCAGTGAGTGTACGTGAAGCAGGAGAACGATTTTGACATGTGCGTCCACAACTAACTCTTTTCTCAATGCAGATAAAGTAGGAAATTTTGCTTTTGTCTGTTGATATGATAAAACAGTTTCACATATTGACAGAAAAGTCAATGAAATTCCTTTTGTCCTGTGTAATTTTTTTGTCTTTTTGTCCTCTGTAATTTTTGTTACAGAGGACCTCTTGCAACCCTAACTGTAGTAGTAGTCCCTTCTCTTAAAAATTGTGTGCAGTTTGATTTATTTGGTCAAGGGGAAGTAAAAAACCATTTCAGACCTCTAATCCATTGCGTGCGTGCATGTGTGTGTACATGCTGTTTTCTTCTTCATCCTGTAAGAAAGAAGGAAAAAAACTAAAGCTGCCATTTACTGTAATTACACTGCAGAATATGTTTCTGACTGAGTTATAAGCTTCAGTCACTGGTATCTATTACAATTAATGCTGCCCTGTAGGTAAATTATTTAGTTTAAGTGAATAAATTCTGCTTTACCAGCTGTAGATCAAAGGCTATGACCAATTCATTGAACACCGTGAGATTCTTGCAGGGATTTTAAAAAAAAGCTGTTGTTGTAGGAGATCTGAATAGGTTTCCTGTTCTTCTGTTTAACTTTGTAGTTTGAAAGCCTCTTTTGGAGGAAAGAGCACAATGTATAGACTGTTATCAAATGCAAAATATGACCATGTGTGAATGCGCAAATAAAGTGAGAAATGTTTGTGGAATGATCACAGTATTTGCCATTCTTTTTTGTATTGCCAGAGATAACAAGGGGGAATAACTGATTTTTGTTTTAACTTCTGCTGTGAAAAAGTGGGGAGCAAATTACTTGGAGTCGAATGAAGTAGTTGATTATTCTGCTTTATAGGAGAATATACATTTCTCTACTTTCAAGTGATCTTTTGTTTCCTTTTTAATTATCACACCGAGGTCAATTTGTTTCCCTTTTCTTGGGGAAGTGGGGACAGCATACATTTGCAACTGGTTTTGGTGAATAAACTATTCATGTGCAGAATTTTTCCCTGCTCTGTGGTTAGGTATCACTGTTCAGTCTCCCTGTTGCTAGCCTGAGCTGTACGTTACATCTCTCACAACAACACACTAAATGATTTATTCTGAAAGATCAGAAGCACTTGGTTTGGAAAGAAATGTGAGCTGCAGGAAGGGCAGGGCTCCCCTTGGGCTGGGGAGAGAGATGTGTGAAGGAATACCCAGCGTGGCTCCATGGGAGTACAATGTGAGGAAGGAGAACCTGGTGTAACTAAGAAGCACTGGTGCCTGAAGGTTGCCACTTTTTAATTTGTGCACAAGACACTGGTTGAATCTGAAGGACTTCAGAAGTGATGCCAAAGTAATTTTTGATTTTCAATTAATTAAGACTCCAGATCAGTGTAAAGAAAAAGACACTTACAGAAGTGTTATGTGGAAGTAATCTGACCCATTTTTCAACAAAAGCCTAGCAAATTTTTACTGTTCTTACACTAAAAAATTCTGGATTGAGGGTGTATTTCAATTCTTTTGAAAAATGCTTAAGTGAAACTTTCAGAATCAAGAACTCAATTTTTTTTTTTTTTTAAGATGTTTAGTAAAACCACTTTAAGAGGCCTGTTTCAGCATTATGATCAGGATTATTGAAAAAAATTCATTAACATTATTATGAAACTCATGTGCACTGTTGTCAGAAAAAAAGATTCATTATACATGCACCTCTTTCTGCCAAGGTGCAGCCTGGGCTGATCTTCAGTGACATTAAGAGCCACCGTACTGCAAAATGAATGGGGGGCTCATTCAAGCCTGGATTTTCTGTAGCATTAACCAGAGTGGCCCTGCTCTCTTAGGCCAGTTGACTCTGCAGCATTCTGTGCTGGTACCAGTGGCACAAGACACAAGCAAACAGCCCAGCAAGGACTTTGCCATATAACTCTTCTGAAAGCCTTTCAATTACTTCATTTTCTGGGTTTTCAGGACAACTGAAAGCCATTACTGAAACACTTTCAAACTACTTAGGCACCATACAGTACATGACCATTCAGGGTTAAGCTGTTGAAACAAACAGTAAAGCCAGTTTTCTGATCACTTACCTTATTCTCACTTTGAGCATATGTTATTTTGCAAGATACACATCAGTGGAAAAGCTGGGTCAGCAGCAGTGATGGAAATGTTGGATTTGATCGGGGGTGTGTGAGCAGACCTACACGATTTTCGACAGTGGTTGTATTGTAATCACATTAGAGACTTTTTTGATACTCCAGGCCTGCATTTAATCACAGCAATTGCAGGTAACTCCTTCACAAACAGTTTCTTTTATGCTTCAAAGCTGTGATGAAGAAAGGCCAGAGGTGACCTCTTTCTTTGCATCTAGAAATCAATCTATTAGGTTTTTTACCACTTCAGTCTATGAAGACCCAGAGCACTCACCTATGCCCAAGGAATGATACAGATCCCTCACATGTCCTCAGAACTGATTAGACATAAAGCCCTATAAAAAAAAAGAAATTAGAGTTGCATATTTAAAATGCCTTAACTTCTCACTTTCAAATAATTATGATTATATCCTCTCATTAATAGTTGAGAGTTTATTATGTGCATTCAGTTTATTCATAATAAACTGTTTGTTATGCCACTTAACCTAAATCCAGGCTCTCCTTTTTAACAGTGAGCCACATTCAGATACCACATCCTAATGCAGAAATTCATACTTCCTAATATAAGCAATTAAATCTGCACAATGAAACAGTGCAATTTCTTTTTCCAACATAAAAGTTATCATGCCTAACAGATCTATCATACAGAGGAGAAGAAAGGTTTCCTTGGCAGGAATTAATCAAATTAATTAACATTTAAGTATTTGTACTTAAGTACCCAAAAATGTATAAAGGTAGTCTGTTGAACAAAATGTATTAACAGTTAACATAGTAAAACATTAAAATATTAAAGACATTCTGGTTATTCCTCTGTATGCCAGGAAGAAAGATTAGGGCACACTTAAGGGTGGATATCCTCATCCTTGGTGGATCTGGATGTTGTTGTTTTTGCAAGGAATGCTGGTAAAAGGATTGTTCTTCATACAGATGGATTTTCTAGGTACTTAACTGAAATCTTTATTGTTGAATTTGGAGGTTATTCCTATATTGCTCTCAAAAAAATTGATTAAGATTTGGGTTAATCAAAATGCTAAGTATCACTAAAATATGAGTATGCAAGCTTCCAACAAATAATTACTTATTCTGTACTTCTGGACAGCGAAAATATCTGTCTGTCTAGAGTTCCTTGATCATCTTCATATTTCCCATATTGCAAAGATTTCTTATTATTGGGGGTTTGGGTTTTTTTCTTTTCCTTGAGCTTACTTTCTGTTCCAGTTGAAAATGTCATTAGAAGTAACAAATGTTTCTTTGTTTTTTTGTTGTTTTCTTCATCCCATACAGTGTGAAAGGAGCAGATGCTGGGAACGTGATCAGACTATTTGTACCAGATATTGGGATGTTCATTGCTAGTCTGACAATATGGCTCATCTGCCGCAACATGTTTCAGCAGCCAGTAACCGAGGATGCAGCACAGTGCAACATGCAGTTTGAAAATGAGGAGATGGTATCAAATGCACATTTCTATCTGTATGGCTTTTAGTAAGCTTTGACATTCCTGTGTTCTGAAATGGTTTCATGAGGGCTGGCTATCTTAAGACGTAAACTTTCTTTCAGGAAATGTCATGATTGATTTTAAAGTGGAAAAATCTAAAGTTGTTATGTTGAGAAAATACAAAGCAGCATATGAAAAGTGGTAGATATGCTGAAGTATTTTTCAAATAATTTTGAGTTAAGAAACAATCATGAAAGTCCATCATAAGTTGTTCTTCACCAGAGCTGCTGGTTAAATCTGACAAGGTTCTTCTGCTATATACAGTGCTCAGTTTCTCAGACATCATTTCTATTTCCAAATTTGTTATCCAAGTGTAACAGCAGCATCTGAGTGATTATCAGAAATTACTCTTAAAGAATGGAAGAGAGACTGTGTATTAAGTTCATGGAAGGAGTTATCTAAAATTTCGGTCATGCTGAGTGAGATTGAGAATGATTTGGGGGAATGACTTAGCTGGAAGCGTTGATGTGTTTGTTGTGTCTTTTACTATTCTTCTCCCCACTAAAAATAGTGAATGCAAAAGAATCCACAGAAAGAGGAAAGCAATTTTATAATATAAAAATAATTTTAAAAAATAATATAAAAAGCCACAGTGGGAATTCAGGCCAGGGTGCAGAGAAATTCGTACTACCAATTTTAACATGCTTTTTATCAGACTGTCTAGCATGGCTTCGGGCTCATTTTCTGTCTTCTTTTACATATGGGTGGAATGTTTTTCTCTTTTCTCTCAAAACACCGTTTTTAGGGGAGACAATTTCAACTGGCTCATTTCAAATAGAAACTGAACTTTGAAGTGAGCGAAATACTTAGGGGGATCAGTTGCCCGTTTGGGTGCCACTATAGAGAGTAAAAAGAGGCCTCTCTGCATGTTGCCAGGTTGTCTGGATTGTGGCAGTGCCAGAAGCTGGTCAAGTTTCTAGCACATGAGAGATCAATATCAGAACTGTGCTTTATACTCAGTTGCAGTTGGAATTCTTATGGGCTCTCCTGGCAGCTGAGGATTGCCTGAAGGTTGCAGCTTTTTAACTGCACATTGGAGGATATGTAGGGTTTGCTCTGATGTGCGTATGCAAAGCTTTGTGTCTCCTGGAACCTGGTTTTATCAGCTTTAAATCTGCTTTATCGTTGAAGCTGTGCAAAATGGATTTTTCAGCAGGCTAGAACCTTGGGCAATACCCAGAAAAGGAGAGAAGTGTGGCTTATTAGCATGGTTTGTGTTCAACTCTACTCTTAAACAAGTTTTATTTTACCAAAATGTGCTCCAACAGACTTCTTTGGTGCTCTTCACAAGCATAAAACAGGAGTAATCTGATCGTAGAAACTCAGAGGAAAGATGGGCGTAGTTTGGTTCCTCAGAAACCAGATGATGATTAGATATTCACTTTTTCTTTGGTTCAGAGGTGAGCCTGAGCCTGGAGTTTGGGTCAAAGGGAGCTCAGTTTCCTGGGGAGGATGGGTGCTGGCTTCCAGGCAGGATTCAATAGTCATTTCCCTCCAGTGCAAGGAAAGAACTGAGCTAGCAAATACTAACTGCATAGCACAGAGTATGGCTTTATATCAGGCTGGTCCTGGACTGGCTACCTCAATGGCAAGGCAAGAGTATTCCACAAGGGAAGAAGGAGAGAGAGAGAAGAAAACTCTGACTGCAGAGAAATATGAATACTGGGCAAATAGAAATATGTGTAAATATATTTTTCTTCTTCACATCAAAACCCAGTGAATATTATTTATGTTCTGTAAACTGCATGTATTGCAGAATATTTAGTGAACATAGCAGCTGTGTTTAGATTTAGTGACACCCAAAGCTCTATCACAGGCACATTTTAAAAAGGGATAATATTTTCTGTTATGTGAAGGGATCTCAAATACTTTAAGGAATTCTGCCCTTCACAGCCAAAATGATGAATCTGCATCAGAGCAATCTGCTAGCTTTTTAAAGATTGAGTGAAATGGACAGTGGAAAATCAAATAGCAATTAAACACATTTTTCCAAACTTAAGTTTTCTCTTTCTAGGTGTCTGCACATAACATCCTAGAATCATTTCTGTTAGTTGAGAGGAGGAGGCAGAAGCATCTCAATCTGTTAGAAATATGTATTTGGCAGGACTGACTTTAAGGAACCTAATGCATATGCAGATCAGACCACTGAGTGTCTGATTTTGGGAGAATGTTGGCATGGTCTAAAATGAGTCCAAACGGTGTAGGTTTCACGTTCTTTTCAATTCTTTCTTGGTAGAGTACACAGGAAAAGGGAAGAGTTAGTTACCAGTTCGTTGAATTCTGCACGAGCTGACTGATGCCTGTGGTTCTGTGTTGGTGCAGCTCATTACTATTCTGTAACTCCATTGAATTAGAAAACACAAACTGAATTGCAGCAACAACTGTCCTCCAAAAAGACACTTCAGAAAAAAATGCTGAGCTTGGTACTGTACCTCCAAGGGAAATAGTCCTGGGTTTGTTAGACCTGTCTTGTAGCCAGTTCTAGAGTTGAAGACCTGAAGAGCTGCTGCTGAGAGTTGCGGCCATGAGTCTCCAGAAATTTGTGCTAGGAGATTTTGTTATGAGTGCATCAGCTGATTTGAACAGCCTTAACAGAGCCTTTAGAGAGGTAACTTTTCAGGTTGATAGATACCTAGCCACAGGTGATTCTATAAATCAAGAAATCAGCACTTCCAAGCCAAAAGAGTGCCTTGCAGCTTTACCTCCATGCATTCAATTATTTACATTGAATGATTCCCAGACCTCTTTGCTTTGTGGGAGTGAAATATTATCAAAATAGGCTTAATTAAAAAAGAAAGGGTAATCTATTTGATCCTTTCAGCTTTTCTGTATAGGAAAGCCTGTTAAATAATTGGTTTAATACTGCTAAATGTGACCTTTTCAAAGGTCTGTGTGAGCCCACCACATTTCAGTTGGGCATGCTGTAAAAATGTCTCCAGTTGAGCAGCAGTTTGTATGCTGTATTTTGGCGTGGCAGTAGCCTCAAGAAACCAGCCACGATGGATCAGATTGCTTGTGGATTGAGATGCAATTCAAAACAAGAAAAAGTATCAGAATCCAAATTAAGAACAACAAGGATTTGTTGAAAAATGGATGTCTTTCCCCATTACACTGCATCCAACTTTAAGGGAAACAGATCTCCATCAGAAAAGTTTATTCTACAGAACAGAACTGGGGGAGGAGGCTCTAAGGCAGTGGGACTCTCAATTATTTGTAAGTAACGCTATCCCAGGAATAAGCAAAGAGTATGGTTTTAATTAACAGTGAGTCATGAAATAGGAAGGTCTGCCAGATACCAGGCTGCAGTCCAACTCATTACCACCCCTAAATGGTTGCACACTTGGAGCAAACGTGTCTGCAGGCCCTTTTTATTAGGGCTCAGAAAATTTAAAGCAGGTGAATTCAGCTGGAGACAGGGTTGCAAATGCCGAAAAGCACAATGCCAGTCACAAGGTGTGAAAGGTGGAAGAAAATAAGAAACAACAGTTAACTCCCAGCTGCAGCTGAAAGTAGGACATTTTTGATTTGGAGCAGATGGTGGTTTACATGCCAAAGTGCAGATACAGTATATACAGTCTGATAGGTATTAGAGGGGAAGTAGCCTTTTCTTGAGTCTGTAGATGAATTGCCTAATGTTTTAAGTGATAGTGGCAGGAAGGAAAATCCTTCTGCAACTGCACAACTTAAACTTTAGAAGAGGTGTTGATATTAATTGAAAAAAAAAAACAAACCAACCCTGTTGTAGTCTTCAATGCAACTTCCTCCTGAGGCACTTGCTGCCTTGCCCATTGGAGCTTGTTTCTTATGCATGATGTCCTAGAAAGAAATAGGACCATTACTTTATTAGTAATATTTCTTATTACTTTGTCTCATAATCTGAGGCAAGCTTGATTCCAGAGCTTCCACCTTTCCTCTTTTCTGCACAAGTCAGAGATTTGTTTGGGATCTCAAAAGTGTTGATATTAATTGAAAAAAAAAGGAAATAGAGGAATTTTTTAAAAAATAAACTAAAGTTTGAGAAGAATGTGAGGAGAAGTTGGCCTGGAGTCAAGATACTGGGCTGGAATCAGGAGGACCATCACAGTTCTCACTTTGGCCATGAACTTGGTTTGTGTCCTCAAGTCTCTCAGCTCCTGTGTCCCTTGGCACACAGAAGCATTATAAATACTTGGTTCCCCAGTTTTGTCCTTCTAAACAGTGACAGACTGTTTGCCTTCCTCCTACACTGAGCACGTCGTGCATTGAGAGCTCTCATTTGTGACTGCAGTTACATTCCATGCAGGAGAGTACAGACAGGCCCTGAGAACTGCCCATGCCCCATGCTTTGTCTGATGACTTTCTAGGATAGGAGGTACCCATTTAGACCAGTATCCTTCTCCTGAAAATAGCTGGTACCTGCTGGATAAGGACAACAGCAAATCAGAGAATACCCTTTTGCAATGTTACAGTTTATCCTGATCTCTCCTAGTGTGAGAATGACTTTAATCCTAAAACATGTGGTTTCAAAAAAAGTTGTTTATAATTATAGCTACTCTGAATAATCTTGTTAAACATATAATTACCCAGACTCTCTTAAAACCTCATTAATTTTCTTGGCTTCGGTGGCGTAATGAGGCAAGGACTCCCACAATTTAATAAGTGCTGTTTGATTTTATTTTGAATTTAACACTCTTTAATTTTATGGAAGGTCCCTTGTATTACATATTATAAATCACAGTGAGATGGTATGAGGGAAATTAAATGTATTTATAATCTTCTATATTTGACCTTTTTAGGCTTAGCAATGTCTGGAGTTTTTTTTAATTTCTTTTGTCATTTTAATTACTTCTTTTTCTGAAAAAGCTATAGTTCTGCAATATTCTTTTGAGCTACAGAGATCATCAGTTCTTCAGCATTTCAGGCAAAGTCTTACTGTTGATTTAAATGATAATATTATGACATTGATTATTAAGTTTAGACATTTTAGGGTTGAGGAGTTCTACCAGCATATCACATACTGCATGTCCTGCATAAGTGAAGTGAAGTGAATAGCTCTAAGAAAGGTCTGATGTCTCTAAATGCAGTTGCATTCTTCTTGCCTTAACCTGCCTTAAGCACTTTACAGTGATGCCCATGACCCTATCTACAGGACCATCCCATTTTTCTTGAAGCCTGTGATTGGTATATTTCTCCTTAGATTATTTGTTTCTGCTTGCATCTCAATATAATTAGATTTTGCCAGTATAAAACATTCACCTGACTTGGTTAGCTTGTTGTCCCTGATTTCTCTGAACATCTTCTTCTCATATGCAACTACTCTTTCAATATTTGCTTCTCTTCTGAGGTAGAAAATTATTACTATTGTGAGAAATATTGTGGAAAAATAACTTCTTAGAGAGGGTTGAAATATTTTGGCTTCTTTGGGCTTCCTGATGATGGCTCTATTATTTCTCATCTTTTTTCTTCTTGTTGTCTGTATTAAGCACGGCATAAGCTCACTTTTTCTAATTGGTTATTAATGTTTTTCTGGTTCTGACCTCTGGAGAACTGGTCAAACCCACTTGGTCTTTTACCCAAAAAGTTAAAGTTTCTGTTTATACCACATGGTATAAACACGATTTAAAACTTTTTTTTCCCCATGGTTTAGAAGGAGTAGATGAGTCTCTCTTATCTCTTTGCTTGTGATGTTTGTAGTGGTGACGTTTACCAGACCTTACACAGCTGCCTCCCTCAGTAACAATTCTAATGCATCTCATCTTAACAAGGGTCAAAAGTTTACAAGTTACATTAGCTCCTTGGTTTGATGCACATGTCTTTGGATAAGTCTTAACACAAATATGTAATTATACTACAGCAGGCAGCAGCTACATGATGTTACATACTGCAGTGTGCTGTGTGTTACCAAAGGCTGTCAGCCTGCCCAGCAGGAAACTTCGGTGAGCACCTGTCCTGTTCTGGGGAGAAAACATGACAGTATGCAATTCTTCTTCACTGGGCCTACTAACTGTTCCCCATTCCAAGTTTTGAGATACAGAGTTATTAACCAGGAGATTAAACTCCTGGAATACTACTGCCTAAGTGATGAATAGCGCAGTAGGAATCTCTTGTNTCCCCATTCCAAGTTTTGAGATACGGAGTTATTAACCAGGAGATTAAAATCCTGGAATACTACTGCCTTTGGACAGCCTAAGTGATGAATAATGCAGTAGGAGAAGGAATCTCTTGGTTCACAGAATTCAGGCTGCTGTTACTGCAGGCAGCTATATCACACAATTCCCTCTGGAAGGTAGAAAGCACCATCTTGAAAACAGGGAAATTTTCCTTCATCCCATTGTTTCAGAAACGACCCTGTTCTGTAATTTTTCTTTCCTGGTGGTTAGAAAATATCTGATTTATATGCACGTATACTCATATAGCTGTATTATAACCTTTGTAATTATTCCACTCTTTTGCTTCAATACAAGGTTTCCTTCTTTAGAATTAATTTCTCTGATAGTTTGGTAGAAAAAACCCACATCTTTCTTTAAAGGTTGTTCTGCAAGAAGATGAGTGACTTTGGATCCTCTTGTAGATTAGACATCCCATTCTCTTATTCATCCCAGTAGTCTGAGGTTCATCAGAGTGGTACTGGAGAAGTTCCCAAGTCAATTTGGTTTGCACATAGCCACAGCACCATGGCTGGGTTGTTTATTCTCCTTCTTAGCAAGATGCATACTGGTACAGTATGTATTTTTCTTGGACCAGGAATTACTCCGTATGGGTGCTGTGCATACCTGCTCTAGCTCAGTTAACTGCACTGTGCCATGTAGTCATAACCCAACTCTTCATATTTCCTTTTCACTAAAAATAATGTGTTTAATTGTCTCAGGCCAAACTACTGAACTCTGCCTGTGAGTTCCCCTCTCTTTTGCAATTGATTACCATGCCTGACAACTTCCTGAAGTCAAGATGTGAAACTGTATTTCGATATTGGCCCAGTGATTTGTGCCCTGAAATCACTCAGTGTTTGCTCAGGTGCGATGAGTACTTTGGGAAGTGAAATAATCTCTGGTTCTCTCAGTACAATATCTATTGTACACAGGATTTAATGAGTTGCCTTCCTGTTAACCCTGATTCTGAACTGCGCTTGTCTTTATGAATTTATTTTTAATTTCCTTTCAGCTCTGAATGCTTCTGTCCTGATGTGCTTCCAGTAAATAGCTGATCTTTTTTTTTGTAATGAGTTACTCCTTCCCACAGGAGAATTTACTGTGGACATATATGTTTGGCATTTATCACTATGAAACACTGCAAACACACTGGAAGTTATTTCTGATCTACATCTATCTTTCTGTGTAGGCCTTTAACCCAAGCTTTAGCACACTTAAGATACAATTTTTCAGTAAGATCTCTATGACTTGGAGTTAATTTAGGATTTTCTTTTCAGTGATTTGGTTGAGTAATATAAATTATTAAAATAAACTGCTTAAATTCCAAGACACATCTATCTCATTAGTGTCACACCCACCAAAATGTTCACTGCAGTCTCACACTTGATTAGTTCAGCTCATTTAGCAAGATATTCCCCTGAAATCACACAGTTTCCTTCTTCTATCCCAGCCTGCAGCCCAAAGCCCCCTCTCCATGCCCACCCCCATGTTTGGGTAGCCTGGTGTTCCCCTCTGACTTTCTGTAGACCCCAAGTACCTCCCACAAGATGAGCTTAAAGAAGATGCTCTTGCTAGGCAGCCCCATTTCTGTAGGAATCAAGTTCAATGACATGTGGGAATCATTTCTGTGGAAATGTTTGGATCTATTCTGTGGCAGGAAAAGCAAGGACATCCGCTTCTCCCATGCTGGTGCTTTCAGAGCAACAGTGGAGTTCTATGCTTTCTTGCAAAATTGAAAATTCGATAAATGATTGTGTTAACATGGTTTAGTATTGACCACAGGTTAAATCTACAGTCATTTATATCACATTAAGGGTTTGCCGTTCCTTTGATGGTAAAAGAAGTAGCAGCTCAATTTCTTTTCCAGGTTTTGTGCTCACAGCTGGGTCTGTCTAAGGAGTATTGTATTGTTTTGATTATTTTTTCTATATGCACTTACATATGTGCTGCTTCTAAAAGCAGGTAAGTAATTAATTCTTCCTACTGCTGCACCTATCTTATATTGAAAGGTGGAAGATCCTTTTTTAAGGGGGGGAAGGAAGGTTTTTGGAGCAAACTTATTAGTAGGAACGCAGTCATGTTATGATAGATTGAATGCAGTAGCTAAGTAACTATAGAGGCAATTGAACTAAGTATGAGAGGAGAGAGTCTATTTCTCTTGTTCTGCTGACATAATTGAATCAAGATTTTCTCAGATCATTCCTAAACCAAGCTGTTCATTACAATGGCTTCTTGAAATGGCAAGTCCAGAAACTTGGGCCTAGTGGTTTTAACAGACTTAGATGTCTAATAAATTGTATGTGCATTACTCTGCTATAGGTATGAAATAAAAATCTGTGATTGGAGGTAAAGAAGTAGTTCTAGGTGGTGATAGCTTGAGGAAATCACAATTCTGTGGTGGCAGTGTCAGCAGGATGCTGTGACTGTGAGTCCCAGGGCACACAAACTATAGGGCAGCATGAAGACAATCCATCCCACTCGAAAGAATCTGGTGTGGTTTTCAGCAACAGGGGTTTGAAGTCAGTGCTGAGCTGACTGGAATGCTACAGCTAGAAAAGTGTACTCTTCTCTGTTTGTTTCCTGATACTGGCTGGGAGGAAATGTCAAAATACTGAAAATAGACTATTTTTCTAACATTTATGAGCCAAGTGGAAGGAAGAAGTACCTGAACCCCCACAGGAACTTACTCTTGTGAGTTTAGCAATGCATGCTTGAGAGGTCCCAATAATTAATGCAATCTATTAATGGGGATGGGAGTTATGAAACTTGCATCCCCTTAGTTGTAATAATTCTGGCTAATTAAATTTTGTTGCTGTCAGCATTTGAATTTTTGAAGGATTTCATTTGTGTCCCCTCTGGAATTGAAAAGTCAATAAATAAACAAATTTGTGTTTACAGACACAATACCGTTAAAATTAGGTACAAAGCAAGGAGTGCTCTGAAGCAAAAATGGGATTTAGGTTAGAGTTAAGGCTTCCTGTTAGTAAATATATCTCTAGGACTAGAGGATATCTCTGTGCAGTAGTGTTTATACTGTACCAGATGAAACATTTAAAAGTTGGATGTTGAAAAAGCAACCCCCAAAGTAGCTAATGGACATTCTGGCCCTGGCCACAGTAGTAGCTGCCATAGCTGCCACAGGAGCTGTACTGTTTCCTTGCCTGTTCTGTATCTCAATCTGGCAGTTTAAAAAAGTGTTATACAATAAATACTCCAGGGACTTCCACATGATTGCTAAAAAACCTAAACTGCATTTAGTTTGTTTATAAAAAGTCCTGGGGCCCTGCTCTGCAGAGCAAGGGTCATGGAAACACATGTTTATGGCTTCACAAATGCTCTATACTCCTTGAATGGAGAAGTTTATTTGATTTAATCAGCATCCACAGGGATCCTGTAATTGCATAATAGGTAATTTATTATGGAAGTAAAAGTATTTTTCTAACTGTAGCCTATGTAGCAGAGGTTTGTAGCTTTAGACTAATCCACACAGTAAAAAAGAGCTTTGCAAAGCAGTCTGACTGGAGTAATGGTGTTTGGTGATGAGCGCATACTTGTATGGCTTTTTAATCGTCAGCAAGTGTTAAAACAACAAGCACATTATCACCATGTCGGATGTGAAAACTGTTTGCCTGCCTTCTGCAATTTGAAGTGCTCAATGTGAGAAAATGGAAAGCCAGCCCAGATGATCCAGTTAGAGGGTGGTGAATAGAGTAGGGAATCCAAAGTTTGTCTTTTCGACATACACTGGAACATGGCCTTCCATGTTCACTTCAGCAAAGGAACACGGCCTTTCATCCTGGATACTGAATTAAAAACAGATATGTTTGTTTTGAAAGAAAACAAAGTAAAATCAAACCTAGAGCTGTTTAACTGTCACAGTCTTTGCTGACATAGCCATCAACTTTGTCATGAAACCTGGCAATTCCTGCACAGCCATATCATTGGTAATTCTGGCTGTCCTGAAAAGCTGCAAACAGCAAACAGCAAATGTGTCTGTTCTGAGAAAGCATCTGGGACTCCATATTACTGTTGTTAAAGAATCCATTTGCCAGCTTGTCTTAAACTGAGGAGAGCGGTTGAAGAGCTCCAACTCCCAGCAGACTTTTGCAGTTTTAGAGGGAAAACTTGGGAAATCAGTTTGGTATTTCCTGAGGCTCAAAATGCTGAAGTTTTCTTTCCAACGTCCGATGACCTCAGTAACACCAGAAGTAGATTGTTTTGTGTTTCCTGTGAAAGTTTGTGACGTCTTAATTTTCTTGCTGAACTTGGAATTCATATTTTCATATCTAAAAACCAAGGAACATTAACTTCTTTGGTAACTCATCGACTTTGAAGTTTTTAGCTATGCTTAAAGTGTATAAGCCTCAGTCCATGGAAACTTTGGACCATCATCTCCTTCTCAGTTTCAGTTATAGCCTGGTCCATGGAAAATATTGATCCTTAACTCTCAAGGTAAAATAGCCTAAATGTTCTTTAGATCAATGAAGCAAGATTAAATAGCCTGGTAAAGTTTAAAAATTGTGGTCATAGTAATGATAGAAAATCCCAAGATCCATTTTGAAGAGATCATGATGTGAATTTGGGCATTTAGCACCTGAGGCTAGGAAGGCGGGTAGGGATGAGAAACAGAAAAGTTTATCAAGTTCCACCTTTTACTGGGATGTTTTATGTGGTTTCCTTACTTCTGTGTGCTCCTTTTTATTTTATTGTTTGAAGGTATTGTATGTTTTCTTCCAAATTATACTTAAACACATTTTGATTATTTTCATTTTCCCCACAAGAACATTTTCAGCTTGTATGGAAAATATTTTGTTATTCTCTTTTATGACTCTTCAGAATTTTATTTCTTGTTCCTGCCTGTGTATAATTCATAGTTATCAGCAATTTTAAGCTGTAATGAATATATGAATCCTGTCTTCATGTTTAACTTAATATTCAAAGAGAGATAAATCTTGATATCCTTCCATGAAGTAATTTATTTATTTTGAAGTAATTCCTATACTTTTTTTTAAGTTAGTCTATATGTTAATGTATTGCCTTCAGCAACCTGAAGGCAACAAAGGTCTCCTTCACCCAGATCCATGTTTAGCAATTGTGCCATTTCATAACTTTTAAATGTCCATCAATCTCACTCATTCTCTTTCTTTGGGATAAGGACACTCTTGAAGGTGTCACTGTTCACTGGTCATGTTAAGCTCAAGGCACAGAGCACTGGAACCAGTCCAGGAGAAGCAAGATTGGACCCAAAAGGTCCAATGAAGAACATGTTAATCTAGTACTTGTGACACAAGCTAAAATCTTCATAACTTTTGCCCTTTCTTTAACTTTCTCACTGAAGCAGTTCTGGCGGAAGTTAGGGCAGAATGTGTTGCTGTGCCTATTGTCAGCATTCTTTCTGAATATTTAATGTTTCCTATTCTTGGATTAGGACCTCAAATATGAGCAGCAGTGATGAACAGACAGAATGCCTCTTTGTGCTGCATGGCTTGAAATGTGCTGACTGCCTGTTTGGGCTGCCATCTCTCTATTATTTTGCATAAGAAGCTAATAATTTGTATTTTGAGAGCTGTATACGTGAATGGTGACAATAAGAAAGCAATTAAAACTCTACTATACCCCATGTAAAATATGTGTTGTTAGTGAAATAGCTGGATAAGTCCAAAAGAAATGTAGATTTCCCAGATCAGTCCTGCTGTTGTTATTACATATTTAATTATCTGTAAAATAGAGACTTTAGATGTTTGTTTGAGGGTTTGTTTGCTTTTTTGTTTTCCTGGGAATTCACAACAATGTTAACTCTCTGATGAAGGAGGAAAAAGCTGGCAACAAACTTAGAGGTGAAATGAAGGAGTGAAGGCATCTACAGGGAATTTTATTCTTTTGGGAATCCACATACAGAAGAATTTGGTTAAGGAGGCTGAGAGTTCATCTGTTCCTACTACAATCTTATCTGTCAGTGTGGAATTTTTTCCACCAAAAGTCGCTAATAAATATGAAAACTACTATTCTGATGAAAAATACCAATAATCTCTACTTTTTACTTTCACACACAGAGATACTAGTTCTGGTTTGGCCAGAACTAGTGTTAGCTAATACAAGTCTAAATTAGTGCCAAAAAAACTATTCCATATTACACCAAATGAGAACCTGGCTCCAAACTCCTACTGATTTTTTTTTTTTTTTAATATGCCCCTACATTTCCACGAATGACTAATTTTTCCATAAATTGTGTCTTTGTGGGGGCCTCTTGCTAATCCTGCAGATTCTCACCATGGATTAATGATTTTGTCTGCATCACTCTATAGTTGTGTGTCTTCTGGTCTCCAAGATACGATGGAGACTTGACGGTGAAGACCGTTGCCAAATCCTAACAAAGTGCTCCAGTAGGATGGGCCCTTCCACACTTCTTTCTTTTCTTTTTTCCATTGTGTAGTTCTAATCAGTGGTCTCATTACCCTTGCTAAATTGTTGTAGATCACTCAAGCTTTCACTGCATCTCTCTTGCACATATTTTCATCTTTTCTTTGACCATTGGTTGATCTCTGCTCTTCTCGTTCTCTCCCCAGGCCTCTGCTTAGTCTATTTTTTCTCTCCTAAACTGCCCTTTAGTCACCAATGAGTTATCTGTTCATTCATTTCAGCCCTTGTTGCCCTGTTCCAGATCACTCCTACTCGCCCCATTCTAGATTTTGCATTTAGAGAAAGGGTTGATAAAAAATGAGTTTGGAAAGTGAGATCCATTGAGCAATATCAACCAACTGTTGGAGCTTATAGCTGAAGCCTTCGAGGCAAAGAGGAGTTTAATAGATATTAAATAGCAAGATGCTTGTCTTTCTAAGAATGCTGAACTAATCAAACCAAATTTCATGTGTAAATGAGCAAGCGGCCTGTTGTGCACATGTGGGAGGACTGCAGCCTTTCCCAAAGACTACCCTTAACATCCTTTTCTTTTGAGACAATCCTAAAGTAGGACATCTCTAGCTTGTATATCTTTCTTAGATCTTGCTACTTAGCATAGTCAAAGATTGTAAGAAGACTTCATTGTTAAATAATATATGCTTTGGTTTTAATTTCATATTCCTTTGTCTCTCTCTCTCGGTGTGTTTTTGCATTCTATTTTTCTTTCCTTCCTTTTCCTTTAGGCTGTGAGAGAAAAATTAGAGCCAGATGATGCTTTGATGTATGAAGAAGACCTCGATGACGATGACTGTGGAGAAGCAGAATTTGAGGAGACCATGAAATTAAAACTGCTGCGTAGAATTGCCTTCCTAGCATCCAAACTGAGGGAGTTTATTGGCAATATGATAATCACCACTGGAAAAGTTGTTGTTACAATTTTACTTGGTTCAGCAGGTTGGTGTATTTGAAAAATTTCCTCAGGAGCCCATTAGATTATGCATTTAACAAATGAGTTTTCAGCACTTTGGCACCTGCGGGAGTAACAATGGAAATTTTTAAGGGAAAAGAAATTGCTGCTGATTTTATTAAATTAACTCTTTGGCAGGTATTGGAATATGCTGAGTTGCTTAATTTTTTTTTGTACTGATACTCTGTGGCCCTGTCATTCCATTTATGATTTTATGCTTTTATAACCAAACGGTGAATAGGGGGTGTATTATAAATGATTATATATAGTGTGTGCGTTTATGTGTGTGTATATATGTATTTATATTAAAATGAATTCATAGATTTTGTTTCATCACTTCTAAGTGTAAAAAGGAACACTATCCACATATCCTTTAAAAAATGTTATTTGTTTGGCCATGTAATGTGTAAAAAGAGTTATAAGCAGACTTCTTGTTTTTTTTATTTAGTTGGTAAGAGTAGGTGTTTTGATGTTATATTGCCTACCATTTTATAAGACATTTGATTTAATACCACATCATCAGCTACAGCCAGAATAGAAGTGTACAAAATTAGTATAGATTGTTACTACTGAATTCAAAATTAGATCATGGAGTTATAGATTAGCATTTATCTGCCAGCTCACAT
>VZTB01005261.1:0-22186 GCA_013397245.1 Thryothorus ludovicianus | reverse complement strand
AGGAAGCTCATTCCAAAGGCTCATTTCCCTGCGGACTGAGGGCTCTAAGTTGAAGCCCAGGCTGGATCGGCTGTGGACAGATTATGGAAATCCCAGAAGTAAAAGCATCAAAACAAAAACAAAAAAAGGAGGGGGGAAAAGATGGAAATCAAAGGGCTTGGGCTGTTCCTCTCTTCAGAGAAATTCAGAGCTGAGGGAGGGACACTCAGGACATTTGTTCACAGGAAGGGACCCACAGGGACCACCCAGTGCAGCTCCTGCCCTGGCACCCCAACAAACCCCTTGGTGCCTGTATCACCCTAAAATCCATCCTAACCCCCCTGACACATCCCTGCTCCAGTCCCTGAACTCCAAGGGTTGTTCTGGCTGAACAATTTCCTTCAGTCCCTTCAGGACAACACCAAAGCCTTGGGAATGTGGGGATTCCCTGCTCCTGTCCCAGCCTGAAGTTCTTTGTCCTTGTGACTTTGGCCAGCTCCTGAAACCTTTCTACTCCCACAGTGCTGGCAGCTGCACGGGTGAAGCCCTGGAGGACAGACTGGGAGAGCCTGGGAATTCCCAGCAGGAAAAATCAGAAGGGAAAGGCCTTCAGGAAGGTGCATTCAGAGCAGGACACGGCTGACCCCACTGCTTTTTCCAGATATAAATCTCTGTTTCCATCACTTTCAACTCAACAATGTCAAAAGACACATCAACCACTCTAAATTAATCCCTGGAATTGCCCTCTGGAATGCTGGAATATTCCCTGCTTGGAAATGCCTTCTAGAGGCAATCTGGAGCAAGATTCCAGGAGCAGCCTAAACCAGCAGCATCATTTTAGAAAGAAAATGTGGGCATATTTCACAGCTGAGCCCTGGTAAATCCCAGTGTTCCACATCTGTGTTTGGGTTCCCATCCCATTTCCCATATTTCTCTGGATTCCACGGGGTGGATGTGCCATGTGCACCAAAGGAAATGTGGGAATTGCCAGGAAAGCAATCAGAAAATGGAAGGAGAAGAGGAAAACCTTTACCTGCTGAAGCCAGGCTCTGCCTTCACCACATCCCTGAAAAACACAGCCTGGGAAGCAGAGGCAGAGGTCAGAGGTTTTCCAGGGAAAACAGCTCTGCTTCCAGGGGGATTTGGGGAATTTGTAGCCCCACAGAGGGCAGAGCTGGCAGGGAGGGGAAGGAGGAGCCCACCCAGAGACCATTACCTTTTCCTGGAGAGCAAACAGAGAAAAAATTCCCAGGATTTGAGGGAATTCAACTTGAGGGAATACTCACCCGCTGGCTGAACATGGTCAGGGAGGCCAAAAGCTTCCTGGCATCCTGTTAGGAAAAGAACAGGATGGAATATTGTGGATCCACAGCTGGGGCAGCTTTAGAGGCCAGGCAAGAATATAAGGATATGAGGAAATCATCCTGAAGGTTCTGGAGCCAAGTTCCCTGGAAAAGAGAAGGGAAATGCAAATAAAGATGAAAACGGGTGGGTCATATTTAGAGGGGAAATCATCCTCAGGGCTCATTCACACCTGGGCATTTGGGAAGGGGTTCAAAATACTGGCACAGGTTTTAAAAGCTGTGTAAAAAAAAAAAAAAATCCCAATTTTTTTGAAAAGTTTGATCTAACTAGAAACTTCCCTGGGAAACTCTTTAATTCCCAAACATTTTTTTTCCAGGGAAACAGCTTACAAGCAAGACAAAAACAAAACTAAGAAAAAAACAAACACAAAAAAACCCCTAAAAAAAACCTCCAACTCCCCCCCAAAAACCCCACTGACAAATACTTGCAGAAATTCCCTCTTTTTGTTAGAAATATTTACTGAAAAACTCAAATTGCTGTCAATTTAATTGCAATTACTGTCAGCAACTTAAAAGATAATGACAAAAGTAGGGAAGAAAGTAAATCTGGAATAGTCCAGTGGCATTTTCCCCACTGCAACCACTTCAAACTATGTTTTTAACCCCTTTTAATTGTGCTTTTACCCCTTCTAATTGTGCTTTATCCCCGTGGCCCAGAGTGGCCCTCCTGCAGAGATTCATCTTCATGCTGTGATGCCAATTTTCAAGAGCCAATTTGATTTGGGAAGTCCCTTTGGCTACGCAGCAGGGCAGAGCAGCTCCTGGCCAAAGACACACACACACCCCTGTGACACAGGACAGGACAGAGGAGGGGATGCAACAAGGAGAGAAAGGTCTCAGCCAGAAGAATGACAAGAAGGACAATGCAGAATGAGATGACCGAGGTGAGAGCGAAGGGGAGCCCATGAGGCTCAGAGAACCCTGGAGGAACAAGATGCAAAGAGAATGACTTGTTCCAAGAACCCCGAGGATGGATGCCTGAGAATCCCACGGTGACAATCCTCTACCTATCTTAGCCTCTATACAAGTCCTAATCTGCTGTAAGGGATGGTTGCTGTGCAAAGCTGCCCATAACAGCTCAGAACAAGACCTTCAAAGACAGCTGACCAGATGCCTCTAAAGAGAGATGTCAGATTTTCTGGGTTTTTTGCTGTGATTTTCTGGGCAATGTAAAAGTTCTTTTTCCTCAGCCAGAGATGAAAAGGAAGAGTAGAAACTCTACTCAGGTCTTGTGTTCAAGGTCATTTATTCAAGCTTATCTAAAACATTCTTTCTCTGCCCTGCCGAGGTCTTTCTGGCAGGATGATTGAAGGCCTTCTTCCCCCTCAGAGGGGGTGTTTATCTTTTATACTAAANCATGGGCTAAAATCCAAAGCACAGGTGTTTTGGGCTGTGTGCCAGGGTCTCTGAGACCCCTGCCAGGGTCCCTGAGCCTCCAGGGCAGTCAGAGACAAGCCCTGGTTCCCACAAGAGATGCCACTCCAAAGCCTGCCCAAGCTCCAGGGTCAAAGGAACAATGGCAACATCACCGGACTGAGGAACACAGAGATCAGAGACACTAAGAATGATGCCAGGGTTTCTGATCAGCCCCTCAAAGGACTAAGGCAAAAGAGGTGCCACATGAGATGCCCAAAAGTCACAGAACACACGAGACACAACAACACCACACCCACTGGGACTGCTCTGCCCTGCACACCCCAGCATTGTGATCCAAAGCAAGACATTCCCTATATTGGCCTAAGGGGCTGCGTCTTGGACATCTCCAAAGCTGACTAATAAATCCCTCCTGGAGAGTCCCAACCCATCACCCTGCTTTCATCCCCTCAGTGGGTCATAGCCCTCCACTTACCTCTCAGACATTGGGGGATGCCAATCTGCCTTGGGTGGAAGGAGGTGCCTCACTGGCTGGGAACATCCTGCTGTCACCAGGCTGCTGTCTCTCAGTTAGCTACAATCAAGAAATCCAAACAGCAGTGCAGGACCTGAGCAGCACACCGACCAAACCCCAGCAATTCTGCTACTCACAGTCTCCTGAGAATGCCCAGGGCCTCGGGACACGCTGCAGCCACGCTCAGGGGCCACCAACAGGGAGGTGAGCTTTGATTCCCAGAGAAAAGGGCACCCGCTCGTGTCCAGCTCCCTGGAGCTGGGAATGGGCTTCTCCTTGTTAAAATTCTGCACTTTGGAGTGTTAAACACCTCCTGCAAACTGACATCAGCATCCTGGGGTGTTATCTCAGGTTTAGTTTGATTTTCTAGTGAAATGCGTTGATTAATATCAGGGGTTGGTTTACTAATTTGTAATTTTTTAACTAAGAACAAAGTAGTTTTAAATTTGAAAATATTAAAATATTTTATCTAACAAAGGAAAAAGTGCCCTAGCTCTAGAACTAGCCCTAATCCTAGTCCTGGCCCTAGCCCTAAGTCGAGCCTTCGCATTAGCCATATCCCTAACCCTTGCACAAGCCCAAAACTTTACTCTAGCCTTATCCCTATCCCTAAACTTTGCTCTAGCTGTAACCCTAACCCTAGCTCAAACCCTAGCCCAAGCCCTGACCCAAGCCCTAGCACTAGCCCTTACCTGGTCTTAGTCTTAGCTCTACTCATAGCTGCAGATCTAGACCTAACTGTAACCCAAAAACTAACATTAACCCTATTTCTTGCACTAACAATAGCCCTAACTCTAACCTAAAACCTAACCCTTTTACCCTAAACCTATTCCTAGCTCTAGCCCTAGCTCTAACCCTAACCCAAGCCCTAGCACTTGTGCTAACCTGATCTCAGTCGCAGCCCTAACAAAAGATGCTGCCCTAGCCCGAAACATAACCCCAATCATAAACCTAACACTAACCCTGACCTGACCCTAGCCCTTACCCTGACCCTAACCCTAACCCTTACCCTGACCCTAAGCCTAACCTAACCCTAGCCCTTACCCTGACCCTAAGCCTAACTCCAGATCTAGCCTTAGCCCTAGCCCAAGGCCTTGCTCTAGCACTAGCAATAGCCCTAACCTGGTCTTAGTCTTTGCCCTAAACATAGCAGTCCCAGCCCCAACCCTAAACTTAACCCTAGCCCTAATCCTAGCCATAACCTGGTCTCAGTCTTAACCCTAAACATATCTGAAGCTCCAGCCCAAACCCTAACCCTAACTTTAACCCTAACCCTTGCCCTAGCACTAGCACTAGGCCTAACCTGGTCTTAGTCTTAACCACAGCTGCAGCCATAGCCCAAACCCTAAGTCCAACCCTAGCCCTAAAGCTAACCCTAAGCCCAACTCTAACATTAGCCCTGGCCCAGGTTACTTGTACTAACCTGGTCTCAGTCTTAGCCCTAACCACAGATGCTGTTACACCTGAGAAGGCCCATTTTAAACTCTGCACAGTCCAGACTTGGATCAGGAGCTCTCTGCAGGCGAGGAAGTTTTACTGGGGTTCTAGATTTGAAGCACATAAACATTACTTGCAATACAACATGCATTGAAATATTTTAGAGAACATACACACTCTGTTAATCAAATTAATGGGAAATAGTGATTTCCTAATCCACTCAGTACGTTTAAATGTTTAGTATGAAACTGTGAGATCATAGAAAAGAACACTCTGGTTATGCATTACAGTAGAAAAAAATGAAACAGTACAAGTTTCATCAGAACCCCAACTACAAGTAAAGTCTCCAGTTCAGTTCATAAAACAAATTGATTAAATTATTTTAAGTATTTCATAGCGGTATAGTAACTTCCAATGCAATTTATGCAACAAATTTCACCCATATTCAGAAATACATTTGTAAATGCTTTTCATAAAACTTTATACAACTCAAGTTCTCCTTAAGTAAGCACAGCTCTCACATCACCTAGGCTAGAAAGGCTGCAGAAGCCTCTGTTCTCAGAGTCCATGAGTGACAATGCTGTGGGAGTTCTTCCTTTTTGAGAGTCGGCTCTGCTACACCCAACTCTTACTGCTTAAAATCCCCAATTTCCAAGGCACACCACCCTAGGCTGGGGCAGCAAGCCACTGTTCTGTGGGACATAAACACCATTCCTGTAAAGATTCCCATGCAATGGTTGCCTGTCCTGTACACTTTGTCCAGAGAACAAAAGGGGCATTGCTGAGTGGGAGGGAGCTCAATCATTGAGAGCACATCAGTTCAGTGACCCACTGTCTCCTTCTTCATCTTCTAATGAATTATGTATTCTGTTTAGTGATTTCTGTCAATACATTTCCAATTGTAACTGAAAACAACTGGCCCAGACACAAGACACTGGACACACTGAGTCTAAAATCTGCAAGAACAGTGTGAATATAAAACCTCTGCAGGCTCAAACTCACAGCTGGTACTATGCCCAAATATCTCCATTGCAAGCTTTATTTACACAATTTCCAAGGAAAAATGCTGTTATTTCTCAAGCTACATTTTGAATTATCAGAAATACATTCATAATAACTACTGGTACAAAAACCATGATAAAATTTTTTTATTCAAAATATTCTGACAGGTTGACAATATTCCAGGCGTGTTACAAATACTGCCATAGCCAACAAAACAATCAATACTTAAAGAGCATTCAAACACCAAGGACATGTATCTTAAAGCAGAGACAGGAGAGTGCATGGTACTAAATGCATACTAATCATTTTCCAATAACTGACTCGAGGAAAATGCCTCATTTCTCTGGTTCAAAATGGATTAAAATCCAGAAGAGATGAATTACAGAGGACAAAAATGATGCTGTTTCAATGTTTTTGCCCGTATTTTCCTATAAAACCTTGTAACTTTATCATACAAGGCCACTACCAGTTTGGACTACTCTAGTGTTGACTATTTACGGGATAGAACAACAAAATCATAACAGAGAAACCAGTGACAAAGCAAACAAAACCACAAACTCTTTCTAGAATATGGCTTAAATTAATTCACAGACAGTTGGGAATATATTAACTATAAGGTGCAAGAGAAATACCAGGTAGGAAAACAAGTCCCTCTCTTCCTGGTACTTTTCCCCTCAGACTTCACTGTATTTCACATAAAATTTTCCACACACTGGTCTCACCCTTCCTGCAAGTTCCTTTTTCCATACTTCTAAAACATCACGTTACTAAAAGGTTGGTTTCAGTCTTGAGTGTATTGGCCAATATGAGCTCTAAAGTTTAAACCATGTATTCTACATACAGTAATACCCTGTTTCTCCCAATTAACCCAATTTCTCACATAGAGATAAAAATTCAGCTTTATCTAAAACAGCATATTTGCTTGAAAAAGTATGAATCCCTTAGTCATATAGAAAACAGATGTCCAATGAAGAACTTCTCAAGATGTGTACACAGCTGAATGCATAGTGCAGAACATCATACAGAGAGAGCAGCAAGGCCACAGGGTCACTAAGTCCACATGAAAAAGATGTATGTTTCCAATGACCAAATCCATTCTAAAACAGTCTCATCCTGGAAATGCTTTAAGCATTAAAATCTTGCTCTAAGGATGGCAAGACTCCTCCAGTCCCACTTTTCATACAGCTCACTCATGGCAGCACAGCCACCTACACAAGCATACAGGAGAGACACACCAAAACTGCTTTGCATACACCATTCTCATCTCAAGCGTTCCAGACAAAAGTTGAATTTTTCTTGTGAAAAGGAAGGAAATGGGACATCTTTCAGATTATACAGCTTGCCTGTAATCTTAAAGAAAACCAAAGAAATCTGCAGTGTCTGCAGCCCAGGAGGGGAGAGTCACAGCTCCACTGGCACAGCAGTGGCACAGCCAGTGGCTCCAAGGCTGAAGGATCTCTCAAGAGGCTCCTCCACCTGCATTGCTTGTGGTTCCAGTATGCTCCCAGCAGCTGAAGCATCAAACCCTCACTGCAAAAATGCCAGTGGCTTACAGCCAGCAGAGCTCTGTGCACTCACCCAAAACGCTTGTTTCCCCATTCTACTGGTTTGCTTTTTAAATCAGTGCTGTTGGAGAAGGGCCACGAGAACAACAGAGTGAGACATTTTCTTTAATCACAGCATCAGGCACTCCATTAACAGACTGAATCTCCTAAACCAAATTAGTTCCTGGAACATCTTGCATTTGCCTTCTTTAACTTGTTCTTAGGAACAGTTTCTCTAGAAGTTGTGCAGTTTTAAGCCTGTTATTGTACTCCAGCATTTTCTTAGCACCTTAACATAAATTACATGGTAGCTCATCTGTGGTGAACATCAGCTACAGACATCCACAAAGGGGGAAGGGCTGAAAGAACAACAATATTGTCCCGTGACATGGAAAAGCACTTTGGGATGCACTGGCTTCAGGTGAGACTGCTGACTCAGAATGGGATTTCTCTCCAAGCAGAGTTACTCCAGTTATTCAAATACAGTAAACACAAGGGCAGTACTGAGGACATCAATCCTGCACCTTTACAACTTTCAGTCTATTTTCTAAATACCTCTTAATGGAGATGCGGCTCAGTGTCAAGGCTAAATGGGAGAAAATGTCATCTATGCTAAAGTCATCAGAGGAACTAACATAACCCTTGCTTCTGGCAGTCCTTGGACTTAAGCCAACCACATACATTTCATTCTATTAATTTACATATCCTGCTTTATCTCAAGTATCTTCATCCTTTCACACTTCCTAATTAACTATCAATATTTTTCCTGAGTGAAATTATAAAAAGTTAAACCCTTCTACCAAAAGTACAAAGACAAATAAAATATAGAACAATACAAACCCAGTTATACAGCATTACAAGTGCAGAAATTCTTCATGTTGTTGCTCTTTATCATTGGCCCCCAATAAAAAACATAGCAAAGAATTTAGTTATCCAAAATATTTTGCAGTACTGTGATTAGATTCTTCAGACCATAAATATAGCCCTCATCCTTTGTGTCGCTAGGAAACACATGAGCAAAATCGATCATTCGGACTTCGACATTTGCACTTTCCTTGGTCTCTGCTGGCATGTGATAGAAAACTTTTTCCAGTTGGGGTAGAACATTTCCATTCAGGTGCTCCTGTGTAATGCATGTGCTGGTTTTCCACACATTGTCTTGCTCTGAGTTCTCAACTTTTAGCGAGAGCTGACTGTGGTGCCTCTTCGAGCACGCCTTTTTGTGAAGTGCATAAAATTTAGACAAGCCTTTACCTACAGAGGCTTCGATTTTCCCATTCTCTGTAGAATTTATGACATGAATATTATTATTATACTCCAATACATCTCCACCTGCTAGCAGGCCTTTGGGTCCCCTTCTCTTCTCTGCCAAGGTGACATCACTCAGCCGCACAGTTGTTGCCTGGCATGAACCTTCATAGACAAACAGCAATGAGCTTGCGTAGAAGTTGAGTTGTGTCTGGCCCTCAAACCACTCCAAAATCTTTTCAACCTTCTGAATGCTGGCAGCTATCACATCTTTCCTCAAGCAGTACCCACTGTGGAAAAACTTTGAGATGCCTGCAAAAAATACACACATACTTGGATTATTTTCACTTCTGAACAGAAAACAAACAATTTTTTTTTTTTTCTTTTGGGATAAGAATAGTTCTTATTTGAAGGAATATACACCACTCAGGTAGTTTCTGTTCAGGCAATTATAACTAAACCCAAAGTGAACCTAAGAACTTTGAGATCCTCAGTTACCTGGTGTGTAATACTACAGCTTGGGCTTGGGTTGTAAGTATAAGTAAACGTACCAAGCATGCAGTAAATAAACATGGCTCCTGCTCCCAGGTCAGCTGAACAAGTTTTGGGCAGGGACCCATTAAATTCTCCATGCATAAACAGGCTCAGGCAGCTTGTTGTTATGAGTGTGTCTGTGTGTGCACCTTCTGTCCCTTTCTGAGACAGATGAGCAGGTGACAACTAATACCTAGATAGCAATGACTATCACCAAACAGCCCCATGATGGCAGCATTTTTATTAACTGTTAATGTAGAGCAACGTGTGGATTGACTTCAACTGATAAAGTCCCTTGAATTGAAAGATGCTTTTGTAATAGCTTTCTAATAGAAAATACACTTATTCACAGAAGACAACTAGAGATTAAAAATGTATTTATAATAAAAACATGTAACACTTTTCAAAGATTTCTATTTCATTATAGTTTCAAAGCTGCAAAGAAGTTGAATTCTAGAATTCTCTCCCTCTTATTAGTAGTAAAAGAGACATGAGAAGGAAATTCTTATAGTCTGCACTGCTGTTACAGCCAACTGCACACTTAATTTCAGATCACAGGCAGCTCAAATACTGCAGGGAACAGCCAAAGACCCATCTGACATGAAGATAGAAGAGGACTTTTTAAACAGGAACATCCAGACTACTTCTCCCATAAAGTTCTTTAAATAAGCATTTAAATGAAAAAATCCAAGCACGGCAAGTTCTGACCCCTCCAACTCCCTTACTTACCATCCTTCACTGTTTCCTTGGTCAGCCTCCTCCCATAGTGCTGGTTTTGTGTCTCATAGCTGTCTGAAGACACATGGTACACCTGAAAGAGGCAAGGAGGGGGCTCCCTAAGTAATTTGAACCACCAGGAATTTCTGCAGAGCAAGAGACACCTCACAGACAGGCCACAAAAATTTAGCCCTCACAGTTTTTAAGCTTCTTGCAGTGCCCAGCACTGCACTGTAGTGCTCTCCAAAACTCTCTCTTCAGCCCTTGGGTTCCAAGCTACAGCTTTCCTGGGCTAGAGACATCCTGGTGGTGGCAAAAAGCTATGAATCCATCACAGAGAACTCTTCTAAAAGGTCTTGCAAATCACAACTGAGACATGAATCTACTAGATTCCTATCTGTGTTACTGCGAATGTTAAATCAGTAAGACAACACAGCAAAAATTTCAATGCAATTATTTTGAGTTCTAAAACTATAAAACCATTTAGCACAAGAGCAGAACAGTAAGAATTACTGTATGTGACCACCAGGGCCCAGCTCCATTAGACACATCTGCAACTATCAGCACAAATGCAGCACTAAATAAATGGCAGCAGCCAAGCAAAAGCTGATTCCAATAACAGCAGTACTGCAGCTACCATCTGAAAGGGAGACAATTCACATGGATACAGTTTTCTCCATATCAGGAATTGTCCAAGCTTAAGAACTTAACTCAAAACTGCTTCACATATAGAGACATTTTCCCTCACACTGAAATATTTCCATAGCAGAAATGTGCGAGGCAGCAAGGCCCAAGTATAATCTGTTTATGAGAGCACAGACAATTTTTATTTGCAGAAATGATGGTGTTATCAAGCAGGCAGTTGTGTCTGGCAGGAATTTGGTGCTTGGCACTTGTTCAGACCACCCATCCCTGTGGCATCCACCCCATGCACAGCCCTGCCCTCCCTTCACTGCTGTAAACAGAGAGGATCCCACTGAAAGAGCCAGGGCACTCTGCTGAGGTGCCTGCTCCTCACCCCTCCTCTGGGGCATTATTCTTGCTGATGCCAACCAAAAAATCCACAACAGTGAAACAGCAGCAATAAAGAGGAATCGTACAGGAGCATTAAATAAAGAAAATAGAATTCCCTGTTTTCATTACAGCCCGTCACCCCAAATTATCTCTCCTCCATCCAAACAACAATAAATCCAGTATGATTACACAGATCCCCACCTCCTGCTTTACAAAGCAGCTGGAAGGAACAGTCTCTAATAGCTTTTATTTTGACAAAAAGATAGAAGTGATTAAACTCAATCCTCAAGGAACTTAAATCATAGTGTGTAGAAACTGATTTTCAGTCACCAACCACAAACTGAAGGGGGAGTAAACAGTTCTCAATAATCTAAAAAAATAAAAAGCTGTAAATCTAAATGTTTAAACTCAGTAGCAGAGACACTTCACATTGTTATGATACTTGGAGATACTGAGGCCTCCACATCTGTGAAATGAAGAAGGCCATAACAGAGATGAGTTATTCTAAAACTACATCTGACAACTGTGATTTTGGTTTTACAAGAACAATAATTTTTCTCCACTTAGTTTTTGCTGGTTTTTTTTTTCCAAAGCACATGAAAGAAGTACAGCATACAACACAGAAACCCAAAGATTTCTTATGTAAACATTTCAGGTATCAAAGTAACCTCCAAAAACATACTAAAAGTTACAAAACATTTTAAAGAGCTACAAGTCAAAGGCAGTTAAATAAAGAATAACATTACTTAAAAAGAATCAGGAGTCTAATGACTGCATCTAAGTTTTCACTAGTTGTGCCTTCATTTTAAAGATATTAAGTGTTCTCATGTAGTTGGACAAGGGGCAGCTTTCTGCAGACATCAGCACTGCAGCAGAACCTGACTGAATCATCTTGTTTACCAGAACCTTATCTCTTCCCGTAAGAGCCACAGTTTTTGTGACATGGGCACTAGCTCAAACATGCTGATTAAAATCTGCAAGCTCATTTTGTTTTCCAAAGAAATGCAGGAGCAGCACAACAGACCCTGTGCTTCTCAGCTGGGTTTCCCAAGAAGCCACCCCACCTCTTCTCATAATGTGAACAGAACTATTCCCCAAATGCCTTTCTTCATAGGTTACATACAAGGATGCAGATGTGCATGCTGCATTAACAGCACATTTTTAACACCACAAAACAGTCAGTGACAAAGCATCAAGTCCCAGACCCACAGCATGAGTGTAATGTATGTGTTTAACAGCCTTGTGCACTCAGAAGGCCCCTGGTCACCGAGAGGCTTGGCTGCAGCCAGTGGCATCAATGGACAACAGATCTGCATAACCACAAAAACCATCTCTTACCATCACCTTGGGACTCTGCAGCTGCTGGAAGAGACTAGCTGAACATTCCAGGAAAACCTCAAACAGAGATATATTACACGCCATTCTGAGAGCAAGGGAGCTGAAAGCCAAGCTCCAACAGAAACTCTCTCATCAGCCCTTGCTCCACCCTCACCCACACAAGCACAGGGGAGGCTAAAATCAACTTCCTATTTGACAGACCTCTTGCTCTACCTTGCTTTTCTTCACATGGTCACCACCAATTATATGCTATTAACCCTTCCCAAAATATCATTTTGTCTTTGAACCAAACTTTTTGTGTATCCCTGTTGTTGCAGCGTTTCTGTTAGAACAGTGACAAGTCAAGTCAGATCTGTAATCTTAATGGCAGCCAAGAAATTATTAGACAGGAAAATCTCATTTCTTGTCCACCTGCCACAGCTTGTTATGTGTTTGCTCTGTATCCACTGACAGGTTTCCTGCAGAGTGCAAGATAAAGAAAACTCTATGAGTTGCAAAACACTGCCTTCAAGAAACCTCCTGCTCCATCAGTCATTTTTATATACTCCTACTATGCAAGATCAGAGCTGTTCTGGCTGACAGTGCAAAGGCTTCTCCTTGTGCCGACAAGTAGTTCTCACTCAGCTTCCTGCACAAATGGCTCTGGAGTCCAGCAAGCTAACAGGTGCTGCTTGCAATTAGCAGTAGTAGGGNTGGTCACCACCAATTATATGCTATTAACCCTTCCCAAAATATCATTTTGTCTTTGAACCAAACTTTTTGTGTATCCCTGTTGTTGCAGCGTTTCTGTTAGAACAGTGACAAGTCAAGTCAGATCTGTAATCTTAATGGCAGCCAAGAAATTATTAGACAGGAAAATCTCATTTCTTGTCCACCTGCCACAGCTTGTTATGCGTTTGCTCTGTATCCACTGACAGGTTTCCTGCAGAGTGCAAGACAAGGAAAACTCTTTCTATGAGCTGCAAAACACTGCCTTCAAGAAAGCTCCTGCTTCATCAGTCATTTTTATATATTCTTACTATGCAAGGTCAGAGCTGTTCTAGCTGACAGTGCAAAGGCTTCTCCTTGTGCCGACAAGTAGTTCTCACTCAGCTTCCTGCACAAATGGCTCTGGAGTCCAGCAAGCTAACAGGTGCTGCTTGCAATTAGCAGTAGTAGGGACTCTGTATGGGCAGCACATCAAAAAATCCAGACAATTAACTGTTGTGGGAAATTATCTTTAGATGTTATAAACCTGCCCTTGGCTTTTGTCTCCCTGTGAGGTGATCAGTCATTGCTGTTCACATACTAAAACAGCTTTTTGTACATTTTTTCAATTACAGTTCCTTTTTTGTTGTACCATTTTTTCAGTTACAGTTCCTTCATCTGATGTTCCTGGACTGATGGAAACCTCGAAATAAAATAAGAAGTTGGTCCAGCACAGTCTTTAAAAAAGCACAACCCTTGCAAGGTCTCAGGAAAGCTACAGAGTTTGGAAACCTTGCATCTTCAGCTTTAGGACATTAAACTGAAAGCAAACAGATATCAAATGTTATGCAATGGTAATTACGGTAATTCAGTACCAACGTCCTTGGTAAGGCAGGAAAATGTTCACACTGTTCAAATACTTACTGTGGCAACTCCCTGACTTCCAGAAAGCACAATTTAAATACATGTTAAGACCTATCAGAGGGAGATATTGCTGCCACAAATGAAAACCTCTGTTCAGTAACTTGTAGAGCTTTATCACATCTGCAAAAAATATCTGTTAATCCACATAACTGAAACTGGGAAAAACATCCCTCAACCTATTTTGAGTGGGCCTGTAGAACACTACAGAGCACCTGGAGAGCGAGGACAGACTGCACAATATGGAGCTGTGTGACACTGACATTCTGTCCTGGGTTGATGCTGAATTGTATCCCTGTTCATCTCTTTAGCTCAGAAATAAGTGTTGTACCTTTAAAACTGGATCTGAGAGTGAAGGGGATATGGTGGAATGTCTGAGGTGGTTGTTTTCTAAACATAAAGATCAGAGTTTGCAGCTTTCCCTCACACACGGCCTGTGCTGGCTGCAGTGTGGATGGTGGCACAGAGCTCTCCTTTGCTTTTTGTCAGTTTTTGGCTGGCTGAGGCACAGAAGTTCTCCACACTGTGTTTTTTTTCCTTTTCCTTGGCACTGTTTGACCCTGCTCTGGTTAAACACCCAAAGGGCCCCAGGAGCTCCCACCTGTGTCCCACCGGGCCTGGCCTGGGCCCGGCCTTTCCCAGCCCTGAGGGACCGACAGCAACTGAGCCGAGCTCCAGCCCCGGGAGAGACTTTCTGAATTTGGCATCTCTGGGGGCACACAGAGGGTTTGCTGTTCAGGGCTGTTCATTTGTTGTGCTGGGGAATGCTTTGACTGTTAAATAAACAACTTTTTTCCACTTTCCTCCAAGGAAATTTTTTTCTGTCCCGAACCAGCTGGTGGGAGGGGCGGTTCAGATTCACTTACTAGAGGGACTCCATCCAGAGGTTTTTTCCCAAATTTGCCCTAAACCAGAACACATTCCCATGGTGCCTGGGAAGCAGCTTCCTGTGCCCATCCCTGCTCCCTCTGCGATCTCCTGTCCTAAGCAAGGATGGAGATTTGAGATACATGCTCTGATGCTGAGGCACCCAGGCTTCCCAGAGCCAAGGGCCAAGTTTTCCACCCCTCAGATTTTGGCATATCCAACACCAGCATCCATCCCTCAGCTCTCCAGGGATCCTCCTGGTGCCAGGCCAACACCCACACCCACACCTGGGCACCTCCTGCCTGTACCCCAGGACTGTCCCAATATAAATACATGTTTCCTTCATGCTCAAGTAACCCAGGTTTCTCTGTAGGCCCTTCATCCTACCACAGTGCAAGACTCGAAGAATTTCAACAAGTCTTATTATTTCTTTTTCAAAAAGAAAGTAAAGCCAAGGATTTGAAGAAAAAAATATCAAAGGGAGAATTTTTCTTAAAAAACATTCTCTTATTTGATCCCTCTGTTTTACAGTAATGCTCTCACATTATCTCTGCTGCTGACAGCATGCCCAGTTACCCAAATCCATTTATCTAAACACCTCATTCCCTATTTTTTACTTTTGTTTAAACTTAATTTATTGTTGCTAGGCCACAGGTGATGAAAATAGACACACCCCTGCTTGCTGCTGCCTTGAAAATTCAGCATAGGAAGGATGCATCCCTGCTCCCTCCTTTCCCAGACTATAGATATTACTCTGCCCATTTTGCTTTTTTGTTCCTCTGGACTACTTTGAACTGAGTGCTTCAAGTGACTAAGTGCACCCCCAAATGCTCTGACAATTTTAGTCAAGCCCTTACATAAATAACTTGTAGAAGGAAATTATGTTGAAATTTATTGAGTGAAAAAGCAGACTACTCATCTCCTACATAAAAGAAACTACAAGACTGCAATTAAATCATGAATCATCTTAAAAATAGCTTAATACAGTATTTTTAGACTCCCAGAACTTCCACGAAGCATCTCATTAGAGTAAATTTCTTTAATTTCTTTTATGTAATAAGAGACCACCTGCTCCACCTTGGAAGATTTTTTTTTTCAGGGCTTCAGTTGGTTTCTTCAGATTAGGTTTTTTTTATTTATTTATTTTTCATTTCATGCATTTTTTTGTCTGCTTTCTTTTAGGTTTTGTTTTGCTTTTTCTCCAGTTTTCTTAAACATCAAAGCTTCAGTTAAGACTTATAAATGTAAAAATCACAGTTCTGGTAATTTTTTAGTGTAGAAGAAACTGAACACTAGATGTAAGATTTAATACTTTCATGACTTCCCTCCTAAATCTTGTTACTAACAGATCAGAGCTTGGGAAAATTACAATACTAGAAAGAGTTCATAAAAACCTCATAAAATAGAGTCAGCTACAATCAGTTTGAAAATATCCTGCAGAATCAGGTGCTATAAATTAAAAAATTCCCTTGTAAAACCAGCTTTGATTATTATACATTACTGCCTGCATGGTCATAGGCACAAACCATGGAAGTCAAAGATGGATTATACTTCTAAAATTACATAATCACCAGTTTGTGCTTTAAAAAAGTGTTTCAAAAATATTTTGGAGTAAGTGAGGTTGCAATCGATGTCCTGGAAACAAAAGAAAATCTGCAAGATCTGGGAACTGTAGATTCCAAAAGGACTGTGAATCTGAAATGAGAGCACAGCCCACACATTGTACCCAACAGCATGCAGAATGCTCTGTATTTAACATTTCCTGTGCTGTGATTTCTTACCTGTTTGTATGTCTACTACTGAAACCATATCACAATTTGTATTTTTGCTATTGCAACAGTACCTGAGACTTCTAACTTCTATATAAACTCTAACTACTTTCATAACAAATCATGTCCACTCTGACAGAATCCCAGAATGATCTGGTTTCAAAGGGATTCATTTACAATCCCATGCCACTAAATTAGGTTGCTCCATGTTCCATCCAGCCTGGCCTTGGACACTTCCAGGGATCCAGGGGCATCTGTTAAAGAAAGAAACTTCTCCACTAAGTATGGAATTGTGTTCTTAAACAATGTTACTAAAATAACTGTGCTTTCTAAATGTATTTCCATGCATTTATTCTGTCTATTCAGTGTGTTAAGCTAAATACAGGTCAAATAACAAAACTGTGTACATAAATTAATTCTGGGCTAGACAGCAGAATCCTATTTTTAAGGACACACTATACATGTTTTATATATGAACAGATGACTGCTTGTTTACCAATGCAAAAGAAAAAGCTGTTTCAATAGCCTTTTGGGTAAAAATGCACAGTAAATAGATTCTGGGGCAAAACCCCCACCTGTAACACTTTTTTGCTTGTATCTCCTCATGACAACTTATATGACAGGTGCTTTAGAAAAAGCATAGCTACGTTCTCTGTTTCTCCTGGCCCTCTCCTTCTTGATCTTGTAAAAATTTACCATGCAAGCCTAGATCCCTTGTAAAACAAACACTGAATGGAGAGATTAAAACCAAGCCCCTGTACTTCCTCAGTACATCATGTTGGCCTTGGACACCAACACAAGCACCTTCATGCAGCAGGTGAGCTGTTCTGGGCAGTACATATCTGTGTAGGAGTATTTTATAGTATGGGCAGGATATTGCAAAAATAAAGCAAGCAGACAAGCCAAGAACACCCCATAATCAAGGGGCAGAGAATATGCCTTGTGAATTTAGACTTTGCCAAGTATTGTGTGAGGAATCCTTCCAATTCTCTTCGGAAAACAACTTCCAACCTGCAATTGGGTGCCAAAGGCAAAAATCCAAATCTCATCTAGTTAAACACTGGATGGAAAAGTGCACTACTTAGGAGAATCATCATTATACATCCAGTCTCAATTAGGGGACTGAAAAAAATTCTGCAACAGGACAGAGACACAAATAAGTGACAATTACAAAAAATAGTCACAAGCATACCACAGAGCAATCAATCATTCCTTTTGCACTGTCATGAAACAAAGGACATGAAACACATTGTTTTACAAATGAGATAAGAAAAGTTACATAATGACATCAACCAAATCCAAAGCCATAACCTCTAACCTTCCTTTTCCATCCAAACTGGCTGGTTTTTGACTTAACTCTCACATTCTTGCTCATAGGCTTACACAATTACTATGACCACTATAATTTATATAGCAGCTTATCTCAAGGCAGAGTTAAGGGCTGGGATGTTAAGCAGTTCTGCACAAAACATTACAGAGATATTATCTTGAACAATGGTGCAATCTGGCTGCTGTTGCTATTGAACAGCAAAGGGGAAGCTTATCAAAGTCTCCAACCATTTATGCATGTTGCTGCAGAGCTTGAGGAGCCCTGGCTTTGTGTGTGAGAAGAAAAACAAAAATCTCACATCAAAAAGAAAACTATTCCTGTACCTATCACTGCAGAGAAAACTACTTTTGAATTCCATCAGGAGCTCAGTGACATCAACACATTTCTCTTACTGAGCCACAAATGTTCTGTACAGCTTTTCTTTACATTGAAGTTTTAAAGCAGCCAATAGGCAGGCATTGACTCTTAGAATTTCTAAAAGTACTAACAGTTAATAGGGACATCTGCATGCCCAACCAACCTTCCCCTGCAGCCACTCCTTGAGTGTGTAAATATTAAAAGAAGTTCCTTCTGATGGAAAGCTTCTTAAAATGTAAAACATAAGCAGCTGTTCACAGCTACATGCATCACCTCTGAGAGCTTACTTACTCTTCCCTAAATAGAAAAATTATGTAAAATTATTTTTATTTAAAAACAGAGTATCAAGATGAAAATTGTGGAGGATACAGCTCATTATTAAAGTATAAGAAAGACTGGTTCAGTATGCAAATCTCTGATATAAGCCTGAAAAAAAAGAAACACACAAAAATCCTCTTAATAATTTTAAATATCTGTTGTGGTGGTGAAGAATTGCAACTACATTTAAATACCCAGCCCCTCTTCTGTATACATAAACAGTGCCCAGGTGAAAATTGCCCTAATGGACACAGCCAAGTTTTATCATTGTTTTGAACCAGAGCAGTGCTTTGGAACAGACTTCACATAACAGTTGATACCAGCACTAACAGGACTTTCAGGTAACATTGCATTTAAATAAAACTCAAAGAGGATTGCTGTTTGCTAGGAAAACCAGTTGCTGGACCTGGTGTGGGACAAGAAGGCCTGAACATAAACTGAAAGTGAAGATAAAACAAGTTCTTACCCTCATTCCAAGAACCAAAAAGCCAATCTCTTCCATCAGTGGGTACTTGCTGACCTGCTGCTGTATCTTCTCCTCTGAGGCATATGGATCATAACTTTTCTGCCCTATTTTTACATCCATTATGCAGGGCTTATTAAACTTCCGGGTCACATCTTCCAGTTTTAGATATGTATCTGTCAAAAAATCAGAACTTTTGTTAACAGTGGGTCAAAGCAATTACATAGCTTCTGCTAAGCACCTGTGGAGGAATATGATTAATTTAAGGCTTAACATCACATGAATTCTTTAAGAGTCAAATTTGTCTCTGAATGCAGACTAAATCATGGTCACCGTCACTCATAAATTCTATTGCTATGAAAATCTAAATGCTTTCTTGTTTAGAAAATTGTATACAATTAACATGAGTTAATCTAGCATTCAAATTCTAACTATTGCCCATATCAAGTCCACGAGTAGCTTTTATTAAGTCATTAACATATCACAAAGAGCATTAGTAACCACATACAAATGCAGGTTTTGCAATTCAGATGGTCTCTTGTGTCATTTTAAAAATGAAGCAAACATTTCAGTCCCAGCCTTCAGGGGCTGAAGTGCAGCTCATTTTCCTTCTTTTTATCCCACTTCCATCTGCACTCAATTCTCATGGCATACCTTTTGGAGAAAAGGCTCTTGGAATCCATTTCTAACAGTCCCTTTGGGAGGGTGGCTGGACTAAGAAACCCCAAAAGTACTCGAGTGCCTGAAGATTTAAAGGAGCATCTAAAACCTGATGAAAATGTTCACTATCAGCATGACCCCCATATTCACAAGGCAATGGACTTCAGCACCCGCCCAGCTCTCACACAGCTCTGCTTGCAAGGCAGCACACAGCCTCAACACTGGTCTCATTCCTCATATGTGCTTTGTAAATCCACCTGTCACCAGGCACAACTTCAAGTCTGCTTTTCTTTCCAGTAGTCTATTCCATAAATGTATTTTTTTTTGGCTTTAATGCAGTCCGAATACAAAAAACCATTGTATTATATCCCATTCCTGCAGCATGATCTAAAATGGGATTGTGAGAGAAAGCAAAACTGGTTCAAGTTTAAAAAGAGGCACAAAGTGCCTTGTTTGAAAGCTGTACAGGTGGGAAACAAACCAGCCTGAGTCAAGATAAACTGAACAAGCAACATTTCATTCACATTAAATAAGCAGAAACACTTTCTTAAGGAAAATAAATGAAAGAGACTTTTACTACTTTAAGTCCTACTGAGTGCTTCAGTTATTACACCACTATGATAAAATATCCTAATTTCTCACAAAGCATGAATGTATTAATTTAAACAGGTTTGATTTAATCCTTGGATGCCTGCTTTCTATATGAATGGAACTAGGCATCTCACTAATGTTTTCAGGAAAACATATCAAACTAATACAATAACTAAAAAAAAAAAAAAACAGAACAAAACTACTCTTCCACTAACTCACTTCACCAGCTTTCAGTGTCCTTGGGGCTACAGGATCAAGCTAGATACAGCAAAAGGAGTTTTGTTATAAGCCAGTTTACCCACTAACTATAACTGCAGGAATATATCCAAGCTGAAATAACTCATAGTTAACTTTGAGGAGCCCTAGGCAGCCAACATACTTGATATTTACTCACTGAATATCCCCAAAGGAGAAGCAGGACAAATACTCTCCCTATCAAGCACTATTCTGTATCACCTAAACTGCAGGAAATATTTTTACTCATCAAAGTTGTTATACAGAGATCTAATCCAATCAGTTATCAGCACAGCTTTTGCAGGACTTTGAGAAGCCACTACCAATATCTGGGGAGTCCATAAAATCTGTTAGCTATCTCTTATTAAACCAAAAAGTGTAAAAATCTAAGTGTCATCCTTCTGACTCTTTTTGCCTATTACAGAAATCACTGCAATCAATAGATTTGTGTCATCACTCTGAAACAATGCAGAAAATAACTAAATAAAGTTCAAGGTTTTCAGTACATAGCTCCCCAAATCAAAGAGCCACAGTTTTACAGGACAGGTGATGAAAGATAGTAAATGCAAAAAATCTCAGAAAAGGGCTGAAGTTCATCACCACCAATTCTAAAATGCTTTGGAGCACATTGAAAGTACTCCAGAATCAAACTGTTAGAAATAAAAAAGTAATGCAAATAGTTTAGATGCAATGTTTTCATCAGCCCTAAAATAAAACCATACAGAAAGTAGTATAAAACATTTATTTCCATAGGTACCCATGGGCATCTGCTGTCCTCTACTGCACCAGTCTAATTCCCACTTTTTAACCATACAGCACCAACATACAGGACCTCCCAAATACTTAAACGTCCTAAATATCTGTCATTTTATTGCTCCCTGTCCTTTTCAGATTTCTTAAACAGATTTCTTACTGACCTCCTAAAAACATAATAACTATTTTTTTTAAATTAAGCATTCAATTACCTTTGTAGATAACACCAATCCTGGAAAACAATTATTTGGCAAAGCCTGTAAATTACCCAGAAATTTGTCATCTCTCTCACACTTTTTGGAAATAAATCTTTCTTTGTTAGCTAACCCCTAGCTCAAAATCAGACCTGTTGTATCTGTTAAAACACCTCCCTGCTCTCACAAAGCTGGCTGGCCTTGGTGGCAGGGCAATGCCACCCAGATAAAGCACCACATCAAGTCACTTTTTCTTATTATTGCTTCAAACAAATGGATTGATTGCTTACACTACATTTTCCTTGGCAATGTTTGGTGTTTATTTGCACTGTATTTAACAGTCTAATGAAACAGCTCCTAAACCCACAACATTGGTACATACATAATTTTCATTTCCAGCTGTTACTGCTAGACTCCTCCAAGCACTGAGACTAAGGCAAACAAAGTTAAGCCTCAGATAGGTATCAACTGCTCTCCATTTTCAAGTCTCCATTTTTTACTGCAAGCCTCAAGCTCTGACCATAAGTGTCCTGCTCAAGGGCATCAGTGAGTATGCATCTCAGCCCAGGTTAACTGGGCACTCTCCTCCCTTCTCCCTGCTTGGCTAAACAAAATCCTGCCGATTTTTCAAGCAATTCAGACTTTCTAAATTATTATGTAAGTGCCCTGCTAACCCACTTCAGGAAACTTGTGCTTCAGGAAATGAGACATTTGCCATCTTAAAGCTAGATTAAATTAAAAACTCCCAAGGAGAGAGGAGTTCATAAAGATTTTTATATTAAAACTTACATTGCTAGACAGTCTTCAGACTTCAAGAATTTAAATAAATCATTCATTAGAGACTTGCCCTGCCCTTTTCTATTCACCAATGGCAGGAAGGTGTGCCTTGACGTATGATTTCCATATTTTTTAGAGTGCCAAAGGAGAAAAACCAAAAGACCACCAAAATTCAGCAAGTATCCATGGCATGAACCACT
>VZTB01005258.1:63836-76271 GCA_013397245.1 Thryothorus ludovicianus | reverse complement strand
CAAAAAACCCTGTGGAAAACAAGCTCTGTGATTAACACAGACAGGTAATGTCAATCAATTCTCTGCCTAAACCCTTCAAGGCTCAGAGATTGCCAAACCCCAGGTTTGACTGCCAGGATGTCTGCTTCCACTCCAGGATTTTGCAAGGACTCAGCTTAAAGAGGTCACTGATTCCTTGAAAAAGACTTTGGGAAAAATACTTTTCTTTATCCTTGATGAAAAACTCCTCAAAGCCACCATTCAGAAGTTCAAATAGTTTCATTTTGGAGCAAGAGCTCCCAACTAGTTATCTTTGGGAAAATTCACTGACATTTGATGAAATTATTTCTCCAGAATTCTGGGGTTTTATCACATCCTGTGGAAAAATAACATCACTTCATGTAATCCCACACAATATCAGAGTGTAGGCAAATGAAGTTGCCCAGGCAATCAGAAAAGTCTGAGAATTAATCCACAAAATTTGAGTAAAATGCTTTAACAAATCTGTTGAAATTTAAACTTGCAAAAACACAAAACCTTTCTTATTTGGTTGTTATCCTGCTTGCTAAAAAATGAGAAAGGTATGAATTTGAAGATGCTGAAAGAACTCCCATGCACACAACTGTTAATAAAACTTCCTAGGTTTTCTTTTCACAATGTCACACTGCTTTGAATTGCTGCATTCTGAGAGGGTTTTTTAAAGATGAAAATGACCCAAACTCATGTGAAGCATTTCAGATTTCCTGTGCAAGCAGCATGCAGGGCTGGTGGGCCTGCCCAGATCCCGAGGGGCTTTGGGGGTCACAGCAGGAGCCTGTGGGAGGGTTGGGCTGAGCATCCTCTCACACCTTTTTCAGGTGAGCCAGGCAGGGGTTTTGGGGGCCACCAGCCCCCATCAGCTCTGTGCAGGGGGAGAACCCTCCTCATGTTGCTGCTTTAGAATTTGAGCTTTTATATTTTCCATCTATTTGTAATCCTGCAGTTCTTTAGTGGATAACTCTGAACTCCATATTCACTGTGAGCTGCTGCTTTCCCATTTTGGTCAATTCCAAAATTCCTCTCTAGGCCTGGGGAATCAAGGACACCTCACTGCCTCAGGCCCTGAGAGATGTCAATAAAAGCAATTTGAGGGGGAGCAAACTTGGGGTAAATGACTTCAATTCCTCGAGCTGTAATTGCAAGATTTACCCCCAATATGCAAATGGACCAAACCTATAAAAGGGTGAAAACCTGTGATCCATCATCCATTTTGAGTGTAGACCCTGAGGGGCTTCATCTGCCTGAAATGTACCTGAAGGCCCTTCAATAAATGTCACTGCTTTTTATGCCCTTAGCTCTGTCTAGACTGTTTGTAGGCAGTCTCAAAAAGGCCTCAGTTTCACACAGGTTTGAGTGGTGCAGAGCCCTGCTGGGGCAGGGGGGTCTCTCTGTGCATCCTGTGGTCACAGGCAGCCTGGAATCCTTCTAGGGATGATCCCACCCTGCTGGGGCTGTGGGCAGCAGGGGCTGAAATGTAGCTCCCAGGCTGCAGGAGCTGGCTGCCTTCCCCACCCTGTGCCAGCCATGGGGAATTTCCAAACAAACCCAGGGGCTGTGAGCATCCCCCGGGCTGCTGACAGGGTGTCACAGTTGTCACAGCTTGCAAAGATGAGAGGAACTCTTGGCATCTCTCTGTTTTCAAACCCCAGGGGTGCAGGGCTCTCCTCCACCCTCTCCCTCACCAGCCCAAGATGCCACACGGACATGGATCTGTGCAGGGCAGGGGTGTGCAAGAAAGGGAGCACAGGATGGTCTATTTATCACACAAATCCCTGCTACTCTCCTGAGGACACACCTTCTGCTCCATCCCACACAGCCCATCACCCTCGGCTCACTCCACTCACTGCCCCAAAGCCACTTCATTTGCTTCTCTGGGTCTTTCCATCAGAATCTGCTCTGCCTCACACCTGTGCAGCAAGAACAACTTTTTCATTCATCCCCTGCACCACAGCAGGTCCCCACCCACACCTCCAATGCAAACAGGGACAGCTCCAGCATACCTGGGATCACAGTGGCTCCATCCTTTACTCCTAAATTAAAACCAGCCACAGTTTATCCCCCAGCACACCTGGGGTCACAACGGCTCCTAAATTAAAACCAGCCAGGATCTATTCCCCAGCACACCTGGGGTCACAATAGCTCCTAAATTAAAAGCAGCTGGGGCCTATTCCCCAGCCCTGTGGCCAAATGGCAGGACCTAAAGTCTCTAGGAATGATGGCTACTTTTATTCTTCCCAGAAGAGTCTCCCTGTCTTCACACTGGGCAGGGTGGCTGGGCACAGGCTGGTGAGGCCCAGCTCACCCTGCCCACTGCCCAAGGCCATGGCGTGATCCCTTTGGCCACCTGGACACAGCCAGCAGCTCCCAGGCACACTGTTATGACCAGGGAGAAAGTGGAGAGCGAAGAGAAGATCTCCAGGTGGGGTCATTGCCTCCCATCCCACCTGCACAAAGCATTTATTCCCAAGGGGCTGGGATAAAACCAGCAGGAGCAGCCTGGGATCCTCCAGAGAGGAAAGCAGCAGCTCCAAGGCTGAACCTTCAGGAAACAGTCCTGTCCACAAGCTTAGCAGCAAACCCTGGCTGCCTTGTCCTCATCCTGGTCCAAATTCTCACAGCGTGGGTGGGTGGGAAGCTCCCTGAATTGCTTCCCCACTTGCTGAAATGGGCTGAAATTCAGAGCTGATCACATTTTCCCCTGTGCCTGTCAGAGCCCAAACGGGAAGCCCAGTAACCGACACATAAAGCTACTACTGATAGCTGCACACTTGTTCCAGACAAAAGATCAGGAGATGTATGTCATAAAAAGGCAGAGATGTCTTCCAGATGTTTTTGTGTGTTGGGTCTGCACAGATGTTTTCGATGTCTGCCCATAAATGTAAGAAATGTAAAACATTTGTGTCCCACAGATGTAGAGATTAAATTATGCAAGAGATGTGATAAATCTCTGGGTAATGCGAGAAGACCATGAACTATTCACATTCATTGTTTTTAGCAAAATCAGCCCCATTTTCCAGAATGCAGCTGTGAAGGAGAATTTTATTGTTATTAAATGTGACTAAACATTATGTAGGAGGTTGAAGAGCAGCACACACGGGGCTGTAAGGACCCATCCATGGCAGAGTCCTCAGTGTGGGACGGCTGCTGAGGCACGAGGGGACGGCTGGTGCAGCTTGGGGCTCAGGTGGGACATGGGGTGACATATCAGAGCCACACTGAGGGCAGGACATCTCACAGGCACAGCCTCTCCCTGGGAGAGAGCTCAGCCAGAGCAGGGTGGGATGGGCAGGCTTGAGGCAGCAGAGCTGGGAATGACCCCAGTGCCCAGCTCTGCCAGGGCAGAAATTAATACAGAAATGCTGCTTAAACAAAATTGTTTCTTTCTTGTGATACCATGTGCCAGTCAAGCACTTTATACCAGACCACAGCTGAGCCTTGTGCTGCCTTAAGGATGCTCAGGTGCTGACTGCATTCCCAAACCGTGCTCAGCCCTGGGGTGGGCTCTGCACACACCTGCTCAGCGCAGCCATCCCAGGGGTGGGGGGAGCTGGGGCTTGAGGAGCAGTGCTGCAAAATGCTGTGGTACCTCTCTGACCCCAGCCCCACGCCAATCCTTGCCCACTGACAGCCCAGCCCACACCCTACCAGCCTCACTGACTGCCAGGAGTGAGGGACAGAGCCTCGAGCAGCTCAGGAGGGTCGAGCCCCACAGGCTGCTGTGCTGGTGCAGCCCCTGTTACATCAGGGAAGTTTGAGTTCTGTGTCTGTGTTTCTCAGGCACGCTGAGAGAAACTGTGCCCAGATTTCACAGCTTCCATGGTATGCCTTTTGCCTGGGGAATTTACTGCTCTGCTCCCTGCATGGCAGCCCCAAGGGAGAGGAAGGTCCCTATTTTGGGGGATTGAAATTCAGCCATCTCTGCGCCAGCCTGGCCCGCGCTGACCCCGCTGCTGTGGCCAAGGGGCTGAGCAAGAGAGCAGAGAGCCCTTCCCTGCCCTGGCCCTGTCCTTGCCCAGCCCTCCATCACACCTGGGGGGATTGTGCTGCAGGCTGGCAGTGCTGTCACACCACAGGACACTGCCTGCTGCCCAGCTAAATCTGGGTCTGTGGCTCTCAGCTGCTCCATGGGGGAAGTTCCCCTGGTCCCCAAGGCATCACTGATGCCAGGTAGGAGAAACAGTTGCTGGAACCAGATCCCCAGATTCCCTCCAGCTCTAGCAGCTGGGCACTGGTTAGCTCAGAGATGCCACCAGCATCTGCACCCCTTTTAATTTCACCAGTGTGGAGAAGAGGAGGGCAAAATAAACATTCCCAAACCCTCACCCATCCTCGTGCAGGCTGGGAATTGTCAGGGGCCCCATCTCTCCTGTGGCTAGGAAGACCTCAGTGCTTCCCCATGGCACTGCACTAAATCCTTGCTTGCATCAAGGAGACATGGCATTTTCTTGGGAATCCTCTCTGCTAAGAATATCCTCTATTTACATACTCACCCATGTGGGGGCGGATGGGAAACAGGGCAGTGAACTGAATGTCCTTGGAAGATGTGTGTGTTGGTTTCCATGGAGCTGGGTGCCTGGCCCTGTCTCTGTTTGCACTGGTCTCGTGTGGTTACAGCACTGGTGACAGCGCTGGCCTGGCACCTGCCACCCCACGGGGGGACTCGCTGCATGTTTGGGGGGTCTGGAGCAGGTGTGAGGGGTTCCTGTGTGCTCCTGGGCAGGTGAGGCTCACCGTGGTGTTGTGTAGTCACCAAAACACACACATACACAGTAACAGAGTCACAGAATCCCAGAATCACGGGGATGGAAAAGAACTCCAAGGCTGTCAAGTCCAGCAGGTGCCCAAACCCCACCTTGTCCCCAGCCCAGAGCTCTGGGTGCCACCTCCAGGAATTCCCTGGACACCTCCAGGGATGGGCACCCCAAACCAAGCCAGCTTGGGGTGTGGGGATGCTGTGGACTTACCACAGCAGAACTGCATTTTCTGGTTTGTTCCCAGTTCCTCTCCTCCTCATTCCCAAAACCTGATTCCATTTCTTGCCCCCTACTGAGCCGATGTTTTCCATGACCTCGCCCAAGAACCCTGGATTTCTTTCCCCAGCAGTAATGGCTAATTCAGAGCCCAGTGCTCAGTTTGCAGGGAGTCCAACCACTGCATGTTTTTCATTCTGTTCCAGTTTGGGCTTGGCTGGGACAGGAGATATTCCAGCTCCAAGCCAGGCTGACACCAGTTCGTTACCTGTTTGTGTGCAAAGCCAGCCTGGGGTCACACGAGGTGCCCACAGCACGAGCTCTCTGCTTGCCCCTCTCTCCTTGGCAGCTCTCTGATCCCAGCACAGCTCTCCCTGTGTCCCTGCCAGGCTGCCAAGGAGCTGGCTGTGCTCTGCCATGCCTTGCCAGAGCCACTGACAGAGGGACAGGGGACAGGAGCTGGGGGACAGTGAGAGAAACCAGAGGAGCATGGCAGGGAAAGGAGGGGACCCACAGGGTTTGCTGGGAACAGCATTCAATCCTCCACTATGGAAAAAAGGGGAATCACACCGTGCCTGGCTGCTCCACACGGGCCAAAGACAGAGCCAGGGGTCACCAGGGAGGGGCAGGAAGGTCCCACAGCAGGTGGAGCCCATGGTGGTGCCACAGGAGCGGTGGCATTAGGGTGGGGAGATGCTCAGGGTGGGGAAGGGTGGGAGCTGATGGTCCCTGGGGGTGTCAGTGCCTCACTGTGGGATGCTGGTTTTCAGCCCCACACCTCCCCAATGGTTCATTATTCAGCTCCAGCTGATGCTCGAGAGCATCTCCAGGTCAGACATTTCTGTCAGAAACTGTCCTTGATCCTGCTGGGTCCTTGGCTCTGGGATTTGAGTGCACCATGGGCACAGTGTGGGGCTCTTCCTTCCCCCTCCCACCCAGCAGCAGTTTGGCTCTTGAGCTCTTGCACTGCCACCTTCACCTTCTTCTGTCTTCCCCTACACAGATCTGAGCCAGGGACACTTTCTGATGAGCTTCCTACTATTTATCCTTTGAGAAATGTTTTAATATTGGCTTTTATGCTTTTAGCAAGTTTTCCCTAAAAATACTTTTGGCCTGTCCTTATGGGTATTACATCTTACAGACATACTTTGTACTCCATTCTATCTTCCTTCTTTGGAAATTATTTCAATTTTGATGAATCTCTCATTCTTCTTGTAACTTTTTTCACTACTAAAGTATGGTAGATTTTTTTTTTTCTGGGTATTTTAGCACATTCTAGATTAATTGTATATATTTATTCCAAGCCTCTAATACTTTGTCTTTAAACAGTTTTTATGCCTTCTGTAAATATTTTACCCTTTTAGCTTTTCTTTTGAATTCCTTTTCAACTACTTTTGTATTTTTATCTTGTTCCCATTCTTAAAATTAGAGTTTGGGTTAGATTTTGTTTCTTTTTCTTTTCTTTTCCCTTTCAGTCCTAAAAGAACTTGGCTCTTTGGGTGAAGTTCTCTTTGGTCATGGGCTGAGCAGGGTCCAAGAGATGGTGACAGAGATTCTGTGCTCCAGCAGATCCATAATCGTGAGAGATGGAGCCAGAAAGTCCCTGAAAAACTTCTCTGACAAGACCTGAAACGTCATGTTTGAGAGGAAAAAAACTTAAATATCTTAGAAACTCTCAGCCTTAATTAAGGAGTAACATGCTCCAGGCCTTTGCACACCTGGAGTAAGGGGGACAATGAGTGACCCCAGCCCCAGAGAAATGCTGCACTCGCTGCCAAAGGAGCCTTCCTGGCACACACCGACCCCAGGACACGGCTGGGAAGGGATGTCCAGGCAGGCAGGAGGACAGCAGAGCCTGAGCCTGCTCTCCAGAGCCTCAGGAAAGCTGAGAGGTGCCAGCAAGCAGCATGTCCCCCATCCCAGCCACTCAACCTGGAGGAGCAGGTCCCCAGGGGCGGCTGGCAGCACGAGAGGCAGCCTGGCAGCCCATTCCCAGAGTCTGCAGCAGCAAACCTTAGAATAGATACCCTGGAGGATCCCAGGGAGACAGAACAGCCTTAGCCACCCCCTCAGGCAGCTCTGCTCAGTTCAGCTCTGAGAAACATCGGGCTGCCGAGTCCCAGAGCTGCTCCGTGGGAATGAGGAGCAGCAGCCTGGGCTGGACATCACACCGTTGTTATTTATTCCTCCCAGCCACTGCAGATAAGCCCAGCCACTGCCAGGTTTGGCTCCAGCTGCCTGCCTGTCCACATGTCCACTGAGGACGAGGCTGGTGAGATGCCTGGACAGGTGGTTGCACTTTCTGACCAGGATAAATAGTAAATAAAAGTTTCTGGGCTGTACTTTGACCACTGCAGTGACACGGTTTGTGCCTACACATGAAAGCTTCAACACTCTCTTTTCTATCAAAACACAGGGTCTCTTATTTCCCACACTTTGGGAAGTGTCCCTCACCCGTGCTTGGAACCAAACTGCACAGAGGGGGACCTGTGCCAGAGCCACACTGGGGGACAGCCATGGACACACAGTGGGTGGCTGCAGCTCCATGGGAGCCTCACAGGTGGCTGCAGTGGACACACAGTGGGTGGCTGCAGCTTCATGGACACCTCACAGGTGGTTACAGCTCCATGGACACCTCACAGGTGGCTGCAGCTCCATGGACACCTCACAGGTGGCTGCAGCTCCATGGACACCTCACAGGTGGTTACAGCTCCATGGACATCTCACAGGTGGGTGCAGCTCCATGGACACACCATGGGTGGCTGCAGCTCCATGAACACACCATGGGTGGCTGCAGCTCAGCACCTGGGCCATTACCTGCCCAGCAGCAAATCAGAGCTTGGGTGACCCTGGCAGGGACAGGGACCCCTCTTCCTCCAGCCCAGCACACACCAGGACACCTGGGAGGAGAGGAATCCCCTCCCACCTCACCATGCAAGGCTGCTAAAATCCAGGATGTCCTGCTCTTATGTTTGCTAGAAACAGCGTCACCAAGCTGGCAGCTCCCAGGAGCTTTAACAAGAACAAAGGAAAATAACTTCAGGGATTTGCAGCTCTGAATTATGGACACAAGCTTTTGGAAGAGGGCCTAGATCTTGTCCTCTTGGCTTAAAGGTTGGAAAGTCTCAGCTACAAGGGCCTAATGTCCCCAACACACCCCATCTGCATTTTGTACTCAGGTAAAAAATCTGGGGAGTCCAGCCTGGAGAAGAGAAGGCTCCAGGGAGATCCTGCTGCCACCACCACATCAGTGACAGCCACTGCCAGGAGAGCAGAGAGCCCAGCTGAGTGGACATGCCACCAGGCCTGTAAACCCACTGCAAAGCCACCCTGAAAATGTTCCCATTTTCTCAAAATTTTATGGTTTTGAAGAAGGTCTGCCCTTTTTTGCATTTGTTTGAGTATTTGCATTTGAATTTTTTGGAGCTTTTTCTCACAGCTCTTAGGGGAACGATGATGTTTAGTGCTGGCAAACAGGGTGACACGAGAGTTTCAAAACACATAGTCAAAATCTATTTCTCCAATAATAATAATAATAACAATGATAATGATAATAATAAATATTAGCAATTAATAATAATAACAAATATTAGCATTATAAAGGACTGGCAGTGCTGTCTCAGTATAAAATACAAGCAAGCACCTCTCTGCATGTTTGCTATTTGCTGCATATTTGCAATTAGTTCTCATCTGCAGAAGGCAAAGTGCGCTGTTTATGGTTTTACTGCGGCATCCAAGTACTTTATATGCTTATTTTTCATAACAAAATTACTTTGCCCATAAATCAACCTAAACTCACAAGCAGCTTTGACCCCTCGCCTCAACCTTTTGCTGTAGATCAGCTGTTCATAAACTGTGTGCCCAGATTCGGCGTCCAGGGCTGCATTAGGAATAAAATATTTGGGAAGCACAATTTGCATCACAGCTCTCTAAGTAAGTATTTGGCTTCCTGGAAATGGTGACTCATGGCTGGGAGGTGCAGAAATGTACCAATAACATAACCTTGAGATCCTCTAATGCCACACAGAGCCGTGCAAACCCGGGCTCCGTGCTGCCCGGAGGGCTGGCACAGCAGCCTGTATATATAGCATCACTTCAGACTCTGCCTTTTTTTGCAATGTGTGGGAAAGATAAAAAAGGGCAGGACGTGACACCGGGGTCAGGCAGCTCCCAGAGCCACGCTTTATCAGCCCATCTCTGATCAGCCTCTTCCTCTGCCACCCTGATGGTTTAATAAGCAACAGTTTCTGGAATGAGCCCTGTGTCCTGGCGTATTTTATAGGATCTTTCCAGCCTAGCTGTATTAGGTATGAAGAGCTTTATGAAGAAACCCTTGCAGTGTGGGTCTAGTCGCTGGCAAGGTGAAGCAGCTGCACTGTTATTGCTCAGAAATGTATATAAAATTGTCACTGGAGAAGCCTCATTTATCCCCTGACACAGGCAGTTACAAGCAAAGGGTGAGGTTTCCAAACAGCCCCTGGCAAGTGCCAGCAGCCAGGAGGGGATGGTGCCAAGCTCTGCCAGCCACCAGGCCCCTGAGAGGCCACCCTGCTCAGAGCCACCTCACCCAGGATCTGCAGATGTGACCCCGGGCACAAATTAATTAAACTAGAGCAAACTCCACTGCTCCCCAGGGCACAAATTAGACCAGAGCAAACTCCACTGCTCCCCAGGGCACAAATTAGACCAGAGCAAACTCCACTGCTCCCCAGGGCACAAATTAGACCAGAGCAAACTCCACTGCTCCCCAGGGCACGTGAGCTCAGCTTTCTGTCACAGCCATCCTCTTTCTGCAGGAAAATGCTGCTCTGCAAAACCAAAATCGCCGTTTTCCAAGGGGAATTTTTTTATTTCCCCGTGATTCTGTTTGGGATTAACCCTGCATCTGACTCAGCTGCTGTGCTGCATCCTTGGCGTTCCTGGTTTGCTGGGCTCATTCCCATGGTGGGCTTGAGCCACTGAGCAGATGGGAGGAGCCCCAGGGGAGCCGTGTGGCCACTGGGCAGGACCAGGGCAGAGCCCTCTGGCCAGAGAGCCCTGGACTCTGAGAGCCACACAGATTTCTCAGATTGAGGCAGGACAAAGGAGAGGGATAAGAGTTTCCTTCAGACCAGCAGATTTCTGCCCAGCTCCAGCTGCCACAGGAGGATGGGGGAGCAACAGCCCTGTGCTCCTCGAGGGAGTTTGGGATAATCCTGGCTCGTGCACGCTTTCTTTTTGGCTCTCTCTGGATGTCTGCAAGCCTCAAGTGGTGTCCAGTGCTGCCCCAGGCTGTGTTACCTTAAACAACCCCATCCCAACATAAAAAACACAGAGCACAGAGCAGTCCAATGGAAATCACAGAATCACTGAGGTTGGAAAAGCCCTCCAAGGTCATCAGTTCCAACCTTTGCCTGATCCCCACCTTGTCCCCAGCCCAGAGCTGAGTCCAGGCTTTCCTTGGACACCTCCAGGAATGGTCACTCCTCCCCGGGCAGCCCCATCTAGTGCCTGACCATCTTCCCAGGAAGGAATTCTTCCTGAACTGCAAGACACTGTGAGAAGCAGGGCACCACTAGACACTACTTTTTGAAACTCATCTGGATGCCAAAAGAGGGAAGGCTTTGCACCTTGTGCCTGCAGATCTCTCTGCTCCAAACCTCAGGCACCAAATCCCTGCACCTGTCTTGCAGCAGCTGGCACAGAGGCCAGCAATGCATCTGCAGGGCTCACAGTCCTGTGAGAGGAATGAAGAGTTTGTCTTCCCAAACAAGCTGTGGGGCTGCTGGTAGATAAAACCAGCACTAAGAGATAAAAAAAACAATGGGAAGGGTTCCACTGATTGATGAAAGGAAAAAAGACGTTTGCCTTTACAAACTAACTGTAGGTTTGCTGGTAAATGAAATTGGATATTGAAAGATGAAAGAAACAGTGGGGGAAAACTATAAATTCCATAAGAATTAAAAATTAAAAGGGACTTTGTACATTAGAAGGAAACCTCAGGTATCAGGCGTTCTGGGAAGTCTGTATCTCTCAAGTACCTCAGCCAGTGGGGAAAGAGAGAGGGAATGTGGCTGGGAAATTGGAATAAAAAGGAGGCTGCATCCTCCAAAAATTTAAAAGACCCCAAGGAAATGCCCCATGGCCTCTCCCTTTATTTGAATGAAGTAAAAAGACTCTTCTGTCTCTTTTTCAGACATAAACCTCTGGTGTTTGTGGATTAATTTTGCTGACACCTGGGTGCACACCCTGCCCCGTTGAGGCCATGGCAAAGCCCCACGTGGCTGCTGTCCCTGTCCCATTTCAGGTGCTGTGGGGCTCCGGGGACGCTGCCATGCAGGGCCCTGCCCTGCAGCCTCCCTCGGCAGGGCTGCAGATGGTTTGCACAGCTGTGGGGATCTGGGAAGCAGCTGCTGCCTCACACTTGTCAGCAGGGAGAGCTGAGCAGGGATCTCCTCGGCTCCAAGGGCCCCGGAGCAGCTCCCTGGCCCAGGGTCCCCGATGGGGACAGTCCCTCTGCTCCGTTAGGGGACACAGGGCAGTGTGAACCTGCCCAAGGTTCTGTGCTGGCAGTGCCACACAGGGATGTCACCCAGGCTCTGCCCTGGCCCGTGAGAGGGAGGGGAGATGAAAATGGACGTGTGGGGTTCAGGGGGGATTCCTGCAGGGTGTTTACTGGGAAGACTGAGCCCCATCATCACTCTTGATGATCCCACAAACACAAGTCCCACGTCCTGGCAGTGCCAGCTTGCCATGGTACAGCATTTCTAAGCAGGGCAACTCCAGCAGTGGCAGAAGCTTCTCCTGGCTCCCTGCTGTCCCTGCTGAGGAGGGTGAGGGTCCCTTTGCCAGCCTTCCTCCCGCTGGCCCAGCCTGGCCCTCTCAGCAGGCAGGGAGCCAGAGCACCATCACCTCCAGCAGGCAGCTTTACTGGCTGACACTATAAATGTTCTGTGCTCTCATGGATTTGATGCTGTTTTTATGAACTTGGAGCTCAGTGTGGCTGTTTAGTTTGAGATGAGCGAGGAATGTATTAATAGTTGGGTAAAGCGCACTCCGAGCTTCTAATCTGACCGGGCTGTTTGCTTTAGGGAAAAAACACTTCACATTTTCCATTCATTACTATTCCTTGTTAGTGGCTGCAGCACCCGCCCCCAGCACACCGGAGGCTGCTTTAACCCCTCTGCCACTGCACCCCAGCCACCCACGCTGTCACACAGAGAGCAGAGCAACTGGCACAGCGACACCAAGGACCTTTCCCCCTCAGACCACGCTGAGATCCATGGGCACAAATCCTAGCACCAGGCTCAGCCAGACCTGTGGAGTGGTCACCTGGCAAAGGTCTGGCTGTGGGCACTGCCCTCATGGAGCCTGGCAGCAGCAGGGTGTCACCTCCAGGACACCTGTGCCCTGGGACAGGAGGAGACTGCTCTGGGTGCCCTGGGACAGGAGAACACTGCTCTGGGTG
>VZTB01005258.1:24606-63516 GCA_013397245.1 Thryothorus ludovicianus | reverse complement strand
TGTGGGACAGGAGAACACTGCTCTAGCCAAATGTCCACCGACTGGTGGCCAGTCCCAGCCAGAGCCTGGCTATCACAGCCTGGTTGCTGCCCCACCCTCCCAGTGATGAAGAGGAGCAGTCACCAAATTCCCCGTTTGAATTTGAGGGGACTCCTCCCGTGCCAGGGGCTTGTCCTGCTCCTGCAGCGATTGATTTACATTCAGATGAGGATCTCGGCGGCGTCCTGCTAAGCCTCTTATCCAACATGAACTTTCCATAAGCAAGGCTCTATTTTTAACTCTGCTGGGCCTAGCAGAGGGGTTGTCTTGCAGGGAGAGGGGGCGAGGAAGTGATTGCACAGCCAGCAGCTGGGCAGGGTGAGCCCAGGGAGCTCTGGGTTTGTCAGGGGGCAGCAGGGCCGTGCCCAGGCCAGTCTGCTGCCACCAGTTCCCCCAGCAAGCCCGGAGCTCTGGGGTCCTGGCAGGCACTAGGAGACCTTTTGGGTTTGGCTGGTGGGGTAGGTGTGGGCACAGGCAGAGTGGTGCTCTCCTGCTGACCACCACAGAGGGGAGATGCCACAGCAGAGCAGGGCCATGAGGGGTCTCACCTGCAGGACACAGGCTGCCCGTCCCCACAAAGGTGAGGGATTTGGATCCTCCAGAGATGCCCCAGAGGGTGCCAGTGTGGGGTACAGAGGTGCCTCCCCCATCCCAGAGCCCACACTAAGCCTGGATTCAGCTGCAAGGACACAGCCCTGCCACGGCAGAGGGCACGGGAAGGTGTCAGCATCTTCCAGCTCCTGCTGTGACAAGGTTCCTCCCCTGACCCAGACCCTCTGCCCTGCTCTCTGTACTCTGATCCTTGTACCCTGACTGATCAGCAGACAGATCCCTCTGCAGCAAACTTGTATTTTCCACGCATGCCAGATTTTCGCACAGTCCTACCCCACAATTAGCCTCTGCAGCCTGTTCCCAAGCACTCTGTCCCATCCAATTTTAAATTATTCCAGCAATAGAGCGCCTGCTCTGTCCCCTGGGAAATCATTCTGCTCCCAAAAATCTTGCTGCCCGGAAGACAGGATTTTGCTGATATCCTGCCCACATTTTCCTCCAGTTAAATTCACTGTGGGGCTCTCAGCTGTGCTGCCCCAGGCAGTTCAATCTCCTCCACTTCCCTGGCTCTCCAAGCATTTGCCTTTTTGCAGTGACCCTTCTGGTCAGCTGTTTTTCCCTGCTTTTAGTTCTGGTGCCCTCTAGGCTTGTCAGCCCCTTATCATTTTGTTTTGCTTTCAGAGGGGTTGGGATCTCTGCAGGGTTTTGCAGAGGATTCCTACAAACGCTTTCCAAATCCCTGTCAGGGTCTTTCTTCTCCAGCTTTTGATTAGGGAGTGCTGGTCCCTTCTGTGATGGTGATGGTGATGCTCTCACACCTGTAAGGAGGAGGTTTGAACCTTCCCATCCCCTGCTCCAGACTGAGTGTTCAGCACTTTCCCTGCAAAACAAACCTTGCTTTACTGTGCAGGCAGCGAGAAAGGAAGAGTTAATACTGAGTTTAACACAACAGGCATTTGGAAGAGACACTGGTTTCCACATGTGTACAGGTCAATTCAAACTTCCCCTACCCTAATTTACAGTGGAGATTAATGACTTATATGCTGGCAAATCAGAGCCCCAGTAAATCAGACTGCACAAGAACACCATCAGAAATGTCAGTGCTGAGAAGTTTCTTCTGATTCTCATTAAATTGATGTCTAAAATCTTAGGATTTACTCAACATGGGTAAAAAGGTGAAAAATTAACTTCCATATTATCTGATTACTGTATAAAAGGTAATCACGTGGTGCTATGTATACAGTGATACCTAATGTCATACTAGAAGATTAAAAAAAAACAAACCAAAACATAAGATTATTGCAAATTAATGAAACAGAACTTTTGCATTGAAGTGCCTCTAACATTTTGTTTGTGCATACAAAGCATGCAAACTTCAATTATTCATTTCGACATTTTTGTAACAGTAATGAGCATGGAAACCCAGCCAGTTCTGTGTGCCTCCACAGCAGCATCCAAGGGAAAATGCTCCACCCAAATCTCAGGCCCCCTGATGAGCCCAAGGACCCTCTGAGCACCCGGCTGTCCTCCTGGGCCACATGGTCCCAAAGCTTAAACCTTTCCTTGCCCTAGACATTCCATGGGAGGAAAAAATACACCTTGAAGGGGGAAGAATTATGGTGACACTGAAAATCTCAGACCCATTTCCCAGTATATTTAACTAGAAATATTTTTATTTTTTTTTAACTTTTCTTGGTTGGCTCCCTCATTTTCCTTGTGGACATGCAGCCAGGTCCTGGGAAAGGTGAGGGAGCTTTTATCAGCCCCCACCCTGCTGTGCTGGGGGTGTCTGGGCTGTGGGGGCAGTGCAGGTGTGGAGGGGTTGGCAGGTGCCAGAGCAGGTGCAGGGCCAGGAGCGAGGTGCTGGGTGAGGTGTCAGCAGCTCCCTGCTCCCCTGGAGTGATGGATATTGCCCTGATAAGCACTTTGCCAGCACCCTGCCTGCCAGGAGGCAGAGAGCCTGGCTCTCACTGCGTTTCTACTGGCACATTTCACCTCTAATTTGGGAAAAAATCTGGCACCCCACCCGTGCAGGGCTGCCAAGGGCTGCTCTAGATAATCTCTGCAAATAGAATGATGAGAAGTCTCAACTGCGCTGATGTCATGGGCAAAATTCCTGCCAGATTCAGTGAGCCCCTGGCCTGCCTGTGGCCATCCCAGCACGGAGGGGACGAGCCTGGGCTGTGGGCCTGCAGGTCTGGGTGGGGACAGTGGTGGCAGAGCTGTTCCCATGGTGCCTGGGCCAGGGCTGTGCCCATGTGTGTGGCTGCAGGTGCTGGGTGGAATTTCACCTCAGCTGAACCTCCCAACCCTCTGGGATAAAGAGCCTGTGGTGAATGGCACTGATGCCACCCCCCTGCTTTCCATCCTCCCTATGTCTGGCAATGGCACCAGAGACAGCAAACTGCACAAAGGGATGTTCCTTGGGCGTGTGGTCACTCTCCAGCCGGCCAAGCAGGGCCTGCACAGCTCTTGTGCCTTGGCTGGTCAGCAAGGAAAGGGAGCAGGGCCACTCTCAGGGCTGGAACCAGCAGCCAGAGCTCCCTGCCCTGTTGGACCATTTGGAGAGGGAGGAATAATCTTCTCAAAACCCTGACCTAGGGGTTTGGGGTCACAGACTGGAGGAGTTCAGTGCCCACAGCTGCAGCACACATCAAATGATCTCTAACAGCTCTGTCCTGCTCTGTCTGAGCCCCAGCTCCAACCTCAGCCTTTTCCCAAACCTCCTGCCCTGTCTCTCATGGTGAACCCACTCCCAGCCCTGTCAGACCATCCTGTAGGAGCCAGCCTGGCCCTCAGGAGCACACCCTGGAACTCTTCTGAAGCCTTTTCATCATTCTCCCAGAAAATTCTGATTCCCAGGAAAGGAGTGATGACCAAAACCTCCAGCTCCTGTGCTGCCCTTGGCCAAGGAGCCTCGTGGGTGAAGCTGGCCAGGGGGACAGCCCTTGGAGGAGGATGGGGATGGGGACAGGGAAGTCCAAGCAGTTGGTCTGCCAGGAGATGCACTATGAGGGGGCCAAACTTCAGCTCCAGCCCATTCATACTTAGATCAAAAACTGGCAAGATTTAATGGAAAAACAATTATTTCTCTCAGAGCATATTTTCTTTATGTGCAGTGGTTTCTTTTTCCTGATTTCCTTCAGCTCCCTCCTAAGAGATGAGGTAAGAGCCATGGTCCTGTCTGTCCACCCTGTTTGTGTGGGACACAATCCAGAGCAGGGCCTGTCTCTCACTGGGGGCTGGTTCACAGGGCTCACTCACACAGCATCAGCAGCAGCAGCACTGCCCCAGGCAGCTCCTGGATTAAACACGGCCAAGGCAGGGATAAACTCTGCAGGTGCCTCCAAAACTGGCAAATACATCTCCCAAAAAAGACACACACAGTGCACAAAGTGATCATAAACCCGGGAATCCCAGGCTGTGGGATAAAAGCTGGGCTGCAAATGGGATGGGTGTGCTGCCTCTGATCCCATCCGAGCAGTGCAAGGAATCAGTGTCTGTGCTGCTCAGGGTGGGGAACCCTCGGCAGAATGTCACAGATTCCCTGTGCACTCCGAGGATTTCTAGGCCTCTCTCTGAGCTGGAGGTGGCAGACAGCAGGACATGGGGCTCCTCGTGCTAATGAGAAAATTACCCCCAGATCTGGTCTGCTGCTTCCAACAAGAAGATGAATCCGAGCAAAGGGTTTTTTGGCAGGCACATAAATGCTGGAGGACGGCTGGTGTGTGGTCTGTGCTTTTGTAACACCAGGGGCTCCCCAGTAAACACTTCCCAGATAAAACCAAGTTGGTCTCCATGGGGTCGCTGGGAGGTTCCTGTGCCCCCGGGGCAGGAGAATCCCTTTTGTGGGTACTGGGAGGATGAACACCTCCTGCAGCAATGCACCCAGCTCCTCCTTTCCTCTCTGCACTCCCTGGGTGTGGGATCAGACCCTCCCAGGCTCTGCTCTCGGCTGGTCTGTGCTGAGGGGGTGAACGGCACCGTGTTCTTTCCCTTTCCTCGATCTGTCCTGCCTTGCAGGGAGCCCGGCTGTGTCCCTCTGCTTTCCAGGGAGAGCCAGGGCAGCCCAGGGCTCCCCGTGGCCGTAGGAATGACCTACACAGCCTGGATAAATTACAAGGTTTATACAAAATATCAGGTTGTACCTTTGATCCCGACTGGAAAGTACCTAACCAAAAATAATCAAATTTCTCCTTGAAAGCCCTGGAGGAGATCCCCCCTAGAAACGGGAAATATCTGATTCCCGCCAAATTTTGGCCGAAGAGCATTTCCTGCTTTTCAAAAGGATCAGGGATTGAACACAAATAGCCAGGCAAATCCCGAGGAGTCTGCCCGGCTGGGAGGGCTGGGATGCTCCGGGATGCTCCGGGATGCTCTGGGATGCTCCGGGATGCTCCGGGTAGGTGGAGAAGGGCTGGGGGTGCAGCTGGGGCAGACAGCGCACTGGGATGGGGCTGGATGGACACCGGGAGCTGCTGGAGCAGGGATGAATTTCCCAGGCTGACTGTAGGGGTCATCAGCCCTCAGCTTTTACATGCAGGGCTCCCTCACTGCAGCCCTCTGGGAGCTGCTGTCCCCGCGGGCCACCAAGCACCAGGCAGACGGTGGATAAATAAAGCCAGCTGAAGGACACAAGCCCAAATCCAGCACTTCCAGGCAGGAAGGGTTTCCCCCACTGCTGCATGGTGCAGGCTGGGGCAGGAGGCAGGAGCAGGAGGGTTTTCCTGGGGGGAAACCACTCGTGGCTTCTGCTCAGAGGGCAGAAATCAGCTCTGAGAGGAGTCAGTGGGACAGGTTTGGGACCAGAGCCTGTCTCTGGGTGATGGTGACCCAGTCTTGGGAGATGGAAGGGATGGATGGTCATGTGCAAACCTTCCTCAGCCGGGTTAGAATCCCAGAATCCCAGAATGCCAGAATCACTGAGGCTGGAAAAGACCTCCAGGATCATCCAGTCCAACCTGTGCCCCATCCCCACCTTGTCCCCAGCCCAGAGCACTGAGTTTTCAACTGGCTGGTCTCATGCAATTTGAAGAATGGCACTAGAGCCAACTGAAGTAATTCAGTTTGGATTTTTTTTCTTTTTTTTGTTTTACTTCTTATTTTTATGAGGTATACTGGAATAATAAAGTCAGTAGGATACAGAAACAAAAAGTCAAAACAAAAAATCAGGGCATTTCACCAGCTAATGCAAAAGCCAAATATCTTGACATCAGCAGAATGTTTCATTTCAATGTTTTTTCTAAACAAATTTAGACTATGGAAAGTTTCCATTGGGATGAATTGGCAGAAACGTGTGACCAGCTCTCCTGGCAGGGCACGGGCTGGCACAGGGGAATGGTGCACAACCCACCTCGGGGCACACACGGGCACCTGCCTGCCTTCTCCAGGATGTTCCTCAGGTTCCACCCCTGGGAATCCCTGCGTGGCTGTGGGGGAGCTGAACTCGAGCTCTCCCTGCAGCTCCCTGCCTGGCCCTGGGTACAGGGTGCTGGATGTGGAGCCTGCAAACCACAGAGCACCTGCCACAGGGTGCCTCAGAGCTGGAGCACCACCGCAGGGAGCTGGTTCTGCTGATGGCCCTGCCCCTGCTGTCAGTCTGGGGCACAGGGATGAGCCCATGGGATTGGCAGTTTGCTCCCTGCCAAACCAGTGCTCCCAGTCTGAGCTGGGCTCCCAGCACAGGCTGTGGGGTCAGCCAGAATGGAGACTGCTGGGTTTAGATGCCCCTGTTGGGTGGCAAGCTCTGTTCTGTCTGAGTGACAATGGGCCAGCCCCTTGGCAGGGGCAGAGACCCCCCAGATTTCACTCAAAGCATTGGAGAAGGCCAGAGCTTCCACCTCCATCCTCCCTGGAGGAGCAGCCGTGTCCCCTGTGGCACGGACAAGTGGCCTTGGCCTTGTGCAGGCTGGTGCTGTCCCAGCAGGGGAACCAGGCTGCTGTGGCACTGAGAGAGCCCTGGGCATCCCTGCCCTGCCCCACACCAGCACTGGGGCACAGGAAGGGTGTGAGTGTTCCTCAAGCCCTGGAGATCATTCTGTGGGCATGCAGCACCTCTCCTGTGAGGAAAGGCTGGCAGAGCTGGGATTGTCCAGCCTGGGGAAGTTTCAAGGTGACCAAATTGCAGCCTCCCTGTGCCCGAAAGGGCTACAAGAAAGATGGGAGACATTATTGATGAGGGATGGAGTGACAGGATACAGGGAATGGCTTCCCACTGGCAGAAGGAAGGGTTAGGTGGGATGTTAGGAAGAAATCATTCCCTGGGAGGGTGAGCAGGCTCTGGCACAGGTGCCCAGAGCAGATGTGGCTGCCCCTGGATCCCTGGCTGTGCCCAAGGCCAGGCTGGACAGGGTTTGGAGCAGCCTGGGACAGTGGGAGGTGTCCCTGCCATGGCACTGGATGGGATTTAAGGTCCCTCCCAACCCAACCCATTCCATGATGTGCCTGCCAACCCAGGTGACCCCAACCTCTGGCACTGGCTGTGGTGCCAGCCCTGCTGAGCTCAGCTGGGCTCCCAGGCTGGAGACAGCTGTCCCCAGGAAGGGATGAGCCTCCCCACAGCTCCAGGCGTTGCTGCAAGGCTGTGGCATTGCTTGTTGCAAACGTCACACCAGGAGCTGAGGCCCCTGAGCGCTTCCTCAGCTGCCAAGCCAGCAGCAGCCTGCCCTGGCCACAGTGCTGGGCAGGAGGATCCTCACCATTCCAACGAAACCTCTAAAAGCATCAGAAAATATTCCCACCCCACACCAGGATCAACCCAAAAACTCGAGACATTTCCATGAAAAACCAAAGACGTTCCCAAATGGATTGCCATGGCACAAGACCAGCTGGGGTGTGGGAAGGAGGACCAAGGTCTCCTCCAGTGCTGGCAGAGGGGGGACAAGGCTGGAAGTGTCCCAGACCCCAGCTGAGCTCTAGACCAGCGTGTTTGTACGGCCTGTCCCACTGCAACTTCCCGCAGCATAAATAAAGGAATAATCACTTGAACTTGAGCCCGGGTCAGTACCTTAACGAGCAGACTGCAATCCAACTTTCCCTTTGGCTTAATGAATATTAATTAACCAGACACAATTGAGCAGCCCCAGCAGGACAGGAAAGGCATGTGCTAGTCCTGGGCTGTGCTGAGTGCTCTGCTCCCCTGGGTCACAGGGGCTGGATTTGGGTCTCTGCTTTGCTGTCCCCCCTCCCAGCTGTGACCCCAGCAGTAGGTGATGGGCCACTGCAGGGTGGTCTGCCCCTGCCTGCAGGAGACAATCCCTCCCCAGCACCCCTGACCTTCTCAGATAAGGCTTTAACTCAATCTGGTGCATTCCTGTGTGACATTTTCCTCTTGATTAACCAACGAGTTCATTTTTTCCTCCAGTGAAACTCTATTGTGATGGAAAATTCTGGTGCAGAGGTGAAGCTGCTGCTCGCCTCAGAGCCGTGGCTGTTGGCTGCTGCTCTGCTGCACCCCCAGGGTGGGTGGGCACAACAGCCCTGCCTGGCTTTGGCACACATGGACAGACAGATCTTTATGTCCTGCATCAGCCAGGCTGATTCCAGGAGAGTCAGGCATTAGGGACATTGCTCTGCTGTTCCACAGGCAGGTGAGCTCACACGGCCCAGGGCAGGGGAGGTGATTGTCAGGGTGGTTGCCCCTGCAGCCTGGCAGTGCCCTGGCACAGCTGGGAGCAGGATGATGTGCTCAGGCACGACCCCATCCGAGGATGGGATGGGGTTTGGGCAGCGGGGCTGGGCTGCTGCTCTCACGCTGGGGAGAGCTCAGCCTCCCAGGAACACCCATGCCAAGAGTGCATGATGCTCTCCAGATGCTCCCTCTTCTGCTCACAAAGGCAGAGATTGACACAATAAACAAACAATTTGTAAAATTCTTTAGTGAGGGCAAAAAACCCCACATTAACTGGAAACATCGATACCCCCTGAAAGAGTGCAGGAGGGGGGAGCATTCCCAGGACCTGATGTTATAGCAGGGTATAGAAATGGAAACATGCACAGGACTGGATCTTCAGGCAGGACAATTCACCAGAGGATGGGGAGTTGCCAGTCCCCAGTCCCCAGACAATGTTTTGCCTTGTTCAGCAGAGGGGAGAGCTCGTGGCTGGGGAGCTGGGGGTCTGTGCAGGGGGGCACTGACATCATCCTCACCCACCACCCCACACTGCTGGGCTGGGCTCCTCCTCACGGGCCCTTCCCCTGCCCCAAGCAGCCCCAGGTGCTGTGGGCACCGTCACCTCCTCCTTAGAAGGTTCTGATAACTCAGTTTGATCTTATTTTATTTCAAGGCCTGTGTGCCAAAGATCTGTGAGTATGAGGGAAGCTTCTCTAAAACTCCATAAGTTTCTTGGTTTCTGAATTTCAAAGAATGGCTCAAAATCACACCTGTAAGGGCTCCTTTGGGAGATCTGTCCCATGACACCATCGTGCCTCCAGACTGGGTCTGGTGCCAGCAAATCTTTGCTCCTGGCAGCATTCTCCTACCCTTGAGCTCCTTGAAATAAAGGGTTAATTAAGGAGGACAGTCCAGCTTGTCAGGGTCTGGCTCATCTGACCCATATACCCCTGGAGCCACAGCAGCAGGTTTTGGGTGTCTGTATCATGAATGTGTGACTGCTGGCTCACTGTTCATCTGCCCCAGGGACTGTCCATGACCAGTGTGACCAGTGTGACCAGTTTGTGAGAGCCCAGCCTCAGCCCTGTGCTCCGTTTCCTCCTGGGATTCCTGGGGTACCGTGCCCACCCAACACTCTGTGTCCAGTCCCTGAGCTTGGGGATTTTTGTCCCTTATTTCTCTTCTTTGGAAGCTTTTCCTGGTTTGATGCCTGGAAAACACCTTCTGCACTTTCAAGTTCACGACTGGATTGTCCTGTGATGTCCTGCAGTTCCAGTGTCTCCACTGGACAGTTTAACCCCTTCACAGCCCCTCACAGCTGGGGTGTCTGAGTCCCACCTGGAGTGACAGACTCTTCCTCCCTCACCTCCTGGGAGGTGATGTTCCTCTTGAACTTCCACTTCACTTTTTAGTCTCTATTTACGTTTTTACTCAGCACAGACTTCCCCAGCATGATCCCTCTTTTGGTGGCAAAAACCATGACTTGAAGTAATTTAAAGTGTGAGATCTCAATACTTTCTTGAGGAGTCCCACCAATTATTTCTCCACAAAATAAAACTCCTCTTTTCAGCACTGTGACATCTTTGCCTTTTCTATCCAGACCCATCAACTACTGCCCTGTCCAGGCTCCCTTCAGCAGGTGACAGTCAGGAGAAGATGTAAATTCCAACCCTTGCTCAGCTCCTCCCCAGTGTGAGGGTCCTCTAGAGCATCTCCTGTCACTGCCTCTAAATGATGCCTTAAGTTTTAACTTTTATATATTTTAGATTCTGGGCTGTTTTGATGGGTAGATTTAGGTTTCATATTAAGTCTACCGAGTTCTCTTCACAGAGTAGGGAGACAAAACAATTCCTTCTCTAGTTTGGTACCAAGGACAAATTTCAGGCCCAAGAATGAAACCAGCGGTGAAGTGAGAAAACAAGGAGGATGGAGCTTCATAACATGAAGTTATGGCTGGACAATTAATTCAAATATGCTGATGGACCAGAACTTATAAAAGTGTGGGACCTCATGATCAGGTGCCCATTTTGTGCCCATTTTTGGGGTGCATCTTGGGCGTGGTCCAGCCGGACACTTGCACTGCCCAGCTGTGCCCAGTGAGGCCTTTTAATAAATCCCTGCTTTATCCTTTTGCTGTGGCTGCTCTCTGCTCCAGCTCAGCCTCCAGAAGGCATCAACTGCAGTGACCAAGGAGCCAGAACCCCCTCACTGTCCCCAGCTGGTTTCTCCACCCACACAGTGTTGGGGCAGAGGTGGAGGAGCCTCTCTTAGAGCCCCTGTCCCTGTGCTGGGATGGATGGCAGCACCCTGGCTGCAGGACAGGGCTGAGCACAGCCTCCATCCCTGAGCTGCTGGGAGCCAGGGCTGCAGACAGCCCCGGAGCGAGTGTGGCCTGCTCAGGAACAGCTCCAGGGATGATTCAGAACCGGAGCCTGCGTGGTGCTGCCCCGCCAGAGCCCCGGTTTTCACACGACTTAGGTGGGCTGTGCTCAGGCAGCAGCTGCTCCGCTTCTCCTCTCGGATGAAGCGCCGAGGTCTCGTGTCAGGGACTCTCCAGCGTGCAAAAAACCTGGAGCGTGCACCAGCGGGAAAGGGGAGAAAGGCTTTGGGATTGCTGCAAATTCCAGCGGGCTCTGCAGCGGCAGGAAAGCCTTTCCTGGAGTTATTTCTGTCTTTCCGTTCTCTGCGAGGGGGGAAGTGGCATTGTAATGCCTAACCAAGATTTCACTGTGCTGTTGCCTCTCCCTGATTTACCATCCCCAAATCCCCGTGGAAGTGCCTTAGCTGGTCTGGGCCAACTTTTACTTTGGCAGTTCAGGAGGAAAAATCACAAATGTCTGTGAAAGTCACCAAAATATTCCCTAAGTTTTCATCACTTGAATGAATGAAAAGAATAAAAAGCAGAGCAGGGGAGGGGGAGGGCTGGGCAGGGTGCAGAGAGCAAACAAGCATCGTTTAGAAAAGCATGCTGTTATTCCTGGAAGTTGGTTTGTAGAAAGACAATTTACAACGCCTGTGACAATTTTGGCTATTCATCCCAGTCCCATTTGGGGCTGGTAACCACAAGGGCAGGCTCCCCTTTGCCATGCAATTACACAGAGTGATCTCCAAACCCAAACAGCTTCACCCAGCCCCAAGTGCTGCTTCCCAGCTCTGTTCCTGGGGCACATGAGCTGCATTTTACACAACGGGCCAAACTCAGCGCTGGAAATGAGGCCACAATAGAAAATCACATTTAACTTTTTGTGTTTGCCCTTCCCCCTTTTTGCAAAAGGCAAATATTTTGTAGTTTGTTTGCAGTTTGTTTTCTACAAACCCAAAAGGAATTCCTGCTGGTCACACTGAGATTTGAAGGGGGAAGGGTGAATCAGAGAGCAACCACTGAGTAATAGATGTGAAGGTCTCAAAGAAGATAGTTTTAAAACTGTATTCCTCACCAAAAAAAAAAAAAAAAAAAAAAGTAATATTGGGGAGACATGGAAAAATCCTGCTGGTTGTTATAGGATTGTTGTTCCTTCTCAGCACAGAGCTGCCTTTCCTGTGCCCCAGGCAGGCAGGAGAGCTTGGGTGGTGTCCAAACCTCTGTGCTGGAAGCCTCAGCACTGACACAGGGGCTCCTTCTGGCTCTGTCCCACCTCCAGCCAAGTGACAGTGCTGACCAGACCTGGTCCCTCCACTGAAAATCCCTCTGGCCTGCATCCACGGCCAGCACAGAGAAGCAGACAGGTAATTTCATTCTCCAGGTCTCAGGGCTGTCACCTCCTTCCCACAGCTCCATCCCGGTCCCTCTCCTGAGGCCTCTGAGGGAGATTTCAGAGCTTCTCCAGCTGCCTGGCACTGGAGGTCCTGTTCCCCTGTAGCTGCTGTCTCTGGAACCAAATCACCTGGATTTGGGTGCAAATCAGACACCTGAAAGGCCCCATTTGCTCCAGAATAATCCAGAGGGAAATGCCCTTGGCTGCCTTCTCTGGGGGTGAAGCAGTGGGGCAGCTCTGGGGCAGCAGGGAAACGAATTGGCTTTGCCTCCTCACACGGCCTGGTGGTTTGTGAAACAATTCAAAGGAGTTTGGGCTCTAATGTGCCTGCTTTTCCCATCCCCTGTGCCCCTTTGCTGTCCATGGGAAAAAAATCTACCTGGAGAGCCTTTCTTGGCTGGTTTCACAGCACAGAGACACAGCTGTGCTCCTGCCTTCCCCTGTGGGTGAGGGGAGATGGTTTTGTGGGGAGGGGGCTGCTCTGGGACCCTGCAGGGCATCAGGGACCCTGGCTGGGCAGTGGGAGTGGGCTCAGTGGGCAGGGGACACCTGGCACAATGTTTGCTAAGAGCACTCTAAAATAAATGCCAGAACATGCATGTTCCTGAACTCAGGCTCATGCTATTTAGGGACTCTGCAAAGCAAATAAAATGCCTATTACAAAATAACTATTTCAAGAAAACGCTGCACAAAGATCTCGAGAGAACTATGTGTTTTAGCATGGTCTGTTTACAGTGCATCACTGCTGGGCTGTGGAGAGCTGTGCTGTAACCCAGCAAAAATGCATCTGCATTCCTTCCCTGCAAAAATACTCATGCACAGACATCACAACAGCATGGCAGCTATTTTCCTTTCTTCCTGGCTTTTTGTTGTGCTGTTGTTGTTTTGGTTTTGGTTGCTTTTTGGTGCTTTCCCAGCTCCTAGAAGATTGATCTAATATATCCCTGGCTCAGGCTGTGCTGTCAGTCAAAGCTCTGGTGCTGCTCAAGTGCTGGGAGCTCGTAGCTGGGGACAGTGGCAGTGCTGGAGCCTGGGGACACTGGCACAGGGGCTGGGTGGCACTGAACTCTGCTTTTGGGGGTCTGCTCTGATGAGATGGATGGACACAAACACTTGCCAGTGGGTGTAAGTTCAGGGAATCAGCCAGACCGTGTAAAAACTTTTACAAGGGAGTTTTGCCAGGCTGGGTAAAGCAGGTGGTGGCAGTGGCAGGGGAAGCTCCCCAGAATGACCTGGCTGAGCTGGTTTTCCAAGCACAGGTGTCTCCATCTCCATCTCCATCTCCATCTCCATCTCCATCTCCATCTCCATCTCCATCTCCATCTCCATCTCCATCTCCATCTCATCTCTATCATCTCCATTCCCATCTCCGTGGAAAGATGTGCAGGTGAGTGGGCAGGCAATGTTTGCTTCCTGATTTCAGTAGCCTGGGTTACCAAAGGCTTCTCCTGCTGTTTTCTGTCCTGCTGGGGCAGGGGACACTGAGGAGCAAAGGCAGCAGGGTGCCGAGCTCCCTCCCCAGCAGCCTGCAGGGACACCGGAGCTCCTGCAGGGACCCCTGAGCTCCTGCAGGGACCCCTGAGCTCCTGTAGGGACCCCTGAGCTCCTGCAGGGACCCCTGAGCTCCTGCGGGGACCCTGAGCTCCTGCAGGGACCCCGGAGCTCCTGCGGGGACCCCTGAGCTCCGTGTGCCTGCCCTGCTGCCAAAGCCCGCCTGTCCCGGCCCCGGCTGTCGCAGCACTGCCGCAGGCAGTGGCACAAGGCGCTGCTGCCATCCCCCCTGTCCAGAGCTGGCTCTGCCCTCCCCGCCTGCGCCCCGGGCTGGGTGGCCGTGCCTGTGAACAGAAGCTCACAGGGAGTGCAGCTGCATCATCCCGTGCTTTCCCACTTCTCATTCCTCCTGGCTCTACATCCCTCTGACATCCAGACTTTTTTTTTTCCCCTTCCTTTTTGCTGGTTTATTGCTCTCCAGCCCGCTCTGGGTGAGCAGAGCTCTTCTGGGACAGATTATTTACTAGAAGGTATTTGGTACATTGCTTTAATAATGAGAACAACTTTTTTTTTTTTTTTCAAAGCCTTACAAATATGTTTAAAATCTAAATACAATGAGGCAATGCAACATCATTTAATAGTTCCAATAATATGCCAAGCCTGGGAATGACAAAAGCTGCCAGCAGGGTGCTACAAAGCAGGGTTCAGAACCCCACTGCTTCCCAGCTAAGCAGAAACACATTTCCAGCACTAAGACATTTGTTAACCATTTTGGAGGCTGCAGGATGGGGCGTGGAACAAACCTCTGTGTCACTGCCTTGCAAAATCCTTGGCACAGGCATGCCCCAGCGTCCTTGGAATTAAGGCCCTTGTGAAGACTTAAAGGCTTAGTGGACTAATATACTTAAGATGGATTTTTCCAAATATTATTCTAAGTCATTCAGAAACACGGTGTGCTGGTGCTGGTGTGAATGAGCAGAGCTGCAGCAGCAGCACGACGTGTGCTGGCCAGGAGGAGAGCAGGGCAGTGGCACCAGCACCTCCCTGGACACATGACTCCAGTGCCCCAAAATCTCCCTGCAAACCCATTCCCAGGACGAGGATGCCACCCTAAGCACATCCCTGTGCTGCAGAGGAGGAAGTTTTAGCAGGGGATGGGCCCCACTGTCCCCAGCAGGCAGCACAGCACAGGGTGACCTGATGGACAAACCCCCCAGTGTCCCAGGGGGATGCTGCAGTGTGCTTTTTTAGCAAATCCCCTCTGCTTGGCTCTAAGATGAAGGGCCAGAAGGCCTCCTGCCTCTCTCCAGGATGTACCTGTCCTCCCAGGCAGGGCAGAGCTGGTCTAGACACCGAGGCCATAAATCTGCTGGCTGCTGCTCTGTGCAGCACTCCCACCTCCACTGGGACAGAGGGAGGCAACCCTGGCATGGCCTGATGGGGAGCTCAGTGTCCAAAAAGGCTTGTGAACAGACTGTCTGGAAATACTGGCAGGATCCTACAGGAATATATCTTAAAGCCACCCGTCCTGGGCACCTGGGAAGCCTCAGTAGCACCTCGGGGCCTCAGGAGAAGGGCGCACGTGAATCCCTGAGGATGTGGGCCCTCAGCAAACTTCCCTGGAGTTTCCAGAGCACTTCTCTTCCTTTGTTACTGGGGCAATGAGGCACAGCCCAGGCCAATTTCTCCCTCTGGATCTTGCCAGACTTTGAGTCACAGCCTGGTCCTGACTCCTCCTTGTGCCCCAGACCAAACCAGGGTCAGGGTGGGCCCCGGTGCCCACCGGGAGCTGCCGTGGGACACGGAGCAAAGCACCCCTAAGAGCTCAGAACCTGCAGCCTGGTGGGTTCAGGACAGCTCTGTCCCCTCCTGGTGCCCTCTCACCACTGCCAGGGCAGCACCCAGCCTTGCCAGCCTTGGCCAGCGAGCGAGAATGAAGGGACACGAGCAGGACTGAATTAAGGGCTTGGATGGGGGCAGGAGGAGGAAAGCCCAGGAAAAACTGGCCTGGTCAGCCCTGGAGAGCTGAGCCAAAGTCCCCAAGAGCTCCATCGAGCTCCAAAGCCCATCCAGGGCCAAGCCCTGTGGGACCAGCATCCCCCAAGTGGCTCGGTGGGTAGCGGTCGCACACGCTGCAGCTGAGCGTTCTCCTGGCACAGGCACGGCTCGAGCACTCAGCAACACTGAGTAAACTTTGTTTAAAGGAGACAGCTGTGCAACTGGAATGAGCTACACATGAGTGAGATTCCCAGTGACGTGTCTCCAGCTCTGCTGGAGTCTCCCACCGCCCACGGCGCAGCGCTCGCGGGGCTCTGTCCCCGAGGAGCAGCGTGCAGCTGAAATCTGCTCGGGGTTTCGGCAGGAGGTTTTAGCTCACAGGGTCTCCCCTGCCCAGCAAAGGCTGCCCGGGGTCCAGAGTGACACACGGTCACTGACCTCTGTCCCTAAGGCTCCCTTGGGATGCTGCACCCATGCAGGAGCCATCCCGGAGGGAAGCGTGCTTCCAGAGAGACAGGATGGGACATGGAACATGCCTGGAGCACAAACTGCAGCCAATGCAGGGGAGGGACAGTCTGGGACAGGGACAGGGGACCTGCAACTCCAGCCGAAACTTTAAACACTGGCAGAAGGCACCTTCCTTTGAAATAGTCCTAAAAGCAAATTAAGACTCTTCCTTTGGGGTTGCTCTCCCACTTTTCAGATTTCAAAAGTTCCAAGCCTTTCCCAGGGCTTGGAGGACATGCCTGGATGCTGATCCCACATTCTCCAGCAGCTGGGAAGAGGTCACAGATCATCTGCAGCAGTCAGGAGCTGGGGCACCTCTGGATCCAGAGGGAAAAATCAGAGCTCAGGACACTGGGCCTGAGTGAGCTCCATGCCCAAACTGCTCCTGGAGGAGATTCAGCACTGAAACTCATGGCCAGTGCTTCTGCAGAAACAGAGCAACCCCAGGTGTTCCCTGGGAGGAACAGGGACACAGGCCAGGAGAGGAATCTTCTGACCACAAAATTCATAAGAAGTCACTTGTTAATTTTTCTTAGCAAGGCCAGAGCAGGAAGAGAATGGAAAAGGAGGGACCCTTGCACTGTGCAAGGACACAGTATAACTGAAGGGACTGAGGAGCCTGGGGAATGACACCAGGACAAGAGACCTAAGAGATGCAAAAACCCTCTCTGATAGGCAGAAGTCATGGAAAACCAAATATTGCTTGTGCTGAGAGTGACTGAGAGACTGAGGAGAGGATGTGGCAGAAAAATGTCCAATTTTTTGCTCTTTGGAGCTCTGGGAGACTGTTGAGCAGCCAAGGGAATGTGAAATTCAGGTCTGACAGGAGTCCCAGCAGAGGAGCTGCTCCTGCAGCCCTGGAGTTTCAGGGAAGAGCAGGCAGAGGGTCACTGTCCCTGAATCTCAGAGGCTCCTGTCCCTTCCTTGGGCTCCCAGCAGAGCAGACCTGGGTCAATCAGCATTTTGGGGAGAAGGAGAGCCTGGGGGAGCACAGGCTGCTTGTGGGTGTGTTTAAATGAGTTCAGCTCAAGAGATTCCTTAGATTGTGGCGTTATCTTTCCCAGCAAGGGATGGGGACTGGACCAAGGCAGAGGCAGTGGAGAATCAGGATCCAGCTGGTGCCTGGGAAGGGGCGAGGGAGCGCCAAGGGAGCGGCGCCCGCCCCGGGTACTGTGCCCATTCCAGCCTATAAAAGGCTCTTTGCGTGTCAGAAACAGAATTGACTTCCACTCCTGACAGCTCCTAAGCCCCAATGTCTCCTAATAAACTCCATATCTTTATGCAAAGGAGTTGCTTCATATATACAAGATATGCAGAAGGATGAGGCTCGGAGCCAGGCTGAACCTCCAGGACAAGGAGTGCCTTTGTGTGCTGGAGGTCTGCCTTAGGAAACATCTCCAGCCTGGTGGCAGGCAGCCTGGGAAGGGACAGCCTTCTCCCTGGGACCTCAGGAGGTCTGGGAACAGCAGGGTGAGTGCCCACTCCAGCAGCAGGTGGGGTGGGAATAACTGGTTGCCTCCAGGGAAACTCCAGATGGATATTGAGTGGCCAGAGTCTCTGCAGAGCTCCTGGGAAGTGACTCGAGGGAACTGGCCCTCAGTGAGGGGTGACAGAATGCAAAAATGACCCCAAAGTGCCACCAGCACTCTGTGACTGGACACCCCAACAGAGCTCAGTCCCACCTCAACGCCCCCAGAGCTGCTCTTTCCCACAACATTCCTCTTCCCCAGCCCTGGCACACCTGGCATTTGTCACCACAGGGGCTGTGGTCAGCCTGGCTGGCCGTGCCCCACCCTGCTGGGCTGGCCCTGCTGCTCCCAGAGAGGGCAGCTGGGGCCAGCAGGAACCCGCCGGGGCTGTGAGATGTGCTTGCTGGCAGCCAGCAGACAAAATGTCCTTAAATCTGCAGTCCCCCAGGGAAAAATAAATGCTCTCCATCTGCGGGGACGGCCGGGGTCTGCCGCGCCAGCCCGCGTGACCTCTGCTCGTGGCCTTGTCCCAGGGTTCCTTGACACCGAAAGGCAACGAGCAGAACCCAGTGTGGAAGAATAAACACAGCCTGTGATACCCAATTTGGGCTGGGAAGGGCCGGGACACTTTGGGTGGATTTCAGAAGCCTTTAGATAATTTATGCTGGGGCACCAGGGTGAGGGCTCTGGGCACTGTCCCAGGCGCCAGGGTGAGCTGGCCCTGCCACTGCCCCAGCTCACACAGCCCCTCCTGTGTCCCTCCCAAGCTCAGAAGGTGATCCAGCAGCACAGGCTGAGGGTGCCCTGGAGCTGCAGGGGCCAGGTGTGGGCAGGAGAGCCACAGAAGCAGCAGGGCAGGTGCTGACATCCCAGGAATCAGCCCTGGGAGCTCTGCCCCCACTGCTGGGGATGGGGCAGGCGGCTCAGCCCAGCCCAGCTGCCCCGTTGGGCAAGGAGCTGATGCTCAACCAGTGCTGCACCACAACTTGTCAGGCTCTGGGTTCACTTCTGGGGAGGAACTGTTGGCCTTGGTGGATTCCCACCCCTCTGCCACCATGGGCTGGCTCGGGCAGGGCTGGCAGGCCAAGGTGAGATCTCCCCATCTCACGGCACCACCTGTGAAATGCATTCCTTCCGAGCACCCCAAGAGACTTTCTTCTGCAAACCCTCGCAGATAAACCCAACTTATTTAGCTGGTAATATATAAACAGTTTATCAGCTTTGCGCATTTGCAGTGCAGCGGGATGGATGTTGTTCTTGGAATTCTGTTTGGTCATAATATTTAGAAGAGGGCTCTGATAGCAAAGATAAGCAGCTCGCCCACAGCAGATGGCTCGTGAGACACTCAGCGGAGCCAACATTCTGTGGGGAATGAATAAACTTGTAATGCAAGTTGTTTGTAAGTGGTTTTAGCTAAATGTCACATGTAAGACTGCACAGACATGCTCTGTCCAAGGTGTTTGAATTTATAGCAGCGAGGATTCAAAGGCAGGGGCCAAATTTGCTTTTAAACTTCCTTAAACAAATGTACAGAGGATGAAATACCTCTGGATTTGCTCTTGGAGCCGGGGTGTGAGCAAGACCCGTGCAAAGACACAGCCCATCCCTGCCAGCAGGTCCTGGCAAGGGGCTGTGCATGCCCCCGTGCCCAGCCTGGGCTGGGGGCAGACAGGGCACCGTGACCCCATGAGGTCCCCCTGGCCCACATCCTCTTTATGAATGGCCTGTGCTGAGGCTGGCTCATTCACCTTCCCGCAAAGGGAGGCAGGGAAACGCTCTCCTCCCAGGGAGCACCCCGGGGGATTTTGCTTTATCCTCTCCGACCGCACGGGAGGTTGGGGATGGGTCCCAGGGAAGCTCTGGACACTCACACACATCCAGAGCATCCCAGAGCTGAGTGAGCAGCCAGGGCAGTGTCTGTCCCTCGCTGGGGAGGTGCTTGGCGAGGGAGATGCCAGGGACAGTGAGCTGGCAGAGGCAGGAGGAGGTGGCAAAGCCATCCTCACACCTTGGGTCTGTGCTGTGCGTGCTGTGGGTGCTTTCAGAGCTGCAGGGCAGGGCTTGGGCTCGAGTGGAGCCTGGGGATGAGCAGTCCCTGCTCTGCCAGCCCTCCCCTGGGAGCTCTCCAGGTTTCCCTGCCCATTTCCCCTGCTCTGTCCCATCTGTCACAGTGACACCGCAGGAGCCCACCAAGGGCAAGGGTCCCTCCACTTCTCCTGGTCACTGGGAGCTGCCCAATGACTGCCCACCCCACTGCACCCCCAAAACAGAGCTTTCCATGATGCCACCCTGAGCACCTCCGTGTCCAGAGCCTCCTGCTCAGCACAGCCTTCCTCCCCTGCTCCGTTCCTGGGGTAGTGATGCTGTGGGGCTCTGGGAAGTGCCAAACCCCAGCTCCAGGTGAGGAGACACCGTGGGCAGTGCTGCTTCCCTGCAGCAGGAGGCTGGGAGGGGACGTGGGTGCAAAGCACAGCATTCCTGGGGCAGGGGCAGCCCCACACCTGCACTGGGGCTGTGCTCCCCTCCCTGCTGCAGGTCGGGCCCCCCCAGCAGCACTGGTGTCCCACAAAGAGCAGTGTCCTGGAGCCACCACACACAGGAAAACCCTCCCTGCCCCAGCCAGCTCTTCATGGTGAGCCCGTGCCACACACCAAGGCTCTGACACACTGAGAGGGCTCCTTTTGCTGCAGTCTGGGGGGAAAGAGCACACAGGACAGGGTGTTCAGACAGATTTTTTTCTGTTTTTTGCTTTAAGGACTCCTGCACAACGGGGCAGGGCAGGCAGGCACTGCTCCCTGCTGCAGAGCCCGTGCAGGGTGGTGGAACATCAGCAGCACCAAGAGCACGAGCTCAGCTGCCTGGAGGGGCTCAGCCCAGAGCCTCCCCTCTCACAAGTCACCCCCACACCCAGAGAGGACTCCAGGACCGGCTCCTTGGGATTCAGAGCATCCAAAAAAGGAAAGAGGCTGTAGCCAAGGACCATTTGTCTTGTCCTGTGTTGCATGAGTTAATGAACGTGGTGTTTCCATCCCTCTCCATTCATCCAGCCTTCCCCTTCCAGGTCCCAAAGAGTCACAAAGGTCACGTTACTCTGGGATGTCCTCATGCCAGAGTTCCTTGGAAACTTTTTGTTTCCAAAGAGTCGCCCTCCTGCCCCAACATAATAGTGTTGGGCTTCTCTAAGTGCATCTCATAATTGTCTAGATTTATGAGGCCCCTACTGAAATGTTGAAGACAGCATTTAGAGTCCCTCAGTTCTTGTTCTGTTTAATCCATTCCCTTTTTCCCTGAGTTGTGATTCCAGCTCAGCATGTGAAGCCCTGCCATTGCCAACAGGCTCTTTCATTTCCAAAATGAGGCAGTTCAACATCTCTGGGATTCTGTTCCTTTCCCTCTTGTGGTCTCTCTTCACCTTTTTTACAAGTTGTTTCATTGGCAAATTAACTTCAGGCTGATCACCATGCACAGCGAGCAGTGGGATTTCAATTCCTCTGGCCAGCAAGAGTGACTGTCTGCTTGCCCTCAGGGTGGGCCCAGTGTCCTGACACATTCAGAGAACTTCCCCTTCTCTGAGGGCCTCTCACTAGCATCAGTCCTACCACCTTTATCTCCACACTGTCTCTGGGGCACTCTCTGAAGGACAGATTCAAGCTGAACATCACAAATTTATTTTATTTTGGTGAGAGGCTTGAACTTTGTCTGTACAACCAGAGAAATGCCAAAGCCAACAAACTGTGGGTACCCCAAGATTGGTGTTTCACCCTGAGGCTCTCATGGAACCCCTTCCTGGCACAGTCTGATGGTTGCATTCACTCGGGGTATGGGTGATCCATGATCCTTCTCCAGAAAAATGTTTAATTGCATTTATAACAGCAATTTAACAGGAGCAATGGGATCGATTCACCTCCGGAATGAGAATTGACAAAGGATGGATCTATACACGATTCCTACTCATTCTTGTTTCCTTTGCAGTCAGTCCTGCTGCTGCAGCTCCCTCTGGGATCTGCCCACCCCTCTCTGTCCCTTCAGCCCCCCCAAAGCCCTCCCCATCTGCAGCAGACGTGGGTGGGCAGAGGCACAGGCACTTCTGAGCCCTGAGAGCGAGGGCAGCTCCAGGGTCTGGGCTGTGCCCCTGAGGAGACCCTGAGCTGGCTGAGCCCAGGCCCTGCAGCTCCAGCAGCAGGGATGGTGATCCCAGAGCAGCAGGAGCCGCAGCAGATCCGCTGTCCCCTCCCCTGTCCCAGGAGGGTCCCTCCACAGATGGGGTCCTTCCAGCCCTGCCAGCAGCCCTCGCTCTCCTCTGAGACACAGCCATCGAACAATCCCTCTCTAATTGGCATTGTTTGCTAAAATTAAACCCCTGCTCCATGAAACACAGCCAGGAAGACACAGCTCCCCCAGGCTTGGTCCCCCAGACCGCTGCCCTCGTGCTTGGCCCTGATCCCACTGCGGGAATGCCGGGGCTGGGGTGGTGGCACAGGCAGGGACGGTCCCTCAGCAGCAAGAGGAACCCCTGGAGGCTGTGACTGCAGGTGCCCCAGGTGCCCCCAGGTGGGACAGCTGTCCCAGCAGGAGCTGTGAGCACCTGGCACAGAGCAGCCCCTCCCTGCCCACGAGTGTCCCTGGGGTTTGGGTCCATCCAGGACATCCCATCCCTCAGTAAGAGCGAGGTCCTGGGCAACCAGCACAGAGACACTCCTCTCCAAACCAGGGGAGGAAGGCAGATAGCAAACTTTGCATGCTGAATTTTCCAAAACTAACTATAAATGGTAAAAAACTCAAAGTCTTGCTTTCTCTGGAGGTTTTCAAGCAAAATAACCCCAAGAACGGCAGCTCCGACTTTTATTCGGATGAGAAAACATTCTTTTATTTTGACATCATCTTTGTCCGTTTTTATCATAGGGATAAAGTATCTTTTATCTGGACACAATGCATCAAGTTGCAGGGTGAGTCATGAAGTGAATCCATACAATTGAGCCAAGGTGCTGCTCTGGGCCGAGGGCTGGCAGTGTCCAAATGTCACACTCAAGGTACAAGGCAATAAACAGCTCTCCAAGGAGCGGGGTCTGCTTTAGGAGAAATGTCACCTCAGAGACATCCCCATGAGCTGGTCATGGAGCTGAGCTCATGAGTGGAACCTTTCTCACACCTACTTAATCCAGCAGGGATGTGGGGTTTGTCCATGTGCCCCGGATTCCCTTACAGGTGTGGGAGGTGCTGTGGGTGATGCTCTGTCAGCCAGGACTGAGCAGGGTTTGTTTGCATCTGAAGCACCCTGTGTCCACTGTCAAACTCTCAGCGGATTAACTGCAGGGCTGGAAGGCCCCTGGGCACGTCTGTGCTGCTTGCACACTCTGCAGAGATGTGCCAGGAATGTCAGAGAGCAGGAAACAGCCTGGAAAATTCCTTCCTGGGCTGCTTCAGAGTGATGGGCCAGAGCCACCCGTAGTGACAATTGTGTCCCACATTTGTGCACCTTGGCTGGGGAGCCAGAGGGACGTGCATGAATCCTGTCATGGAGAGCCTGTCTGACCTTGCTGTGGGCAGCAGGCACACCTCAGCTCCTGCTGGGCCTGGAAGGGAGAGGAGGAAGAGGGTCCCAAGACATCACAGTGCTTTATGTCCCTGGGCTCTCTGCACCCATCCTTTGCCACCATGCAGGGTCCACAGCAGCTCAAAGGCAGGACCACCTCCTGCTGCTGCTGCAGGGGAAGTGTCCCCAGCACAGGGCTGTCCTTTAACACCCCCAGAACTCTCACACCAGGCACAGCAGTAAGAGCAAAATGCTGATCTGACCAGGTTGCTCTTCCCAGGGCAGGCAGATCCATCAAGCCCAAGCCTTGAGACAGACCCGTGGCTGCCTTTGCAAGGTGTCACACTTCTTTTCATTCACATGGGGAGCCAGAGCTGTGGGTGCTCTCCAAAGAACTGGGTGAGCAGCAACCTCAGCACTGTCTTCAACCAGGAGCCACAGCCCAGCTCAGCCCAGGGGAGAGATTTCCCCCTGTCAGGGACACTAAACCAGGGATCCCTCGTACCTCTGGGGGACACAGTGTCGCTCAGCTTTCACCCACTCTCTTCTCAGAGGGGTCTCCTGCTCCCTTGCCCACCCCTCCCTGCTCTCCTCCAGAGCTGTTGGATTAAGATCCAGAGGTGAAAGCACAGCAGGAAACGCTCTGATACCAAGAGACGGACCGGCCGAGGAATGTTACAGGATTTTTCCGTGGCTGTTTCTTCTCAAGCATGTACACAAGCAGCAGCACTGGGTTATGCAACTTTGCCTCAGTGCCTCTAGCTGCTCCAGGCAGGGAGAAGCGGGCGTTATTTAGAATACCCCCTGCTTAAATCAAGCTGAGAAATGGGGACTGGCACGAGCAGCAGCGCTCGCAAACTGCGCCGATTCCAAATGTTCCCGCTAATTAGCACAGCACAGCATCTTTCCAAGAACAAGGGAAACTCTGAAAGCCCGTGGCAGTGTAATAGCAGCCTGATGGAAGCGTGTGTCCTGAGGGTGGGTGGCCAAGCCCTTGTGGATGTGGCCTGGCTTGGCTCACAGCACACGCGGCAGGGCTGGAAAACCACCCAGAGAAATGCACCCTTCAGTAGCCTGAGACATTAGGATCTGCTTTCCCTGGGGATGCAGCTCCTTTTAACCTTCCCACAGCTTCCTTCCAGCCCCATGCTCCAGGAACACCCACTGCCATCAGCTGCTCCTCGGGCCCTCGGTAGCTGCAGGACACAGCCATGGTGCCACACGAACTGCAGGACACCTCAGCCTGAGGCTGGAATAAAAGGGCGTGGAGAGAAGGGCTCTGCACAGCTCTTCCCACGTACCTGGTGTTCAGAACCAGGCAAAAGTGTCTCCTTCAGCTTTGAAGGTCTCAGCTTTCCTGCCTGGCCCTCTCCCTGGGGCTGGGTTGTGGGAGGCAGGGGCATACCTGGATCTCTTAATTCTGGTGTTGGGGGTCTGCCTAAACTGCATGAGAGCCCAGTGGTATTTGTGAGCTCAGTGACCACCTCAGCTGGACTCCAGTTAGGAGGGGAAGGAAGCTGCTGAGTGCACCAAACACCTCCTCTCTGAAAACCCAGGGAGTCTGCAGAGGATGCAGCCCAGTGTGGGTGTTTGGTGGAAGAACTGTGCCTGCAGCACTCTTCACTCTGCTCAGTAGCACTGACACCCCTCATCCTGGAAATCATCACGAGCATCTTGGAGTCATCACGCTGGCAAATCTGCTGAGGGAACGCTGCCCACGCACCCTGCAGCTCCAGGAGCCCCAGCAGGAGTGGGGCTGTGGCTCCCTGGGGTCCCTGATGGGGCAGATGGGTTCCTGATGGGGCAGATGGGTTCCTGATGGGGCAGATGGGTGTGAGCAGCCTCTGGCCAAGGGCAGAGCTCTGCCAGAGCTCCTGCATGAGCTGTGCCCGAGCACAGAGCTGTGCTGAGCACCTCAGGGTGACACTGGTCAGCTGAGGCAGAGAGCTCAGCGCCCACTTCGCTGCTTCCATCAGCCTCCTCCAGCAATCCCCCAGCATCCTGCAGATCACAGGATGCCTATGCTGCTCTCAGCAAGGGAGAGAGCAGCAAAACCACCCAGCACCCAGTCCTGCTTCCAGGTTGGGCTGTTCTGGAGGAATGGGCACGCAGGATGTCTGTGGAGCTCAGCACCAGGCAGGGTGGCAGAACCGAGCCTGGTGCTCCCAGCCAGCCCAGTCTGCTGGGACTGCACCATACTGGTTTGGTTTGTGTTTTCAGTTCCTCCTTCTCACCCAGGAGGTGGCTGGAGCTGCTCCCCTGCAGCACAGAGGGCAGGATCAGCTCAGGCCAGCTGGGGACCAGGGCACAGGCAGCCTGAGCAAACACACACACACAGGAGGATTCCCGTGGATCCTCATCCCCACCACACGCAGCACATCTCCTCCAGGGAAACTCAGCGTTTGCCTTGCAAGTGCTGGGGAGAGAGGTTTGAAAACCACCCATGGACCTGTGCTCAGGTGAGGGAAAAGTTCCCTGAGTGCTGGCTGCTGCCCTCGGGGCTTTCACACACCTGGGGGCTGTTTCTCAGTTTTGCTGTGGGCAGAGCTGCAGGGCTTTTCTTCCAAATTACAACTGCTGTGATTGACATGACCCTAATTCAGTGCTGGCTCTGGAGCACCTGCCTCAGCTGAATCGTTGGAGAAAGGGCTCAAAAACAAGCCAGGGAGAAAACATGGAGAGAGGAGAACACCTTTGGGCATGCAGCAGGAACCCATTGGCTGTGTCAATGTTTTCAGGAGGGCACTGTTCACCCTAAAAATGTGTGGCAAAGACTTTCCCAAGCAGATGGGAGGTCACCCAGCACACACCAGCCGTGAGTGAAGGCTTCTCCCTGGCACAATGAAGAGAAAGTGTATTCCCACATCTCTCAGGAGAGCACAACACCAGGCAGCTCAGACAGATCTGGGATCTCCACCTTGATGGGACGTGCCAGGTAGGAATGAACAGCTCTAGCTGGCATCCAGGGGGGGTTTGGCACAGGGCAAAGTTCACTCTGCCATTCACAGGCAGGCAAATACTGCAGCCTGTCCAGAGAGCAGGGGCAAAACTTCAAAACCTGAAAAAATGAGGGTGGTGCATGAAGGAGAAGCAGCCCAGTGATCAGGGTGCTGTGAAGTCCCAGAGCAATCTGCAGACAGCACTGATGCTCTGCCAGGCTCCAAGCCGTGCTGGCCAGGGGCTTTGGGAGAGGTGGGATGGAAAAAGCATTTCAGGGAGGCTCAGGTGGCTTCTGCATCACCTCCTAGATGTGATGGCCCTTGGAAAGTCACCTCCTTTTTCTAACACACCCTGTTCTGGGCCAGCCTGGGGGAGGAAGGGAGAAAGCTGAAACCCCACTGAAATTGCAGGAGGTCCCTTGTGGTTCCTGGCTCGAGCTGATGCGGATCCATTTCAGCTGAATGCAGGATTATCTTGACAGCTTGAAAGCTATTCTTAACCACAGCTCGTGCCCAACGCCCCACAGAGCTGGGGGAGGCACCGTAAATCAGCGCTCAGTGGACACGGGAAACCAAATAAGTGAGAGGAGATAAGGGACCATGACAGAGGTGTGACACACTCTGACAAACACCTCCGGGATGGCAACTCCAGAGCTCAGAACTGCAGCCACGTGAGTCAGGGGGGAAGGCAAAGACCTGGGTTAATGGATGGCTCGGTGGGCTCAGCCCTGCTACCACGTCCTGCAGCACCTCACAATTTCTGCTGGAGCTTAGGGCTGCTGGGCTGATGGACACGAGCCCTGGTGCCAGAACCAGAGAGGCTCCCGGGGGCCAGAGTCAGTTCATCCCAGACTGAGAAGAAGCAACAGCTCCAAGAAACGAGGCAGAGGAGCTCCAGGCAGAGTACAGGTTATTCCCAAGACACCTTCTGGGCAGAATCTCAGGGTAGACTCCAAACCTCCCTGATTTCACTACCCAAAATGGCAAACGTACATCAGCTTGGTGGAAACAGGTCCCTCATCCCATTCCTTGTTCCAGCCTGACTCTTCCTAACATGCAGCTTTGCCATGGCCCCATCCCTTGGGCTAAAGTAAAATGCTGCTGATAGTGCAGGAGGAGCAATGGCTCTGCTCTTCAGGGACTGAGAGGCAGAAGAGGAGGAGAAAACAGGCAAACTCTGACCCCTCACAGCATATTTGATCCTGTCTTCCCTCCTTCTCCTCTGCTCAGCCACCAGGACTCCCTCCACTCTCCATATCTGCAGTTCTGGGCATGAGAGGGAAGGGGACAAGAAAAAACCTGGTGAGAAAGCAGAGTAGATGCAGAATTCTGATGGCAAGCTGACCAGGATGTGGGCTTTAGAGCAGCTGGAAACTTGGAATCCTCAGGGAACCACTGCAAACCCTGCAGAGACACCCTCAGGTCCCTCAGGAACTGAGGATGTTCCTTGTGTGGAGATCTCAGAGGCATCCAGGAAGAAACTGGCCCCCATCATGGGATCTGTAAACCTACAGAACTCCCAGTGTGACATTTCTGGAGGCAAAAAAGCGTTTGAGTCCCCAAGGCTGCCCATGCAATGACCTGCAGGATTTGCCTGTGGGTTGTAGACACTAGACCAGGTTTATATTTTCCTCATCTCACTGGAAGCAGCCCTGTCAGCAGCAGTGCTTGGGCTGAGACAGCTCTGATGGTCTCTGGTGACAACAGACAGAAAGTCCCAGCCTTGGCAGGGCCTGTCCTCCCTCAGGTCAGCTTTGGACTGGCCCTGCAAACCAGAAATGGCCTTTAAATGGTGAGTTTTGAAGGTGCCAGCATCTAACTCCTCAGCCTCTCTTAATTTTTGCCTTCTTTCCAGTCCTCTTGCTTTACAGACAGGACATATCACTCCTTGTAATTGCTCAAGGACTCCCTGGCCAGGACCCGTGTGAGGGTTTGGCCATTAATAACAGACGTGGCTCCATATCTCAACCAGTGTCCCTCACAGCTCCCTCCCTTTCAGGTGAGACCCTGCCAGAAAAGATTTGGGATCTGTGGCAAACTCCAAGGCTCTGGAGAGTCTTTGGCCTCCTCCACTGATCTCCAGCCCCAGCAGAGTGACTCTTTGCTTGCTCAGAGCAAGTTTATCCTGGAAGCCCTCATTGATACTCAGCCACATTCGTCACTTGAGTCTCTGCAGACCCTCTGCCAGTTCAGGTGGGGTTTCTGACTGCGCCCTTTCCCCCCAGCTCTCAGCTCGGGCCAGCCCTGAGAGATGCCTGGCTCTGAGCCACACATCCAGGGCTGGTATCAGATCTGGAGCACAGAGTCTCTGTTTTATGGGGATAAGTTTGGCAGCAGCGGGTCCAGCTCTCGCTGACTGCTAAAGCCTCTCCTCCTGTCTGGTTTTCCCAGCCATTCCTTGCACCAGGATGCCAAGCCAAGCCAGAGGGGACGTTTCACTGGGGACGTTTCACTGGGGACATTTCACTGGGGACAGTTCACTCCAGGCGATGATCTTTGACCCCACGTGAGAAGAGCAGCTCTCCACATCCTACTCCAGGTGCTGCCCATGCCCATCTCCTCCTCACTGGCATCCAGGCTATGTGGGAGCTGCTCTGGAGATCAATGAAATTGGCATATTCACTCTTTTTTTTTTTGGAAATACAAGCTTGGTACTCATCAGAAAGATCAGCACATGGAGATGTCCTGCTAGAGGAACATTCCCTTCACCTTTCTTGTTTAATGTTCCAAGGAAATTTTATTTTCTTTTTTTAATCAGTACAAAAATCAGACAAAAGCCGCACTGTGCTGCAGTACTGAAAGTACATCCCAATAATTCAGAGTAAAATACTGTACAAGACAGGAATACTCACTCCCCAAACAGCCATTTAAGCAAAAGAAATTCCTGGTTAAACTGCTAAAAGACCTGGCCAAGGATACACACAGCTCCAGATGGGCCTGGTGGTACCTTAACACACTCTTAAACAGGTGGCTGAGAAGAATTTTAAAGGATTAATGGAATCTTCCTGATCCTTTGCCCTCTGCCTGTGGTGGGGGGTTGCAGCCACAGGGTCTTTAAGGTCCCTCCTCACTCAATGTCTGTAGGGGATGAATTCCCCTTGGAGTTTGTCTCCTCAGGGAGGGGTGCCCTGCCCACATGGCCCCACAAGCTCGGACAAGAAGTACATTTTGGAGATTTCTGGGGTAGAGCTGGCCAAGAGACAGCCCTGGACTTGTGCTTGGAGCGGGCTGGTGGCCCAGGATGAAGAATCACAGAATGGAATCACAGAATCATGGGAGCTCCTGAGATGGAAGGGACCCACAGGATCAGCACGTGCAGCTCCTGTCCCTGCACAGATATCCCAAATCCCACTGTGTGCATCCCTGGCTGTCCAAACACTCCCAGAGCTCTGGCAGCCTCGGGCTGTGCCCATTCCCTGGGCAGCCTGGGCAATGTCCAGCACCCTCTGGAGAAGAACATTTCCTGATCTCCAACCCTAAACCCCTGTCCCAGCTCCAGCCATTCCCTGTCCCAGAGGTTGGAGCAGCCCCTCGGGAGGAGCTGCAGCCCCCAGGGATCTCTGCCCTCATCTCCTCTGCTCCAGCTGAGCAATCCCAGCTCTCTCAGCCTCCAAGCACCATCTCTGTCCCCACCCCATTCCTGGTGACCCCACAGTGCCACCCTGCTCTGCCCAGGTGATTTTAGTGGCCTGTTGGGCACATCCCTGGCTGCTCTGAGCAACCATCCTCAGCCTCCAGCAGCCCTTGGTGGAGCAGCAGCTCCGAGGCTTTCCGGGTGGCCCAAGGGTGGCCACCACTGCCTCCTGCCCTGGGGCTGCACTGAGCTGTCCCCAGGAGCCAGGGACAGGCTGGGAAGCACATTCCCAGCTCTGAGCACCCAGCAGGGCGTGCTGGCCCACGGCGAGGGCTGGCCCACGTGTGAATCCTGCTGGTGTTTGGTCTCCCGAGGGGTCAGGCAGCCCCAGGAGCTGTCAGGAGCTCTCCGTGCCAGCAGGCTCCGTGTGAGGCCGCAGCTTGCACAACACCACCGAAAGTGATTCTTACACTTGACCACAATGAAGTGTTCTTGTGCTTAACAACCAGCACGCTCTCCAGACCGGCTGCTTTTTGGAAAAGCCCTCGGATCCATCGCTCCCATCCCACTCTCCCAGGGGTACAAGTGACAATCTGCCCGGGGGGGATGTTCTGGGGACAGCTGCTCACGTCCCAGGGGACAGCCCAAGGGAGGAAGGAGGGTGGGAATGAAGCCAAGAGCTGTGGGCTCAGAGGAGGAGAGGGCTGTGGGAATGGCAGGAGGATGAGCAGCAGCAAGGCCAGCCCTGGACTCAGCCAGGCAGACTCAGGGCTCCCCACCCAGGTCAGGGTGCAGGGAATGTCTCAGGGCTGTCCCAGCTGGGTCAGGAGCAGCCTGGAACCCTGTCCCTCACCTCTGGAGCAGCTGTGTCCCCAGAGGGCAGCTGCAGTGGGCAGGAAGGGGCTCCTGGTGCCAGCTGGGGCTCCCTCCCTGCAGCCACCCTAAAGCAGCACCGTGGGCTCGCTCCCAGCCCATCCCAGGAGTGCTGCTGTCCCAGGAGTGCTGCCATGGGTTGGGAGTGCAAACCACTGTGCTGACTTTCAGAGAAAGCTGTGAGTGTTTCATTTCCTTTCCCCTTCCAGTATGACCACAGAGCTCCACAGACCTTCTGAATGAGGAGCTGGCTGTGTTTGCTGTCCCTCAAACCAATCTGTACCTTTGGAAGCATCACTGGAAAGCTGATTTGGCAGAATTTCATAGGGAACTTCCAGTCTGGAAATTCCAGGTGTGTTTGACAATGTCTTGTACAGCTGTTCATGGTTTCCACCTTCCAGGAAACACACCCTGGGGAACATTGGTGAGAGAGCCAAGCACCACCAGAAACTCATCCAGAACAAAAGCTCAATGCAACCTAAGAGCCATTCCAAATATTTGTTAAGGAAAAAAAGCAACAAGAAATTACACCCGAGGAATTTCAGTCTGAATCAAACTGTACATCATCATTTCTCACCATCCTCTTAAAGGTCTGTTGGTTTCCAGCTGAAAAATGCCATTGATAATCCACTTGCACTCAAACAAAGCCACCTGGCTCTGATCCTGACACTTGCATTCACTTGACTGAATTTTCTCCCCCAATGGACAGATTTTTTCTGTACAAAGCAGCCATTTCAGTGAAACCCTCTTGTTCAGCAGAAAAGCTCCTGGGCTGAGAGGCAGAGGAGGAAGAGGAGGTTGAGGATCAAACCCTGCAGCCCAGGAAGAGAGGATCTCTCAGCTGCTGCCTTGGCTGCTCCAGGCTGGATGTGGCAGGACCTCTGTCCCCCTGTCCCTCTGTCTGTCCAGCCCAGCCAGGGTTGGGCTGTGCCATCCCAGGGCTGTGCCCAGGGGCACAAAGGGCTGCTGTCACCCTGGGGGAGGGCTGAGTGCTAACAGAGAGTCCTGGGGGCTCCAAGCATCTGTCCCATGGCAGAGGGTGGGGTCAATGGCACCTCACTCTCTCCCCAGGAGAATGAAAGCCATGACACACTGTGATGGTGGGCACAGAGAAAGGCTGGGGGGTCTCACATCCTTCCCAGTGCTGGGGAAACCCTGCTGCCCTGGGGGATGCCCCACTGTCCCTGCCAGGGTCACTCCTGTCTGCTGTGAAACCTGCACTGCCCTGCATGCCCTGCCACAGGCAGTGCCATGGCTGGAGCCGTGCTCCTGGGGACACACACAGCCCATCCCAAAACTCCTCTGTTCCTGGGGACGCAGCCCATCCCAAAACTCCTCTGTTCCTGGGGACACAGCCCATCCCAAAACTCCTCTGTTCCTGGGGACACAGCCCATCCCAAAACTCCTCTGTTCCTGGGGACACAGCCCATCCCAAAACTCCTCTGTTCCTGGGGACACAGCCCATCCCAAAACTCCTCTGTTCCTGGGGACACAGCCCATCCCAAGACACTCCTCTGTTCCTGGGGACACAGCCCATCCCAAGACACCCCTCCACTCCTTCTGCCGGCTCCTGCCCTGCCCAGGCATTCACCAAAGACAAAGGAGCTCAAGAAGAGTCTGGACAAGGCTCTCAGGCACCCAGTGGGACTCTTGTGACTGTCCTGTGCAGGGTCAGAAGTTGGCCATCGATGGCCCTCGTGGGTCCCTTCCAGCCCAGGATATTCTGCAGTTCTGTGATTCTGTGGAACACTCATTGGTGGTGTTTTCTCTCGTTCAGACAAGAGCCTGTGGAGGTTTGTGTGTGTCAGACTGGCCCAGCAAAATGAGGGCTGAGCTCATGGGATCTGCCATGACATCACAGGGCACAGCACCCTGGTGGTGCACGTGGGTTAGAAACGTCTGGCCTGGACATGACAGAGCCTTCCTGCACGGAACTGAAAACATTTATTCTGGAAGGGTCTGGATGCTCGTGGCTAAAAGCAATAAATACAGATTTAATTTCATAGTTAATACCCTGTCCAGGGTAAAATGCTCATTTTTAATATCGTTGCCTGCGATCTGACATTACCAACGAGATGTTGCAATGCAATCTCTGAGTCATTGCACAGCAGATAATGGTATTTTCTTGAGTTCAATCTGGAGGAGTTGGCCCCATTTATCAAGCTCAAAAAAACGATGCCAGAGAGTCTGCCAGAGAGTCTGTCTGGCCTGTGCAGCGCACGAGTTACGTGACCCAGGGCTGGGAGGAGAGGGGGAGAGAGGGAGCAGACCTGGGTGTCGCCTTGGGGGATCTCCTGGGAGTGTGTCTCACTCTCTCCTTCCCTCGGGTCAGCCAAGAGACTCCTGAGTTTGGGATGCGAGGGAGTCAGGAGTGACCACATCGCTCTGCCTTTGCTTTTTGGCTCCCCCAAGGGAGCTGCTGTCCCTCAGCATGACCAGGCACAGCTGACATTTGGGGTTTGGGGAGTCCCTGTGACGTGGAGTGTGAGGGGATCCCTCCAGTCTGCTCACCACCAGGGCTGGGAGCCCAATTGCTGCTGACCCCAGGGCCACTGGTGGGGACAACAACACTGGGCAAGGTGCTGAGGAAGGAATGTCCATTATGGACGGGTCAATAAAACCTCCCAGGTAGGGTCTGGGGCAGGGAAGCCCTGAGGAAGCATCCTCAAAGAAATCCTGCCCTTAGAAATGTGTGTACATCTTGTAGGTCTCTCAAGGGAGGGAGCAGAAGAGAAAGATGGGAGCTGAAGGAGAAGCTTCCTGGGCTGCCTTGGGAGTATTAAAAGAGCTTGAAAGATCTGGAGCAAACCAGAAGCAATCCTAGGAATACTGGGCTTTATTTTGTGTAGGCAAGCGGGAGCATCTCCAGCTATGCAGCAGCGCCAGCGTGGGAGGGAGCCCTCCCTGGCAGAGAGCTCCTTCCTCTGGCAGCCAGAGCCCAGGTTCTGCACAGAAATCTGCAGTGCACTCCCAGAACACAGCACCTCCGACCCACTGGGCCAACTTGGCTGGGGATGCAGCGGCTTTGCTTTCAGCAGGAAGGCTTTAACTCAAGACTGGGCACCTCATTGTAAAAGAAATGCTTTTTATTGATCAGACGTGGCAGACAGGGTGCAAGAAGCAGCAGCAGAAAGTCCCTGGCCTGCTCTGCAGAGGTCAGAGATGATCCCTTCTGTCCTTGAAAGCCAGTGAATGGTTCTGCAGATACTTAATGTGTGAATGAAAAAGTGACTCACGAGAACAGGACCCGTGAACTCCTGCAATCCTCCATCCAGAGGCAGTGTCAGGAGGAAAGTGTGGAGTTCACAAAGGCTCCTACAACCACAGGGTCCTGCCCAGGGGCTGCCCAGGCAGGGCTTGTGCTGAGATCTCCTCCTCTGCTCGCCTGGAATCGGCAGAGACCCAGCCCATGGTGTCAGTGGCCACTGCTCTCTCCTGCTCCTCAGAGTTTTCTGTGGGTTTTGGGTGGGGAGCTCCTGCCCAGATGTATCTGCTGCCACCTGCCTTTGTCATGTATTTGCCTGCCTCCTCCTTCCTCCTCCTGTTTTTCCCTTCCTACCCCTGCCTTTCCCTGCCTCCTCCTTCCTTTTCCTTCCTCCTCCTGCTTTCTCCTGCCTTCTCCTGCCTCCTCCTTCCTTTTCCTGCCTTCCCCTGCCTTTCCCTGCCTCCTCCTTCCTTCTCCTTCCTTCTCCTGTTTTCTCTTTCCTTCCTCTGCCCTTCTCCTGCCTTTCCCTGCCTCCTCCTGCCTCCTCCTGCCTCCTCCTGCCTCCTCCTGCTTTCTCCTTCCTTTTCCTGCCTTCCCCTGCCTTCCAGCAGAAGCTGCCCATCAGGATCTCCCCATCCTGTGCATAAAAGCCCCAGTCAGGCCCTGCTGGGGGCTGGGAGTGGGGTGTGGGGTCTCTGTCTGGGGCAGAGGGGTCCAGCCACGAGCTGGGTGACCCACAGGAGACCTTCCAGCTGTGGGCACCCTCCCCAGCACGAGACTCAAATGCTTGTCAATGAACTGTGGTATTTTGGACATCAAATTAATGATTTCAAAGAGAAACTTAATTTTCCTACAAAAACAAACAAAACAAAAAAAAAAGAAAAAAACAAAGAAAAGGGAAATTTCATTTCCAATGAAATCTGAAAAACCTCAAAGTGATTGAAGAATTTCTAATTTTAACTGCCAAATGCAAAATGTTGGGAAAGCTTGGAGAATCAAAAAAAAAAAAAATTTGAACTTAATGTCTCAATTTTCAGTTGCCAAAGGAGGGATGGTGCCATCTTCATGCTGGCGGATTTCAGACAAGCCTTGGTTTATTCAAATTAATATATACGTTGACAAAAAACATTTCATGAACACAACTTTTCTCAGGAACAATTTCCATTTCCCAGTTCTGTGACCCTAAAATGCATGCCAAAAGTCCCTAAGAGTGCTTTAGTTTATTTAACTGAAAAGCAAAATGACAATAAAGCGAGTATTTAAAGTGAAGCTCTGTTCTGAAAATATATCCACTTAATGCTAAAACGATTCAGTTTCACAGTGCTGGAAACAATTATGAACCAAATCAATTGGGAGAAAGAATTTAATCAGAAAAATGTGAGCGCTAAGTGGGAATTGTTGAAAAACATTTTACGCGTTACCCCAAAACCACAATCCCACAATTGAGAAAGAAGGCAACGTTGGTTAAAAAAATAGACAACTCTGGCTCGTGAGGGGAGTGAAGACAACAGTGAAAAATAAGAAAACCATATATAACTTAAGAAAGTGGAAACTGATAATAATGAATGGGAAGGGAGAAGCTGTAGAAAGCTGATAAGGAAAGCCAAGAGCTGAGGACAACGTATGGGCTGCAAATCTGAGCGAAGGAGCAACAACTCCTGTCAGTGTAAAGAGAATTATTATAGTTCTGGTGGGGCTGTGGCTGTGTTGGACTCGGGATGGATGCAGCAGAGCAGTCAGCAGCTGCAGAAGAAATCTGCTCACCAGGGTTTATTTGGCTGAATCAGGGGCTGGGCATCACCTCCAGGCAGAGCCCTCCAAAAGCTGCCCCAGACAGCAACAGACAAATTTAGGAGAGAAATGTGATTAAAGCTAACTCACACAGGGCTACAGGAAACAGAACATGTCAAACCAAGGCTCACCTTTTGCCTGAAATTAAGATTTTGCCTGATAAAATGATATTGGTGTTGTAATCCACCCAGACTCCTGCAGGGTGATTGCCGTGGTACTGTCACATTTGGGGGAAGGAACCAGAACAATACCCAACCAACAGGGGCCATATTTAATAGATTAAACCTGGCTGTGGGGTGTCCCAGCTGCAGTTGTCAGTGGGAACTCCACACCCAGAGGGGGGAACAGAGCTTCCCAGGGCTCAGGGCTGGGCCCTGGGCTCTTCAAGGGCCTTATCAATGATCTGGAAATAGATTAAATCATCTGTGCTGCCACTGAGGTGGTGAGACAAACAAATGGAGAAGCCAGATGGATGCTGTGAGTGGCCTGGGTCACTGTGCACAGGAGTTAATGCAGCCACACAGCCAGGGAGGGATTATTGCCACAGGGACCCCTCGGGGTGCCCTGTCCTGGGGAGGGGTGGCTGTGGGACCCCAGGCAGTGTGGCAGAGCTTGTGCAGGCTGTGCCTCCTCACAGGGGAAGGGGAACATTCCCAGGGCAGCAGGAGAATCCCAGTGCCCTGCACTGGAGTGCCTGGGTGTGCCCAGAACCCAGCTCTGGGCATGAGGAGGTTGAGGGGCTGAGGAAAAGTTGGAATTTGATCATAGGGAACTAATCCTGCAGTGAGAGTCCTTGAGAAGCCACTCCGTTCACAAACCAGCTGTTAACTCCACAGTTGTCAAAAAAAAAATCTTTTCCCAAACCAATTAAAGGAGAAGCCATTTAAATTTGCTTTCTAAAGAAACCCCATTCTGATGTTTCTTCCTAAATTTACCCTAAACCCAAACAAATACAACTTCATCACCTGGATCTGGAATGGGACAATCAACACCAATATGGGAATTGACTAAAACTTATAAAAGTGTGAAAACCCCTGACTGAGGGCCCATGTTGGGTGCAGCCCTGGCCAGACTCTTGCACTGCCCAAGGTGCACCCTTTGAAGGCTTTTTAATAAATCCCTGCTTTATTCCTTTACCTCTGTCCTGCCTCTGCTCCAGGGAGCCTCTTTAGGCATCGCCAGCACTCCCGGGTGGAAAGAGTGCCTTCAGCAGGCTCTGGCTGCCCCTGTGCCAACATCCAACATGTTTTACAACTGACCTGCAAGGAATGTGTGTCACTGAAGAGGATATGTAGCCCTGGAGAACATAAACCACAGCTGCATTGTTTAAAAGTATCTCATGCACGGGGCTGGAGCAGCAGGCGGAGATGATCTCAGGGAGATAACTCCAGGAGTGTGCTCGCAGGAACGGCCCCGCTACCTTCGCCAGTGGAAGATTCTTATAAATTCACTCCTCCTGCCACCCTTTTGCAGAGGGTCAGAAGATGTACTGACAATAGCAGCATGCAAATATTTCAGAACTTGGCCACACGCTGAGCAAACACTCTGGATAGTTTCACGAGTAGATTAAAATGCCAGATCAGCGAGCAGCGCTGCACTTTAAATATGCTCACTAATTTATTAAGTTTATTCTTAGCAAGCTTGCAGACTTCAGAAAGTTAAATTTCTTGGTGACAAATGGGGCTGGGCAGGCAGGGTGTGCTGTGGCCCCAGGGCAGCCCAGGGGAGCAGGTCCCACCGAGCCCTGCACGGGGCACAGTCCCCAGGACAAGAGCCACCACGGGCTTGGTGTCAGGACTCTTGTACAGCCATGGAGTACAAAACCAGGGCTCTTGGCACATCCCACGCTCCTCCAAGGAGCTGCTGCCTCCCACTGCAGGCTCAGACATGCCTTATCTGTTTCCCCTGAGTGCTGTGGGTTAACTGTTCTGAGCACCACTCCTCAGAGCACCCCCAGCATCAGGCCCCCGTGCCCAGCAGGTCACCTCCCACACCCAGGGCTGAGCCAAACACAACTCCCCTACACAGACACCATCTGCCCTGGTCCCAATGACAGCCCTGCCCCTTTTCCTGTGCCTCGGACCTCTCGTCTCATGGGGAGTTCCATACAGCGACACTATCCAACCTTTTGGGCTCTGGGAGGGCCCTGAAGCAGCGCAGGATNTCCAGGGAGCCTCTTTAGGCATCGCCAGCACTCCTGGGTGGAAAGAGTGCCTTCAGCAGGCTCTGGCTGCCCCTGTGCCAACATCCAACATGTTTTACAACTGACCTGCAAGGAATGTGTGTCACTGAAGAGGATATGTAGCCCTGGAGAACATAAACCACAGCTGCATTGTTTAAAAGTATCTCATGCACCGGGCTGGAGCAGCAGGCGGAGATGATCTCAGGGAGATAACTCCAGGAGTGTGCTCGCAGGAACGGCCCCGCTACCTTCGCCAGTGGAAGATTCTTATAAATTCACTCCTCCTGCCACCCTTTTGCAGAGGGTCAGAAGATGTACTGACAATAGCAGCATGCAAATATTTCAGAACTTGGCCACACGCTGAGCAAACACTCTGGATAGTTTCACGAGTAGATTAAAATGCCAGATCAGCGAGCAGCGCTGCACTTTAAATATGCTCACTAATTTATTAAGTTTATTCTTAGCAAGCTTGCAGACTTCAGAAAGTTAAATTTCTTGGTGACAAATGGGGCTGGGCAGGCAGGGTGTGCTGTGGCCCCAGGGCAGCCCAGGGGAGCAGGTCCCACCGAGCCCTGCACGGGGCACAGTCCCCAGGACAAGAGCCACCACGGGCTTGGTGTCAGGACTCTTGTACAGCCATGGAGTACAAAACCAGGGCTCTTGGCACATCCCACGCTCCTCCAAGGAGCTGCTGCCTCCCACTGCAGGCTCAGACATGCCTTATCTGTTTCCCCTGAGTGCTGTGGGTTAACTGTTCTGAGCACCACTCCTCAGAGCACCCCCAGCACCAGGCCCCCGTGCCCAGCAGGTCACCTCCCACACCAGGGCTGAGCCAAACACAATTCCCCTACACAGACACCATCTGCCCTGGTCCCAATGACAGCCTTGTCCCTTTTCCTGTGCCCTGGACCTCTCATCTCATGGGGAGTCCTATGCAGAGACATTATCTTGGGCTCTGGGAGGACCCTGAAGAAGGACCAGGTGCCACTTGGACATGACAGTCCCTGCCAGGAGGGCCCTGACACGGCTGCAGTGGTGGGGACAAAGGAGTTATGGACCTTCCTACATCTGTTTTTACTGCACTGCTAAAGAGAGAGGGGTCCTTTCTGGTGGGGAAGGGCTGCAGTGGGACAGGGGTGCCCACAGCCCTGGGAGCCCTGGATGCTCTGTGGGGAAAAGCCCTGTGGCACAGGGATGGAGGGAAGGGGGAAGCCTTGTGGCTCAGGAATTCAAGGATGAGAGAAGCCCTGTGGCTCAGGGATGCAGGGAGGGAGAAGCCCTGTGCCACAGGGATGAAGGGAAGGGGAAAGCTCTGTGGCACAGGAATTCAGGGATAGGAGAAGCTCTGGGGCACAGGAATTCAGGGATGAGAGAAGCCCTGTGGCACAGG
>VZTB01005258.1:0-12340 GCA_013397245.1 Thryothorus ludovicianus | reverse complement strand
ACGGTACTCCGGCAGTGGCCGGGGACAATCTTGGGAATGGCTAGGCAGAATCTCGGGAATGGCCGGACACAGAGCCCCGGCAGTGACCGGACACGGAACCGGTCACACACAGGACACGGGACCGGCCGGACCCGCATCCCCTGGACACCGGCCGGTCACACTGCAGTCACGTGACAGCAGCGCCTCAGGGCGTTTCTCTCTCCCCATTGGTCCGCCAGCACCACGTGACAGCGAGGGCGCGTGCCTCCCGCCGGCATCCCTCGCCTGTGATTGNCCTGACCCCGCTGTCCCCGCAGGTATCTGTTCAACTGCGGCGAGGGCACGCAGCGCGCCATGCAAGAGCACAAGTAAGTGTGGCCATGCGGGCGGGACCCCGGGGTGCGGCGGGCCCTGCTCACCGCCCTGTGCCCCGCAGGCTGAAGATCTCCCACCTGGACAGCATCTTCCTGAGCCGCGTGTCCTGGGCCAACGTCGGGGGGCTGCCCGGTGAGTGCGGGGACAGCTCTGGGGCAGGGCGCGGTCGCTCTGCGAGGGGCCCGCGGTGTTTTAGGCAGCTCTGGGGACATCGCTGGGTGAGGGCTGGGCTGTGCTGGGCATGTCCAGCTGCGGGGTGAGCGCTGCGGTACTGCAGACACGTGGTGGGACAGGCCCTGCATGCCCTGTGTGCCTGGCGTCGGCTTCCCAAAATCTCCCGCAGCAGAAGGTGTTAGCAGTGTTGCCAGCAGGAGTTGTTGGTGGATTAGTTTGGGTTGAGTCCCGAGGAGCTCACAAAAAGTTTGTGGGCAGCATTGTTCTCAGTGCAGGATGAGGTGAGGATAGATGGCTGTGGATCTTGTCCATTAAAATTCGGGAAATCTGCAAGGAAAGGAGGAGATGAATGATCTGTTTAGATGCCTTGCTCCAGATTAATTTTATCAAGATATGTAAAAATTCTTTATCTGTAGAGGCAAGTGACTTGTTGAAACTGCCACAAAGCTGAGGCAGAACTGAGTTCAGATCTAAATTCAGTTCTGGCCTTAGTGAAGAGGTCAAGCACTCCTGAACAGAGAGGACCCTTCCTTTTGGGATCTCCAGTGGTTCCTGGAGCTGTGACAAAGCTGATTCTCTGCTTGCTCCTAGGAATGATTCTCACCCTGAAGGCTATAGGGCTCCAGAGGTGTGTGTTCCTGGGGCCACCAAAGCTGGTGAGTATGGCAAGGTGCAAAGGGCCAGCAAACCCTCCAGGTGTTAAAGCTCACCCTGGAACTGGGGGAGCTGGTGGCAAAGGGAATCTTTGTGCAGGTGTGAAATGCTGGTCTGAATGGTCTGCCTTGAAAATCCAAATCTCTCCAGTTGCTGGACAGCAGAAATCTGCTCCTGTCTTGTAGCCTCATATCCTGATAAATCAGCTTTTGGGAGAAGGGAGGATCTTTGTTCCCTTTCTGCTCCCTCCCCATTTTATATTAATAGAAACTCAGTCTCTGATCTCCTGTTTCATGTGGTCCTTGCCAGCCTAATGCCACATCTGGACCAGAAATTTGCAATCCTCAGCATTGCAGTAATGGTTTAATTCCCTTGCAGTTTCTGCTGACTAACTGCATGGCTGGAGGGGGTGGGGACAGTGGCTCTTTCTCTTTCTGGAGGCACAGTGCCTGCCAGAGCTGGGACACCTGCCCACCTTTGTCTGCCTGGTGTTGTGAGTCTGTAGCTGCTGGAAGGGTGTTTGTCATGGCCCTCCCCTCCTGACCCCCTGTCTCTTTTCCAGCAAAACTACTTGAAAGCCATTCGCCTCTTTCCCGGGCCCCTCAAAAGGATGGATTTAGGTAGGTGCCTCAGGGATGTGGAGCAGAGGAGCTTGGAACGTTTTGTTTCATCTCTAGGCAGGGTTGCATTGGCCAGTAACAGTTTCAGGGCCACTCAGAGGATGTTTTAAACATTTGTTTTGCACTGATACACTGTTCAAACCCCTCACAACAAAGTTTCCAGGGGTTGGCTGGTACAGGCAGCAGTTGTTTTAAAACACTGGAGGCAGTTTGCTTCCAGAGTCTGCCGGTGAATTTGTTCACTGTGGCATCATGGATGGTGGGCATTTAAAACTTTAATTATTTTCATTGAGGTTTGCAGCTGGGGAGAGAAAGGGAAGGGGAACGTTCAGCAGGTTGTGTTTAAGAAAGACAAGGACACTTTTATATTTTATTTATATTCTTGAAGAGTGTGAGTCTCTGCTTATGCTCCTGGTGATGGTGGTTTTGGTCTCTTCCCAGCCGTGCAGCTGCACACAGAGCCCGAGTACAAGGATGAGACAATGACTGTCTGCCAGATCCCTCTGACAGGTGAGCACTGGTGCTGCACACAGGCAGGGGAAGCACGAGGAAGGTTCAAGGAGCAGCCTCTGATTGGCAGCCTGAGTAAGCAGAGGTTCATTAGTTTGCTTTTCTCAGGAGGAGGATCTCATTTAAATAACAAGACCTGCTGAGTCAGGGCTGGCTTGTTCCTTTAGGTGTGGGTGGATGGAATGAGTGTGAAACACATTTCTGAGCCAGCTACATTCTTTCTGCTGGAAACTGATGCTGAGGGTGCAGCACAGAGTTGACAGAGTTTAAAAGTTTGGGGAGAAGGACTTGGATGAGGGATGGCTCCTGAAATAAGTGATTGGAGAATGCAAATGCAAGCTAGACTGGGGGGAAGAGCTTTGTATTCTGCTGCAGTTTGAACCTGACTGTCACAGAGGAGGGAATGCTACTCCTGCTTTTCTTGAATGTTGTTTTGGATTGAGTGATCTTTGCTTTTATTGGATTTGGGACAGGAAAACCAGTGGCTGCTGAAAGTTCACCCCCCCAGAGTCCTGGAGCATCTCCCCAAGGTGGAAATAGCCCTAAAGGGGACACAGGGCCTGGATCCCCAAGAGCTGCACAGCAAAGCTTGGAGGAAGGAAGAGAAAGCCCAAAGAAAACAGGTGAAACACATTAAAGTTAAAAAGGCCATTCCATGAGGTGAAGCCAAATTAATGATAGGAGTTTGTCCTCTGAGCCATTTGTTCTCTGAAAATGAGGCTTGTAGAGAAGCTCAGCTGGAAGTGTTCTGGTATTTAGAAGATGACAGGGAACTTAAAAGGCCTAGAAATTGGACATGGTTGGAGCTTGGGTGTGGTTAGTCCCTGTAGCAGTTTGCTTCTGGCAGGGGTGGATGCTCCAACCTTTGTAATTTAATTACAGGTGGAAGCTGGGCTGGTTATTTTTCAGTCTTGGGATTTAGTTTGGCTTCCTGTATCTGAAGCCATGGGCTCATTTATATTATTAATAACATTTTGCTGCTGGGCTCCAAGTTAAGTGGGTAATGTTCCTGTTAATGCTTTAGCAAATTTTGGCATGTTTTGGTTTTAAAAGTGATAGTGAGTGATGATTTTTAGTAGCTTTGCTTTGTTTTACAGGTGATGAGCAGAAGTGTGCAAGGAGGCATCCTGATCTGGTGACAGCTTTTCTTTGTAAAGTAAGTTTGGGTCTCTAAACCAAAACAGAACAAATGAAAGAACAGAACAGAGAATTTCAGGGAGAGAGGACATACAGGGATCATCTATAACCACAGGNGGGTCTCTAAACCAAAACAGAACAGATGAAAGAACAGAACAGAAAATTTCAGGAACCACAGGATGAGTTGAGTTGGAAGAGACCTTAAAAATGATCTCATTCCCTGTCCCTGAGGGCAGGGACACCTTCCACTAGATCAGGTTGCTCCAAGCCCCATCCAGCCAGACCTTGGACACTTCCAGGGTTGAACCATCCAGCCCAGGCTGCCCAAAATTTAAAACATATTATTAAAAGCATTGCCCAACCATCTCTTAAACACTGGCAGGCTTGGGGCATTGACCACCCTCTGTAAGGAAATGTTTCCTGATGTCATCTTGCTGCAGGGATTTAACTGCAGACAGCATTTTCAAGTAGGGCTTTGAAGCTCTAATGTGGTTTTGCTTTTCAAGTGTCAGACTTGCTGTAGCATGAGTAGGAGTGTGCAAAACTGGAGGTGTTTTTTAGAAGCCAGCAGTGGTTATGAGTGTACAGGTTCCATTCTTGCTTAACCCTCAGAGGAGGGCAGGCTGTGGTGCTTGGCTGGAGAGGGGAGCAAGGAGCAGCAGCAAGATCCTGGAAAGCAGGGAGTCCAGAAAAGCCTTTTTGGGGTAAATTGGAGCAGTGGCTGTGGAGCTGAAAAAGGAAACTAAAGATTGCCTTTGTTTGTGAGGAAGCTCTTAGCCTGGCAGTACCTGGCTCTTGTTTCATGGCCCTCTTTGTTTGGGTGATGATTGTGTTTAACTCTTGGCAGGTTCACCCAAGGAAGGGGAAGTTCCTCGCAGCTAAAGCCCAGGAGCTGGGGCTGCCAGTGTGAGTATGAGAGCCCAGCCTGGGGCACAGGGCAGCAGGGGCAGGCTCGTGGGTGTGCAAGCTGAATATTTCTGTGGCTTTGTTCTCAGGGGAACTCCAGCCATCCTTCCCATCATCACTGCTCTCAAAAATGGGGAGAGCATCACCTTTGAAGGCAAAGAGGTAAAGATGAGTCTGTGCTGCTGTTGGGGCTTTGCCACTCTCTTCACTGGGCTCCCAGGGTGACAAGCTTCTGTGCAGAATGCTTTGCCTGCCAGTACATGCTGGGACTGTTCAGCTCCTGGTGGCTGAGTGTGGCATTCCTGGGGATGTTGGGGTGGTGGTCAGGGGATGAACTCCTCTGTGGGTATGGCTGGGTGTTTGCTGTTTGGCAGAGCTGCCTCATCTCCCCTTCCCAAGGCTGATGCAGGTCCAGGAGTGAGCTAGTGGAGTTAATCCCTGTGTTGGTGAAATCTGGGGGTTAAAAGCCTGTGTAGCCATTGCTCCCTCCTTACCCTGTGTGCACCTCTGACACCAAAAGGAACTCAGTAATTCTGGGGTACAGACACTGGAGTGAGAGGCAGAGCCAGCCCTGGCCATGGCCCTGGTCCTGGCTTGGGAGACAGGATCAGCACATCTTTGAGTCACAAAAATTTTATAAAATTCTACCTTACACATGCTTCTGCTACCATCTGCATCTCTCATGGGAGCCTAAAACTGCTGAATTTCCCCTCCTTGGCTGAAGTTGTGGTTTCTCTGAGGCCAGGGTTGGGATCTGCTGTTACACACATTTACATTTTGCTGTGTAATGAGAGCAGAAAGGGCCCAAGAGCTGCCCTGGCTGGCTGTACTGAGCCCTGGCAGTGGCTGCTGGGCTCTGTGTGGCTGAAGGAGTCCCAGGGGTGCAGGAGGGGCTGTGTGTCCAGGCTGGCCGTGGTGTGAGCACTGTGTATCTGCCTGCAGCTCTTCCCAGAGGAGCTGTGCACCCCCACTGACCCTGGCCCGGTGTTCCTGGTGCTGGAGTGTCCTCACGAGGGCTTTGTGGATGCTGTCTGCCAAAATGAGACCTTCCAAAGGTAGGGCTGGGGCACCTGCAGTGCTTGGGGGAGGACACCTGTGCTGAGCTTTGCTCTTGCTCCAGTCTAGCTGTGCTGAAGTCTGAGCTCTTTGGCACTGTTGAGGAGCTTGAGATGCAGGAAAGGATTGGTGGTGCATTTTGAGGCTTTTAGGAAACCTGTGGGGGTTCTGTGACTGCCACGGGCCTCTTTTCCCTCAGGGATGTGCCCTGGTGTCTGCCTGGGGAGCAGTGGGGGCTTGCACATAACAACTCTGTAGGGTTTATGCAGAGGTGTTTGGGCTCCTGGAGGCTCTGCAGATGTTGCTGATGGAAGAGAGGAGCTGCCCTGTGGGGGACAGTAGGGGTGTCAGCAATGGTGGCCTGAGCCTTGTGCCTTGGGTGTGCAGATGTTGCTGATGGAAGGGCCATGCTCTGCCTGCCTCAGGGGGCATCTCTGGCAGCACCAGAGTGGGAGAGGGGAGGGGATGCCAGGACATGGACTGCAGCACAGGTGTTCTTGCTGTTTGAACGTGTGCCAGGTACCAGGAGGGAGCTGCTGAGCACCAGGTGGCCTTGGTTATTCACATGACCCCCGAGGCAGTGCTTCGAGACAGCCGCTACCAGCACTGGATGCAGAGGTACGTGGGTGGGCCTGGGCCCCCTGGGCTCCTGTCTCTGGGGGCAGCAGCCTGTTCTGGTGCTGCACATGTTGCAAAGTAAAAAGAGCTCTAAAAAGAGGGCTCTGCTGGCTCAGGTGAGATTCTTAGCTCAGGTGTGCACGTGTGCCCAGTTCTGTGGGGCAGAAGCTGTTGAGTGTTATTGTCTGACAGATTTGGGCCTGGGACTCAGCACTTGGTGCTCAATGAAAACTCCTCTGCTGTGCACAACCCACGCAGCTACAAGATCCAAACTCAGCTGAACCTCATCCACCCAGAGATCTTCCCTCTGCTCACCACCTACCAGAGCAAGGTAATGCAGGCCCTCCTGGCCCCTGTGCCTCCTGCCCTCAGCTCTGGCCGTGTCTCACACCTCCCTCCTCCCTCAGGAAGCAGAGGCTGTGTGCCCTGTGCCCATCGTGCGAGGGGAGTGCCTCCTGAAATACCACCTCAGGCCACAGCAGGAGTGGCAGAGGTCAGTGGGAATCTTTTTCTTCTCAGGATTTGGGTGTTGGCCTGAAGCAGCTTTTCAGTGAGGGAGGATCCCCTGCAGATCCTTTCTGGTGGTTGTACAGGGGGAACTTTTGGGGGCTGTGTCCCTGCCCCTGCAAGTCTCAGATAAGGTGTAGCACACGGAGGAATGAACCACTGAGAGCAGCACCTGGCCAGTGCTTTGGAGTGTTGGTTCTGTCCCTTGCTTTTGTAACCTTGTGGTCCTTTGTCCTCTGCTTTGACTCATGCTATGCACCCAGCTGTGGCTGTGGCAGAGCACATGGGGACAGAGAGAGAGGTTTTGGGGAGCCCAGGGAGAGTCTTATCTTCTGGAGACCTAGAAAGCCTGACATTAGAGCTGAGAGCTCCAGGTTAAACAGTTGCTGGCTTTGCTCAGTGAGAAGCCTAAGGGACCACAGGGGGCAAGAGGATTTCAGTCACCATGGCTCAGAGTTCTGGCTTTGTTGGGCTCCACAGGAGGACATAGGTGCCAAGGAGAGTTTAAGTTTCTCTGTTAAGGTTTCTGAAGGCCTGTAGTGCTGCACATGCTCTGGAGCAGGCCCAGGACACAGGTTTCTTACACTTTTCAGCAATGCCTGGATCCCTTTAGGTGGCTGCTCCTCCTCCAGGACCTTCTGTGCTGCCTGGCAGTGCCCTCTAGTGCCTGGCAGCCCTATGCTCTGCCTGCCTTTGCAGGAGCTTCTCCACTTCAGTGGAATGATGATTTCTGTGCCTGGCTCAACCCAAGCAGGCCTTTCTGGCACACACCACGCTCGTGGTTGTGTCTTCTCCAACACTTCAAAATGGAAGGAGTGTTTGTCCCTTGTTGTAAGCTGTTTTGTCACAGGAATTTGGCACTTTGCTCTGGAAAGGGCTGTTTCAGTTCCTGCCTTGCCCCACCCTCATAGGTGGCCTGTTCTTGCAGAGATGCTGTGACTGTCTGTGATCCTGACACGTTTGTCAGTGAAGCCTTGGATCTCCCTGACTTCCAGACCCGTGTGAAGGAGTGCAAAGAGAGCCTGTCTGCTGTGCCAGGTACAGATCAGCAGCTTAGCTTGGGTCAGTGTGCTGGAAAATAGGAGCTCTTGGTGACCCACTGCTTCAGAGCCCAGAGGAAGCTGTGGAGTTCTGGGGCTTGTTCTGCCTCCCCTTGCAAACCTGCTCTGAGGGGGCAGAAATGACTGTGCTGGCCATGCTGACTCTGGAGTGACTGGGCTGCTGTACTGGGTGGTGTCTGACTGGGCAGTGTGTGGAGAACATTTAATTACAAATCCTCGTTGTCCTTTTCTCTAGGAAACGTGGGTGCTTATCCTGAAATTGTGTTCTTGGGAACAGGATCTGCAATTCCAATGAAAATTCGCAATGTCAGTTCCACGCTGGTGAACACCAGGTAAGCCCCAGGGCTCTCTGATCTCTGCCTTCCAGCCCCAAAGATCCCCCTGGCTGCCTGGCCCTGCTCAGAGCTCTCAGAGTGTCTCCTCTCCCCAGTGCTACCCGCTCCCTGCTCCTGGACTGTGGAGAAGGAACCTTTGGACAGCTCTGCCGCCACTACGGAGAGCAAGTTGACCAAGTGCTGTGTAACCTGGTGGCTGTGTTTGTGTCCCACATGCACACAGACCATCACTCGGTGGGTTCAGGGGTGGCAGGGGAAGGGGCTCTGAGCCTTGGGCTCAGCTGTAGCTCCCACTGGTGAATGTGGGCTGCCCTGCCCTGCATTCATTCCCCAGGCACTGCTGGATCTGTCTGTTTCTAATCCCCTCTCCCCTCTTGTTGGTTCTGGCTCTGGGCTTGCTGAGCTGTGGTGGCTCTGTTGCTCCCCAGACACTTCTGACTGCCCTTGCTGTGTCCTGTGTTCCCTTTGCAGGGGCTGGTGAATATCCTGATGGAGAGGCGGAGAGCTTTTGTGAGTAATTTTTCTGCTCCTGAACGTGGCTTGGGGTGAGGGGTGGGGAACTTCAGAGTAGTGCAGAAGCACCAGCCTTTCCCTAGAATTTCTCCTCTCTGATTTGTTGCAGACCCAGAACTGATTTTTAGCCCTGCCTTTGCTTTTGCAGGCAGCCCTGGGTCAGGCTTTCAGCCCTCTGTTTCTGGTAGCACCTGAGCAGATCCTGCCGTGGCTGCACGAGTACCACAACCACTGTGAGGAGATTCTTGGAGACATCAAGTGAGTGTTGTGTGTGGAGAAATGTCCTTGGCCTTTGTTCAGGGCAAACCCCTGTCATCCATTCCCCCATCCCTTTGTTAGAGGTGACTGACTCCTTCCACTTCCTGTAGAACAAGGATATGCAGTTTGCAGAGGGCAGGACAGGGTTTGTTACTCAGCTGTGCTGCTTAGGAGAGGCTTACATGCAGGCTTCCCTTGGCTGTAGGAAAAGGGAGTTGGGCAAATAGAAGCAAGTGTTTGATAGTGGGGTAGAAGTGATTGGATGAGCTACTGGCACCAGTGAATGCAACAGGTAGTACAGGTCACCAAGGCACTGAACTGAGACTGAGAAACAGGAGCAATCAGCTGCTTGAAAAGAAGATCAGGTTTTATTTTGTCCCTGTCCCTAATTATCTCTTCTTCCCTCCATCCCAGAATGATTCCTTCTCAGTGTCTTGTGAAAGGCTGTGAGAACATCAGACCCAAAGCCAAGGAGTTTGTGAGCTCTCTGTTAGAGAGCTACGACCTGGCTGAGGTGAGTCCCTGAGCTGGGGGGCTCTGTGGCTCCAGGGGACCTGGAGTCTAACACTTGTATCCTTGTTCAGTTTCAGACCTGTGAAGTCCAACACTGTAAAAATGCTTTTGCATGTTCAGTGGTCCACAAGTCTGGCTGGAAAGTAGTTTATTCTGGAGATACAATGCCCTGCATGGCCTTGGTGCACATGGGTAGGTAACAAACCCCCTGCTGGAAGAATCTCCTGGAGAAAGGTCTCCATCTGTCAGTATCCAGAGTGGGCACTCCCAAACCTTTGGTGCTGTGTCTGCCACACATGAGGGGCTGAGGAGGGACAGGAAGGCTCCTGTGGGCAGTTGGGCTGGTCAGTCTTCAGCTGAAGATGGAATATGTGATTGTTTGCACAGGTAAAGATGCCAACCTGCTGATCCACGAAGCCACGCTGGAAGATGGCATGGAAAGAGAAGCTATAGAGAAGACCCACAGGTGGGGACTGTTCTGCTGTGTGTCTCTGTTAGGAAGGGAGAGGTGCAGTCCTTGGAGCTGGTGGTGAAGGACTCAAGTCCTGTCGAAGATTTTGGTGTGCTTAGGGCTCTTCTGCACTAAGGATGGGGTGTTGGTCATTGCAGCAGCTCTGGAACCACCACAGCTCCCCAAAAGAAATGGGGAAAGTTTTCAAGCAGACATTGGTAACTCTGTAATTGGTGTCTCTAAGGGACAGACCCTCTGCATGGTTACATCTTGGGCCTGAGCTCAGCAGGTGGAAGAGCTGTCTTACCCCCCAGCTGGCTGAGGGCACTGCAGCCAGGGATTCCATGTGCTGCCCCCAGCAAAGCTGGGAGGCCAGAGCCGCTGCTGGGAATCCTGTGTGTCACAGTGCAGCAGCTGGGCCTGTTGGCTCCCCTGGGACCAGTGCCCTGTCCCCAGGTTGTGGAGCTCTTAAATGCAAGGCTCCAACAACTGCAGCTGCATTCCTGCACTCGGGGTTGTGTGGCAGTCAGAGGTGCCACCAGTGCAGGGTGCCCGAGGGAGAGGGGCCTGTGCCCGTGAGGTCGCTTGGCGTGGTGTGACCCCGGGTGCAGAGCAGCAGTACCTGCCAGCCTGGCTGTGACCAGGGCGTGTTCCTTTTGCAGCACAACCTCCCAGGCCATCCAGACTGGGATGAAGATGAATGCAGAGTTCATCATGCTCAATCACTTCAGCCAGAGGTACGCCAAGATCCCGCTGTTCAGCGAGGACTTCAGCGACAGGGTCGGCATTGCCTTCGACCACATGAGGGTGAGCTGGGAGCCTGGGGCCAGGCCTGGGAGTGGTGTCAGTGTTAGTTTGGGATGGCTGCTCATGAACAAAATACTCCTCTTCTGCTGTATCAATACTCCAGCTCCTGCAGTCTCTGAAACAGCTCTTTTAAATGCTGGCAGCAGATTCTCTGTGCCGCCCTTTCCCCACACCAGTGTGAGACAGGAGCTGATTGGAATCCAACTCCTAACACACTGGGTGCTTGCTGTGTGTCACCTCAGGTCTATGCTTGCTGCTCCCAGCCAAAAAACTTAATTTTGCTTTCATTCCAATCCCAACTGATGAGCTGCTCCAGTGGCTTTCTGTAGCAGACATCTGGGAGACAGAAGCTGGCTGAAGGCACTCGTGGCAGTGAGGGCAGCTCACTGTCAGTCAGGATTTGTACTGGGCCATGGCATTTCTCTGAAGATAATGGCAATAGCTCGTTGAGTTCAGGGCTGCTGGGGGCAGGTGCTGCACACAGAAGGGAGCAATGCCCTGCTGTCTGCACAGGCCAGAGGCAAGGGGCAGCCAGGAAATCAGTCAGTTGTCACCCAGGAGTTCCTGTGCCTGTGTTTCAGGTGCGTTTTGGGGACTTCCCGGCCATCCCGAAGCTGATCCCGCCCCTGAAGGCTCTGTTTGCAGACGACATCGTGGAGATGGAGGAGCGCAAGGAGAGGCGGGAGATGCGGCTGCTCAAGGAGACTGCCCTGGTGCTGGACAAACTGACCAGGGGGGACAGCACAGAGGCAGCGTGCCAGAAACGGAAACAGGCCAAGAACCACCAGGAACTGCCCGACAAGAAGCTTAAAACAGTCAGCTGAGAGGGCTGGGGAGCTGTGCTCTGAGAGAAGCCTGGCTCTCCGCAGGGCTGGGCCACGCTGCCAGCGCCGCGCAAAGGGGCTGCCTTGGGCATCCCAGATCTCCTTGGGCATCCCAGATCTCCCTGGGCTCCTGCCTTGGGCATCCCAGATCTCCTTGGGCATCCCAGATCTCCCTGGGCTCCTGCCTTGGGCATCCCAGATCTCCCTGGGCTCCTGCCTTGGGCATCCCGGATCTCCCTGGGCTGCAGCTCCAGTGCCTTGTCAGCAGCACTCGTGGGGACAGGATCTGCCCACGTAGCTCCTGTCCTGGAGGCTCACCAGTCCGTGGGGCGTTTTTTCTTTTAACCAAAAATTCTTCTCTCTGAACTGTTTTAATTGTGGGGCTTATGCTGTGAGGTGTTGATAGTGTAACAGCAGCAGGTGTGACCTTTGCAAGAGATCAGGTGTGAGAGGCCCTGAAAGGGCCGTGGGATTGCCAGAAGTTGAGCTGGTCTCAGTGGAGGGGGGCATAACCAGCTATCAGTACCCAGGTGATAGGAGGAAAATTAACAGTAAAATGGGACCCAATTTTAGGGTTTTAGATCAAATTAGAGGTGAGAATATATCTGTACATTGGTGTTCCCATTTTATTTTGGTTTTCTCTGCTGGTTTTTTGTCTCAAGAGATCAGTTTTCCAAGCCCTTTATTTAGAATCTGAATAAACCACTCACCATCCTCCAGAAAGCTGTGTTGTGTCTGCATCACTAACGAGGAAACAAAAATTGGATTTCTCTGGTGAATGACCGTGGCTGGCTGGTTCAGCACTGGGGTAAAGACCAGGATCTTGCCCATCAGATCTGGATATGCTGGAGCCTCCTGGCTGTGAGTATCCTTGAGCAGGTTGAGGTTCTGGATGCAGGGTTCAGGAAAGCTGGCACGGCAGGCAGAGAGGGGGAGATCTGTGGTTAACAGGAGTTTTTCTGAGGCTTTTTTGTGGGTCTGCTTTGCTTCTTCCCTTGCCTCTGCTGTTACTGCCTGTGTTTGGAAGTAGGAGAGGAGTTCT